>CM053601.1:96953739-96982784 GCA_028646575.1 Pseudocheirus occidentalis | reverse complement strand
ACACACACACACACACACACACACACACACACACACACACACACACACACAACATTGGCTTTCTGTTTTAGCCAAACCCTTCCTGTTATGTCAACAACAGGAGACAGAGTTCACACCTTCTGCCTCTTTCACAGAGGCATGACTAAGGGCTAAGTAACTGCTTACTTGACATAACAAAAAGGGGTCTTCAAATTTAAATTAATAACCATTAAAGGTGACAAGACAGGAGCTGAAGTGAGCAAAATTGTAATTTAGGTAGCAAGAGCCACAGGATCAGAATGGTTCCAAGGGAAGAGTGAACATAACCAATCAATCAATCAACATAAATTAAGCAAAAACTAAGTGCCAGACACTGGGCTAAATTCTAAGAATACAAACTTATTTTGTATTCTTACAAAAGATAGCTGCTCTCTTCAAGGAGCTTACAATCTAATAGTCGATCTACAGAGAGATATCAGTGGGTCTGTGTACTTGCATGGGAAGATAATTACATATTTATTTCAATATAAAATTCTTCCTTTTTAATCTTAGTTATTATAATTAGTGCTTTCTAGAATACTCTTTTGAGAAAGAGTGATAGCCATCACCAGATTGTTGTTGTTCATCCATTTCAGTTGTGGCTAACTCTCTATGACCTCATTTTGGTGGGGTTTTTTTTGGCAAAAATACTGGAGTAGTTTTCCATTGCCTTCTTCAGCTTGTTTTACATTTGTAGAAGTGAGGTAAACAAAGTTAATGACTTGTTCAAGGTCATACAGTTAGTAACTGTCTAAGGCCATATTTGACCTCAGGAAGATATTGTATCATTTAGTTACCTATGACATAGGCAAATTAAAAAAAAAGGTGAAGAGCCTTTTCTTTATAATGAGCAAATTATAACTATTCTGGTACACCATTTCCTCCCATTTCAACTCACTATGAACATTTGACTTTAAAAATTTTAACTTTAAAATATAGATTAGTAAGATACAGGGTAGAAGTAGTTCACAGATCAAAATTATTTTAGCAGCCCTGCAAAGATATGTTAGATGCACATATGGAAATTAAAGATTCTCTACACAAAGCACACCAGGAGACAGTACTGAATATAATAAATGCTAATCCTTATATTTGAAGCACACTAACGAATGGAATATCAATGAGAGATAATTGTTAGATGCTTTCATACTCCAACTCAGTCTAACAAAACTGTCAAATTAGTGTTGAAAATGACAAAAATGTCAATATATGCATATTTGAGGGGAGGGGTAAAGATGGCAGAGTGACAAAGAAGGGAAATAAAGAGAATAGAGAAAGAGGCCTATAATTAAATCCTCCTGAAATGAATATAAAATATAAAAAAGGATGAAAAGAATTCTCAGAAATACTCATTTTTTCCATTGACAGTGCCAACTTACTCTGCAAAATGACCCATGAAGATTGTATAAAGAAAGAATATTAACCTGAAATTTTATATAATTTAATATAGATTTTTTTCAAATTTCATTTGGCTTCCTTTTAAATGAACATCAATACAATACTCAGACTTGACCAGAAATTGTAATATTCTTCTTTAGCTTACTTGCCAGAATCATTGTAATCCTCTTTTACTTACCCTCTAATCACTTATGAGGAATGTCTGCTTGCTAGATCCGTGATCCCTTTTATTCCCTGACAATCAAGAATCAAGACATGAAGCTCCACTCCTTTCATATTTTAAATTTGTATCAAAGTTAGTTTGGTAGGAACTACTTCTTTCATAGACAAAAGACAATTACAAAGAAATTAGGTTGAATCAGAAAGAAAGGAAGTGCTGGATGGTTTGGTTTGTTTTAAAGGTATGGAGCATTGTTACAGAGGAAATCAAGCAGAATTTGGATCACAAAAAGATAGAGAATAGAAATGCCTTCCTGAACTGACCCATTTCTTTCTATCTAATTTGGTTACAGAGTTTGTTTGTCATCTGATTTTAAGGTCAAGGTCAATATTTAACTAAAGTGTGTGAATTACCCTTATATATCAGTGTGCTGTTTTAGGGACAACAAATACACAGAACAGGGAGAATTCTTACCTCCTCGAAGAATCAACCTTATTCAACCTGTCTCAGGAGAAAACTAAGAGAAGAGGAGTTTTCTTGTGGACAAAACAGGGCACTTTAAAAATTTTTGGTAAAACTACATTTAGCTTCAAAATGTATTGGTGAAAGTGAATGAGTCAGGATGGTAGAAGATAGAAATCAGTCCAGCTCTCCAAAATGTCTCTACAAACAACTCTTCAAATCAAATTCTGTGACAGCAGACCTAATAAAACGTCCAGTGAAACACTTTTCCAACCCAAGAAAACTTAGGAGGTTTGCAGCTATCGGTGGAGGGTGTGTGTGTATGTGGGGGTGTGTGTGTGAAACAAATAGAAGGAGACTGAAGAGGGCTCTATTTGCACTGGTTTTAGGAGCCTGGTATATTGCCCATACATGGTGCCCAGTTATAGTCCAAGGGTCAAAAGGAGTGATAGTACTTGCAGTCCTTGAGCTTGGTTGTAGTTCCAATGTGGAGAGGAGTGCCTGTGGTCACTCACTGGGAAGTAGAGTCCCTGGTCTCAATTCCAAGACAGATGGAAACACACTTGAAGCAGAGAGACACATACAGATTGAACATAGGACACTAGAGTAGAATCAATTATGCTTTATCTGAGGTGGGTGGGTAGCAGGTAACAATCATGATCTCAGTCAAAGCTAATTGGTTAAATTGGACCTGATTAAAAGATAAGTAGGGAAACTACATTTCACTAAAAGATATAATAGAGAATGAAGTAACATCATTATTAAACATTATGTGCAAAATGACATATCTAAATTCTTGAAGGAGAATTAATTGAATTAAAGGAGGAAATAGTCTGTAAAATTACATTAGTGGGAGCCTCAACTTTTCCCTCTCCGAACTAGATAAATCTAATCATAAAAGAAACAAGAAAGAAGGTAAGGAAATGAATAATTTTTTTTAAAATTTTATACTATGGAACTCTGGAAAAAATGAATGACAATAGAATGGAGTATTGTCTTTTCTCAGGTGTACATGGCATAGTCCCAAAAACTGTCCATGGATGAAGGTAAAAGTAAAACAAACCATATCCCAATCAAATGCAGAAAAGCAGAAATTTTAAATACATCTTTTTTCAGACCAGACCATGAGGCAATAAGGAAAATGGTTTCCTGGTTGTCTCTCAGTCATATAGTTATGTCTAACTCTTTGTGACCTGTAAAGCCAAGCATGAGCAGTTTTCCAGAAGAATGCTGGTTGGAACAGTTTTCAAAGTTCTGATCACACAGTATAGTGGACACTATTTATTCAATAACAAATCAAAGCAAAAAATCACAGAAATCAAGGTACAGCATTCACAATGTTACAAATTATCACAGAAATTCAAAATACAATATTCACAACAACTTGTCACTAAAATGGCTACATAGTTTTCACCAGAGTGCTCACAAAGTTCTGAACAAAGTACATTCATTTAGCCAATCAATCATTTAGTAACTTAATCATTCAGTAATCCTTAAGAAGGCTTAAGGGACACAAAGTACAATAGTCAAAGTTCTCTACTCATGGGGCACACCAAGTTAAGAATCAGTTACTTATTCAGTCATCATTCATTGTTTAATCATCAGAAAATACACAAGCCCTCCACCCCTAAGAGACTAGTAAATTGCAACTTCTCAATCTGTACACAAGTTGGATCCCCTTCCATGGTCCCAGATCCTACCTGGATTCACCAAATTGTCACCCACATTCAAAGGCAGACAGCTCCCAGGTCCCTGTCCAGATCTTTCGGCACTTCCTGTTCCACACTGAAGCTCACAGTCTATTTTCCCACGAAGTCAAGGCCTAACAAAGCCACAAATAGGTTCATGCAAAGTACCAGCATCACAGTCATTATTCTTCATTCTGCACCAGTTCCAGCTAGCCCTTGGATGTCTACACCAGCTCCCAGAATCTATGGCTAGTCCTCATACTCAGCAGCTCCTCAGCAGAAACCCCAGCTGGTTTCCAGAATCAAAATCACCTCACCCAGGTTCCCAAAATCAAAATCATTCTCTCCAGCCTGGCGGAACCTTTCCCATTCAGCCTTCCTGGTGACAGCTGCTTCTGCCTCCATGAAGCTTGCTCCAACAAGATAACATCTGTCCAACCCAGCAGGGACTTCTTATATACACATATACATCATTAGCTCCTTCCAGTTTCAGCCAATGTCTTCCTGTTATGTCAGCAAAAGGCATTCATACCTTCTGTTTCTTTAATGGAGGCTTGATTAATTACTGTGGGCTAAGTACCTCTCAACTTAGCAATACAAAATGAATTTCAAATTTCATTACTATTATATGACACCATAGGGAATTTTCTTGGCAAAGTATGAGAGTGATTTGCTATTTCCTTCCCCTGTGTATTAAAACAAACAAAGTTTATTACTTGACCATGGTCGCATAAGTAGTGGAAGTCTGAGGTCAGATTTGACCACAGAGCATTATACATTGAGCCAATGTAGCTACCTCTGACATAGTAGAACAAAATTTCAAACTGTATTTGAAAGAATTTATCATAAAAACAGTCTTGTACTGGCTAAGAAAGGTAGTGATGAACTAGTGTGATGAATTAGGTAAACAATACACAGTAGTAAATGACAATGACAATCTAATGTTGTACAAACTCAAAAAATCCAGAATTTTAGAAGAAGAACTCACTATGTGAAAAACAATTCCTGGGAAAACTGAAAACAGTTTAGCAGAATCTTTGTATACATCAACATCTTGCACCATTTGCCAAGACATGGTCAAAATGACTACATGATTTAGAAATAAAGAGTAACACCAAGGACAAATTAAGAGAGCATGAAATAGTTTAACTCTTATATTTTTGAATAAGGAAATATTTTATAAGCAAATAGATGGAGTCTTATTGGATATAAAATAAATAATTTAATTATATCAAATATAAAAAAGGTTTTGCACAAGAAAAACCAGCACAGCTAAGATTAGAAGGAAAGCAGAAATGTGTGTAAAGTTTTGTATTCCAAGTTTCTCTAGTAAAGCCTTAATTTGTCAAATGAGTCAAATTTAGAATATGAGTCATTCTCTAATTGAGAAATTATGAAAGGATACAGATGAACAGTTTTAAGGAGAAATAGAACTTATCTATAGTCATAAAGAAAAATGCTCTAAATTAGTATAAATTCAAGCTAAAATAACTCTGCAATAGCATTTCATATCTAACATATTATCCAATATGATAGAAAAAGAAAGTGGTAAGTATTAGAGGGAATATGGAAAAAAAAACAGAAGACTAATGCATTGTTGGTAAAGTCGTGAACTCACAATTCTGGAGAATACTTTCGAACTATATCCAAGGGACTATAAAACTTTGCAAACAGTTTCAAGCTGGTAATACCACTACTAAGTGTATATATCAAAGAGATAAAAAGGTAAATAACACATGTGTATAAAATCTTTATACCAACTCTTTTTGAGAGGGCAAAAAAAGGAAATTAAGGGGTTCTCACCAACTGGAGAATGGGTGAACAAATTCTGGTAAATAATTGTGATGGAATACTATTGTGCTATATAAAATGAAGAGCAGGATATTTTCAGAAAAAAACATGTTAAGACTCACATGAATTAATACCAAGTCAAATTAGCAGAACCAGAAGTATATTATTCACAGCAAAAGCAATATTGTGAATGATGATCAGTCATAAATAACTTGGCTATTCTCAGCAATACAGTGAGTCAACAATTCTGAAAGGTATATGGAAAATATTTTCCACCTCCAGAGAAAGACCTGATGGAGTCTGAATTAAAATTAACACACACGCACACACACTTATTTTACTTTTATTATTCTTGCTTGTTTTGTTTTGGTTTTCTTTTACAACATGGCTAATGTGGAAGTGTTTTGCAAGATACCCAGTTTAGAGTTTACGTCATTCCTTCCCTAAGCCAAATTCAATGAGAGAAAGGTTGATTCTTTCCCTTTTGCCTTCCTGTTCTTCCCCTCCAGTGTAATAGCTATCCCTTGTCTCTTCTATATGAAATGATCAAACCCATTCTGTCTCTCCCTGTCTCCTCTCTTTCTAGTCCTCTCCCACCTCACAATTTCACCTTATAAAGTATTATCACTTCCTATTCAAATGATCCTGTGCCCTCCGTGTACACACACACACACACACACACACACACACACACACACACATACATACAGATATATGCATACTCAGATATGTATTCATATGCATATATATATATAATATAACCTCCTCTATAGAGGTATGTGTATGTATATGTGTGTATATATATATATATATATATATATATATATATATATATATATATATACACATTTGTATTCCCTTCACCTACCATCATATTGAGGAAAGTTTCATAAGTTATAATCATTGTTTTTCCATATTGGAATGTGAATAGTTCAGCTTTGATAGGTTCCTTATGATTTCTTTTCCATGTTTACCTTCTCCTACTTCTTGATTTGAGTATCAAATTTTCTTTTCAGTTCTGGTTTTTTCAGCAAGAATGTTTGAAAGTCCTCAACCTCATTGAATGACCATATTTTCCCTTGGAATATTATACTCAATTTTGCTGTCTAAGTTATTCTCAGTTTTAATCCTAGCTCCTTTGATCTCTGGAATATCATATCCCAGGCCCTCTGATCTCTTAATGTAGAAGCTGCTAGATCCTGGGTTATCCTTATTGTGTTTCCACAGTATGCAAATTGTTTCTTCTTCGCAGCTTGTAATAGACTCCTTGATGTGGGAACTCTGGAACCTGGCTATTGCATTCCTAGGAGTTTTCTTTTTAGGATCTTTTTCTAGAGGTGATCGGTGAATTCCTTAAACTTCTATTTTGGTTCTTAGGAATTTCTTGAAGGATGGCTTTAACTTCTTTTTCTGATAGTGGCTTTCAGATAGTCCAATAATTTTTAACTTGTCTCTCCTGGATCTATTGTCCAGGTCAGTGGTTTTTTTTCAATGAGATATTTCACATTGCCTTCTATTTTGTTTTTCATTTGTTTGGAAATATTCAATAGTATCCTGATTTCTCGTAAAGTCATTTGCTTTCATTTCCTCCACTCTAATTCTGAAGGAATTATTCTCTTCAGAAAGCATTTGAAACTTTTTTTCATTTGTCAAATTCAACTTTTTATGGCATTCTTCTACTCCTTAGCTTTTTGGCCCTCTTCTCCCTTTTGAGTTCATCTATTTTTAAGGTATTATTTTCTTCAGTCGGGTTGTTGACTCTCTTTTCATGATTTTATTGCATCATTCTCATTTCTCTTCCCAATTATTCCCAATTACTCACTTCTCTTATTTGGTTTTCAAAATCCTTCTTAAGCTGATCTATGGATCATAGGAAGTCTTCATGTTTCTTGGAAGCTTTTATTGTTGACGTTATGACTGTGGTGACTTTCTCCCATTCCATGCTTTGTTCTTTTTTGTCCCCCAAAAAGGAATCTAAAGTTGCATTGCTGTTCTTACTTTGCTTCCTTTGCCTGCTCATGTTGCCAGTCAATCACTTTACTTTTTGGCTCTGTTGAACTCTGCTTCCAGAGGGTAGTGCTTTGCCCTATATCCCTGGATTTTACACAGCTACTGGATCAACTAGGAGCCCACTGTAGCCACCACCAGCTTTGGCTCACTGA
The DNA here is from genome assembly GCA_028646575.1 of Pseudocheirus occidentalis. Taxonomy (NCBI): domain Eukaryota; kingdom Metazoa; phylum Chordata; class Mammalia; order Diprotodontia; family Pseudocheiridae; genus Pseudocheirus; species Pseudocheirus occidentalis. The sequence goes on along the minus strand of CM053601.1, from coordinate 96,975,105 downwards.
AAACCCACCCCAGGACCAAAACCAAAGACTATGATCCCAATCCTGGCAGCTTAAGGCAAGAGCACTTGGCCTCTACATGATCCCTCGACCCCCTGTAGTCTGCAAGCCAGGAGCTTCTGAAGCAACCACGTGGAAGCAGCTGCAGGACTTCCACTTCTGCTGCTTTCTTGCCCTGGAGGCAGTTTGGCCAGACCCCCTCCCTTGAATTTAGCTGAGTTCCACTAACCTTTCACTTAGTCCTTCTTTCTTTTTTTTTAAGGTCAGAAAAGGTCTTTATTCTTTCTCATGAGAAAGGACCCTTCCCCCACTGCTCACATGGTAGCAGGGAGAGAGCACAGGTAGGAGCCAGCCCATGACTTTTATAGTAAACCCAACCCCCCATCTGGACTTCATTCTCATTGGCTAGGGTGGGCTGACCCATGACCCAAGTGTGGTAATCTTTCTGAGACAAAGGACCCTGAAAATTTGGGTGTCCAATGAAAGCAGTCTTGACCTTATTTGGCTCATCTTCTGCTGATCTGGCTCTGGGGGAGGGTCTCCACTGCTCTAAACCCCAGGTTATTTGAAGGTCAGGTGACCCAAACCTAGGCCTAGTGAATACTGAAACCATTCTACATTATGGCTTGATAAATCTGGAAATCACCACAGCTGCCACTGATCCACTCTCCTGAAGATTTCAGCTATGGCTTGTCTTGACCTCCCATTGGATCAAGCCATGGTTCCAGGCTAAGTTAGTTTTGACTCCCAGCACACTGCGATGAGCCCTTCCTGTCCCACCTGCCAAGATGCCTTCAGCAGATGTGTTTTTCTGCAATTTTGTGAATTCTGGAGCCCTAAAATTTGTTTAGAATCGTATTTTACACATATTTGATGTGATTGTGTGGGAGCTGCAGGGTTTTCCTGCTTCTGTGCTGCCATCTTGTCTCCGCTGTCTTGAACTGTGTGAGTTTCAAAATGTTAGAAGAGCTGTCAGAAGTATTCTCATCAATTGAAGTCAGTTGATTACTGTATTGCTGACATATACTGACAATATTATAGTATTACTGACTTCAGTTGATGAGGTGACCTCTGAAGGCTCATCAATAATTTTTCCAGTTACCATCAAAGTTAGTAATAACAGCCAACTAATTATTTAAGCCAATCAATAAATGGATTAGTGATTTTACCCATCAACTAAAACCTTTTGCCTAACAAGGAATCAACTGAATTGAGGAAGGGTATGCCTCATCCAACACTGATGTAATATGTTGAAGTGAACCTGGTCATGACTCTATAAAGAGATAAAAAGTGTTTCTAAGACCAGGAGTTGAAATGTACCTCTTAACTACATGTGTGCCTTGCCCACATACCTCAAGCTTGAACATAATATCTAGCCTTAGGAACTTTGTGTGTGATCATGGGGGAGAGTATGTCCATAGATTAGGGTGAGTATGTCAAATAACATACTTTATGCTTCAGTCCACTTTTCCCAGGGATTGAATATGTGCAGATGGAACCACAAAACTGATTTTTAAAATAATGTCTGTCCTTGCTATGCCTTTTCAGTGATATTTTTAATACAATTGATGTCAGAATTTCTAAACTAAAACGGAACTCAGGAGTAGTCTAGTCTAATTCATAGCTAAAAAGAATCATTTTTTACAACACTACTGACAAAAGATCATTCAGACATTTCTTGAAAATATTTAGTGAGTGGAAACCTAATAACCTTCTTAGGTAATGCATTCTATTCTTGGAAAGATCTCAAGTTAGGACATTTTTGTTACGTCAAGTCTAACTTGAACTTTATGACTTCCATACTTGCTTCTACTTCCATTTTCTCTTAATGAACAAAAAAATACCAAATCCCATTCCACATGAAAGTATTTCATTTATTAGAAAAAAAGTTATATTGCCAATAAATATTTTCTTCCTTGTGTCTCAAGTCATGGAATCCTTTAACCAATATCATGTGAACATGATCTCAAGACCCATTCCCAAGCTTATAAGTTTCTCTTCTAATTTGCTGTTAAAATTGAACATAATATTCCAGATATTGACTGATATGCTCTATAACTTCCACAAGGTCTTAACTGTTACCCAGAATTCCTATCATTCATCTTTTGCTTTTGTTATTCACATTTAACCCTTATTGAAATTATTCCAAAGTATTGCCATTCTTAATGCTCAAGAATTGTTTGCATGATCCACTTAGTTGTCATAGATTAACTTTAAGCAGATTGACATTGCCATCTATTGATATTAGAATTAGAAATGTACCTAATACTTACCAAGTATATATCCTATTCAATCTGCTACTCTGAGTAGTGAGTAAAATAATATGATAAATGAAAGATAATCTTGCACTTAAGGAACTCATGGTTTGATAGAGTAGAAAATATACAAAAAATTTATCAAGGCTAATATGAAATGATTTTTATTACTTCGCATGTATAATAAAAATCAAACTGCTTGCCTTCTCAAGGAGGTGGGAGTGACAGGAGAGTGAGAAACATTTTGGAACTCAAAATGTTTAGATTGTTATTTTTACATATAATTGGGCAATATTTAATGAAAGAAATGTTAAAAAGTAAAAATAACAATTTAACAAAATAGAATAAGTAATATGAGAGTCCTGAGGAGGGTAACATTTTCTGAGGAGGGAGATTATTTATACATGAAGAAATATTTCATATCAGTGAAGATATTAAATTTCAATTTCTCTTTTCCATTTAAAATAAAAGATTTTGATTTCCTTGATATAATAAATGCAGATGAGCAAATTCCCCCTATCAATGTAGATCAATTTTTCTCAACCCAGGGCACTACAGGGATTAAGTGAGCTGCCCTGGGTCACCTGGCCTGTTAGAGGCAGAATTTAGAACCAGGTGTTTCTGATTCTGACGTCAGTTCTCTAACCATTATACTTGCCTGCCTTTCAAGGAAATTGAAGTTCCAAAAACAATAGAACAAAAAAACTCTCTCTCTCTCTCTCTCTCTCTCTCTCTCTCTCTCTCTCTCTCTCTCTCTCTCTCTCTCTCTCTCTCTCTCTCTCTCTCTCTCTCTCTCTCTCACTCTCTTTTTCTCTCTCTCTCTGCCCAGCTGCCTATCTGCCTATATACACACATATTCTTATGTGTGTTTTTCAACCTATATATTCAAACATGTCTAAAACCACACAAAACAAATATATAAGCATATATAAATGAGTCACATGTATATATATGCATACATATACATACATATGCATGTCTATGTATATGTACATATATGTGTATATATAAATATACATATATAAATATATGCATATATATGCACACATACACACATGTGCATATTTACACATTTACACACCATACATACAGAGATAGATGTATGTGTGTACAAACACACACAGACACACACATATAAATAATGAAAGAAGCCCTGGACCACCTTCAATCTCTCTGATAGGAAATGGTGGATGGTAGATATCTAAAAGTTGCTCAAAGGCCTCAATTAAAGGAAGAGGCCCTGGGGAGCCATTTCATCATTTCCTGCTAGGTTATAAGTCTTCATCATACCCCTGTGCTATGTATCCTTAACAATCTCTTTTCAGCTTCTTTTTATATATTATCTTCCCCCATTAGATTATAAACTCCTAAATGTCTGGGACTATCTTTTGCATTTCTTTATATCCCCAGTGCTTAGCACTGTGTCTGTTATATAGTAAGTACTTAATCTATGTTTGTTTATAGACTTGAAACAATGGCAACATAATATACCAAAAGTTAGGATGGCAGAAAGGAACCTATACTTGTCCCATTCTCATCAATGTCCTATATTTAGGTTAATGGTAATAATAATTTTTGTTGTGGCAGCAGCAGTAATAATAGGCAGAGGAGGAGGAGGAGGAAAATAAAGAGGAGGAAGAATGTTAAATACGAGTAGTGGTAGTAGTAGTGATCAATATAGCTCCATCAGGGATACATAGTTAAGAAGCACCAGAAGTCTTAGGCCTATAAATAGTATTTAGGGCATTTTAGAAGATCTTTGAATTGTTTTGGTGTAAAACTGCATCTCATCTACTTCTTCCTGAGCCAAGAATCTTACATCTTTCTAAACTTCACTTAAATGCTGCCTTCTTAGAGACAGACAAACTCTCCTGCTGGTAAAGACTGTGGAGTTTGCATTGTTTTTTAGCAGCTCCTGAATTTCTCCATGATATTCAGCAAACCAGTTCTGATGTTTGTGAGTGTACTGGCACAGATGAGCAAATGTTCTGCTGTATACCAAGTCTCTGAAAGCTGCCCACTTATTTTCTCCTCCTTTCTTGCTAACTGTGTGCTGACACAGCTTTCCCTCCATGTCAGCACTGTATTGTTCATGCAGAGAGAAGTGCCTGCAAATCATTAATGTTGAGTCTCCTGACAATACTTTGCAAAACACCAAAAGAAAGTGTGAAAGAGAAAAGGTTTTAGGCTGCATAACAAACTGAAGGTCTGTAGAGCTGCTGAGCCACCTTCATTGTTGTAAGCCAAAGAAACCTGGATAATTTTTCAGTGATATGCCAAAAAATAATTGAGCTGGTGCATTTGAATTGTCTTAGAAAGATTTTGAAGATCAGTTGGCAAGATATGGTACCAGGCACTGAGGTCCTCTTTTGAGCTCAGCTGTCAAACTTTCAAACTCTACCACCTAGAGAGCAATTATAGTGTACTGGTAAATCAGCCTGACTGCCAAACTTATGTTTCCCTAAAAGATTATTTTATGGAGAAGTTACTCCAGGTGAGCACTCAAATGGAGGTCAGAAGATGAGGTACAGAGACCTTCTCAAAATTTCTCTTATGAGTTTTATTTTTGCTGGAGACACATAAAAAATTCTGGTACAGGACCACACAGCATGGTGTACCAGCATCAAAGTAAGGGCTGCACTCTGTGAACAAAGTAGAATTGCCCAAATGAAATGACAGATGTACAAATCTAGAGACATCTCTATCCCCAATGTTTATATGAACTATTTTGTGTGATAGAACCTTCTATGCATATATTGGTTTGATCAGCCACAGTTGGACACCACATATATTAATGTCAACATAGTGTTGTTATTTTGGTTCTCTTAAAGTATGAAGAACAAGCAGCAATTGTGGTAGCAGTAGTAATAACAATTTCTCAAGTAAGTTAAAGGGGACGCCCAGATTAAAGGAAGTTTCTCAAAGAAAATAAAAGATGGGCTGTGGAGGGAAGCCAAGATGACAGAGTAAAAGCAGAACTTGCTTGAACTCATGCCTCAACCACCTCCAATACCTGTAAACAATGATTGTAAAGAAATTTTGGAACTACAGGTCTAATAAAAAGAAAGAGTAAAACACATCTCCAGTTGAAATTAGCTTTGGAGCTGCAAAGAAGGGTCTATTGAACCAGTCTGAGAGCAGAGCACAGTCCCACATGGGTCATGCTGGCACAGAGTGGTAGCATAGAATGGATGATATAGATCTCAGGGTAACAAATCACTAGCAGCTGTGGTAGTTTCCAGACTTCTAAATCCATAAACCCGAAAGAGAAAGTAAAAGCTTAGTGGGGAATCTCTGTTGGACCTAGGTGAGAGAAAAATGTGGTCAGGCCCTGCCCCTGGGGAAGAGGAGGAGGCATTAATGACAGCAGCAGTTTCTAGAGCTACAGGCCCACAGCTGGTGGGGGAACCAAATGGATGATTAGAGAGTAATTGAAGGAGTCCCTTTGCTGAAACTGATGCAGGGTTCTCTTGATTTGCCCTCCTTGGATAAGAGCTGCAGTTTTGGTTGGAGGGCCTGGGGTGAGAAGAAGATCTGGAGTGACAGAGCTTGTGACGGCTGTGGAGAGGAAATCCTCTGTGCAGTTCTCAGGCAGATGCCTAGATGTAGCTCAGACAATAGTTGTGCAAAATCCCAGAAATGTTGGACACAGAACTTGCCCCTCTGGAAGCAGAGTTCTACCATGGAAAGAGGTCAGATATTTAGAAATTGGCTGGAAAAAGGAGTAAAATAGGAAGAGAAATCAGATTATATAATCCTTCTTTGTTGACAAAGAAGATCAAAACACAGAATCAGAAGAAGACAACAAAGTCAAAACTCCTGCATCAAAAGGCTCCAAGAAAAATAAGAATTGGTCATAGGCCATGGAGGAGCTGAAGAAGGATTTTGAAAATCAAGTGAGAGAAGAATGCCTTAAAAAGCAGAATTGTTCAGATGGGAAAGGAAATCAAAAGCTCACTGAAGAAAATAATACCTTCAAAATTATATTGGAGTAAATGGAAGTTAATGAATTCAAGAAAAATCAAGATATTATAAAACACATACCAAAGAATGAAAAAATAGAAGGCAATGTAAAATATCTCATTGGAAAAAGAACTCACCTGGAAAATAGATCCAGGAGAGATAATTTTAAAATTGTTTAACCACCTGAAAGCTATTATATAAAAAGAGCCTACACATCATCTTTCAAGAAACTATGAAAGAAAACTACCTTAATATTCTACAAGCAGAAGGTAAAATAGAAATGGAAAGAATTTGTTTGTCATTTCTTGACAAATTTCCCAAAAAGAAAACTGTTAGTAATATTATAGACAAATTCTAGAGTTCTCAGGGTAAGGAGAAAATACTACAAGCAGTCAGGAAGAAACAATTCAGATGCTGTGTAAACACGATCTGGATAACACAAGATCTAACACCTTCTACCTTAAGAGATTGAAGGGCTTGGAAAATGAAACTCCAGATGTCAAAGGAACTGGGATTAAAACCAAGAATCACCTACCCAGAAAAAAACTGAGTAAAATACACCAGGAGAAAATTTGGACATTCCCTGAAATAGAGGACTATCAAGGAGTTTTGATGAAATGACCAGAGCTGCACAGAACATTTGACTTTCAAGTACAAGAATCAAGAGAAGTGTGGAAAGGTAAACAGGAAAGTGGAATCATAAGGAAGTTATTAATATTGATCTGTTTGTATTCCTATGTGGAAAAACAATATTTCTAACTCATAAGACTTTTTTCAGTACTAAGATAGTGTAACAGTAATGAGATTTGAAATTCCTTTTGTATTGCTAAGTTAAGAGGTACTTAGCACCTAGTAGAGATTAAGCCTCTGTTAGAGAAATAGAAGGTATAAACTGCTGTCTCCTGTTCCTGATGTAATGGGAAGAGGCTGAAAAGAGAGGAAAAATACTGTTTATAAGGAAAAATCCAGACAGGGAGAGTCAGAATTTTTTGAGAAAAGGATCCAAAGGCAGAAGCTGATGCTGCTGGAGAGAGAATTTCTCTCAGCAGCATCTGGAGGCTGGCCTGCTACTGATGGACTGAGAATTGAGAAGAAAAATGAAAACTGATAACAGACAGTTCTTCCTGGAGTAGGCCTTCTGGAGGGAGAAGGTGCCACATGCAGGGAGACTGAAGAGGAGCAAAGGAGGCTGAAGATGAAAGCTCTTCACAGGTTGATAGAATGATTTTGATTTTGAAAACCTGGATGGAGTAATTGTGATTCCGGGAACCAGCTAAAACTTTTATTGAGTGCTAGGGCCAGCCAAAGCTGAAAAAAAAGACTGAAAATGCATAACTGTGAGGAATTTAACACTTTGTCTGTTTGTGGCTTTCTTAAAAACAGAGACTGGGAAGGATTTGAGATGGACTAGAAACTGTGATCTCCAATGTGGAGCAGGAGCTACACAAATAGCCGGACAAAGACCTGAGAGCTGTCTGCCCAGGTGACAGTTTGGTGAAACCAGATAGGATCTAGGACCATGTAAGGGGATCCAGGGAATCCAAGGGACCACCCTGAATAAAACTAAAAGAAGACTTTACTTGGATACTGTGTACTAAGAAAATTATTATTTACTAGTGACCTAGGGGTGGAGGATCTTTGTATTTTCTGATGATTAAATAGTGAACAATAAAGGATGATTGATTGACTAAATGATTGCATTTAGTGATTGATGACTGAATAAGTAATTTATCTGTAACTTAGTATGCCCCATGAGTGGATAATTTTTACTATTGTACTTTGTGTCCCTTAAGGAGGCAAACCTCCCTAAGGATGATTGAAGGATTAAGATGATTGAATGACTGAGTAACTAAATGATTGTTCTTTGTTCAAAACTTTGTGACCACTGTAGGGGAAACTATGCGTCCCTTTTCTGTGAAAAGTTGTTGTGAATGCTGTATTTTGATTATCTGTGATAAGCTGTAACATTGTGAATGCTGCACCTTGATTTCTGTGAATGTTTTACTTTGATTTGTTATGGACTAAACAGAATGTTCACTAATCACAAACTTAAAAGCTGTTCATAGTTGCATTCTTCTGAAAAGCTGCTTGTGCTTGGCTTTACAAATAGTTGAAGGGAATACAAACATATGTATGCATATACATGTTTCTGTATCTATATATGTCTACATGTGTGTATATAAGTGTATGTGTATGCATAGACAGTAGTCACAAGGTGAGTTGAATATAAAACTGATATCTAAAAACAATTAAGAGGTGAGAGAGGAATATATTGGGAGGAGAAAGGGAGAGATAGAAAAGAGTGAATTATCTCCTACAAAAAAAGACAGGGAAATGGAGGTGAAAGGGAATGAGTCAACCATCAGCCAAAGGATTTGGTTTAAGGAGGTAATAGCATACGCACACATTTGTGTATCTTACCCTATAGAAAAAAAGGGGAAGAATATAAGGGGGGGGAGAGGATAGAAAGAAGGTCAGATTATGGGAGAGGGTAATCAGAAGAAAACATTTGGGAAGGGACATGGGTAAAGGAGAAAACAATAAATGGGGTATGAGATGGGATGGAGGGATATATAGTTAGTCTTTGACAATATAACCACTATGGAAATATTTTGCATAACTACACATGTATAACTTGAAATGCTTCTTTTCTCAATGGGAGTGGGTGAGGAGGGAAGGGAGAGAAACTGGAATTCAGAGTTTTAAAACTAATGTTAAAAAACTGTTGTTACATGCAATTGTGAAATAAGATATACAGACAATGGAGTATAGAAATTCATCATCTCCTACAAGAAAGTAAGAGGAAAGGGGTTAAGGGGGATATTGGGAGGGGTATAGAAAAAAGGAAGACTGGGGAACAGGAATAATCAGCGTGCTTGCCATCTCAGGGTGGGGATTAGCAGAGAGATAGGGAGAAAATTTAGAACCCAAAATCTCATGGAAATGAATGTTGAAAACTAAAATAAATAAAAAATATTAAAGAATAAAAAGAAAAGAAAAGGATTTCATTTATTTACAAACTTTATATAAGTTAATAGAATGATAAGCATCCCGCATCTTCAAACTTAAGTTGCTTCAATGGAACTATAGTATCAACAGCAATGGAAGTTATCCAATGATATTATGAGGGTCTAATCATATAACGTATCTGTAGTATTATGTTCAGTACCAAAAACAGAATTTTAGTACAGACTGTAACAAACTAAGAAAAATAGTGAAGATCTGATAAATCATGTCATGGGAGAATCAGAAAGGAATAAGAGGTTTTTTTTAGCATGAAGAACATCAAAAGCCATATGACATCTATATTCAAAGAAACAAAAAAGGGACAAGAAAATGTGTGAAGATTAATAGGAATTTATTACCAAATAATTTTAATTAACTTTTGTTTATTTTTAGTTTACATCATTCATTTCCACAAGACTTTCAGTTAAAAATTTTCTCCCCATCTTTCCCCTACCTATTACCCCAAAAGAGCAATCCCACTGTATACCCACTCCCCCAATCTGCTCTCTCCTATATGATCCCCCATCACCCCACTGACTTTCCAGTAGAGGGAGATGTATCTCCTTACCCCACTGCCTTTATATTGTAATACCCAGTTGCATGTAAATAATAATAATAATAATAATAATAATAATAATAATAATAATATCTATCTATCTACATATTTTAACATTTGATTATAAAACTTTAAATTCTAGATTCTTTCCCTTCCTTTCTCATCACCCACCCCCAATGGAAAAGCAAGAAATTCAATATAGGCTGTACATGTGTAGTTACGCAGAACATCTCCACAACGGACATATTGTGATAGACTATAATTATAAGTCCCTCCTTCCTATCCCACCTACCTCTTGTTCTTTCCTCTACTCTGTCCTTGTCCCTTTACAGAAGTGTGTGCTTCCAGCAAACTTCCTCCCACCCTGCCTTCTCCTCCATCATCCCACCTCTCATCCCCATCCTCCCTATTCTCCTGTGTGGCAAGATACCCAATCTTTCTTCCCCTAAGCCAAATTCAATGAGAGTAAGGTTGACCCTCTGTCTGTGTGCACATATATACCCACACTCACATATGTATTCATATGTATATATGTATATATATATATATACACATGCTCTTATATAGACATGTGTATACATATATTCATTTATATTCCCTTCACCTATGATACAATGATCATTTTTCCATTTTGGCACGTAAATAATTCAACTTTGATAAGTGCCTTATGAATTCTTTTCCATGTTTACCTTCTCATGCTACTTGTATTTGAATGTCAAATTTTCTATTCAGTTCTGGTTTTTTCCAGCAAGAATACTTGAAAGTGCTCGACCTCATTGAATGACCATAATTTCCCCTGGAACATTCTACTTAATTTTATTGGGTAGGTTATTCTTGGTTTTAATCCTAGCTCCCTTAATCTCCAGAATATCATATTCCAGGCCCTTTGACCCCTTAATATAAAAGCTGGTAGTTCCTGGGTTATCCCAACTGTGTTCCCACAGTATTCAAATTGTTTCTTCTTGGCAGCTTGTAATAGATTCTCCTTGATCTGGGAACTCTGGAACCTGGATATAACATTCCTAGGAGTTTTCTTTTTGGCATCTTTTTCAAGAGGTGATCAGTGAATTCTTTCAAGTTCTATTTTTGCCCCGGGTTCTAAAATATTAGGGCAATTTTCCTTGAGAATTTTTTGAGGGATTATTTCAATATTCTTTTTCTGATCATGGCTTTTAGGTACTCCAACCATTATTAAATTATCTCTCTTGGATCTAATTTCCAGGTCAGTGTTTTTGCTTCCATTTGCTCCAATCTGAATCTGAAGGAATTATTTTCCCAGTGAGCTTTTTAGCTTAATTTTCCATTTGGAAAATTTGACTTTTTATGGCATTCTTCTCCTCATTAGGTTTTGGGCCTCTTTTGCCCTTTGAGTTAATCTATTTTTAAGGTGTTATTTTCTTCAGTCAGGTTGTTGACTCTCTTTTCATGATTTTCTTGCATCATTTTCCTTTCTCTTCCCAATTTTTCCTCCACTTCTCTTATTTGATTTTCAAAATCTTTCTAATCTCCTCAATGGCTGTAATGAGCTTACATTTACATGTAAGTTTGTGGTGCAGGAGTTCTGACTATGCTGTCTTCCTCCTGTTTCATGCTTTGATCCTCTTCATCTCCAATAAAGGAATCTAAAGTTGGATTGCTGAAATTGGTTTGATTCTTTTGCTGGGTTATGTTGCCAGTCAATTAATTTGGTTTTTGAGCCACAGTAGAATTCTGCTGTCAGAGGGGAGAGTTTTGTCCCAAATTGCAGGGGTTTTCACAGCAGCTGGAGCTATTAGGAGACACAGTCTCTGCAGTGTCCCCCTCCCAGCTTTGGCTCACTGAAAATGTACCTCAGAACCACCACCCAAGTCTGTGATCTGGATCCAGTCAGGTTAAGGCAAGAGAACTTAGCCTCTGAATGATTGCTTGGCCCTGTGCAATCTGCAGGCCATGAGCTGTGAAGCAGCCACATGTAGGCAGCTGCAGGGGCTTATTCCTCTGCTTTCTTGCCCTGGGGACAGTCAGTCAGACCTGCTTTTTTCTCCCATATTTAGCTGAGTTCCACTGCCCTTTCACTTTATCCTTGTTTCTTATGGGTTGATTATTCTGGAAACTGCTACAGCTGCCAGAGATCTGCTCTCTGGTGTGTTCCAGCTGTGGCTTCTCCTGGTCACCACCAGGCCAAGCCATAGCTTCTGCCTGGGCTGGGCTCAGCTCCCAGCGCACTGCAATAAGACCTTATCATCCTGCCTGCTGGGCTGCCCCCAGCAGGAGATGAAAAGTACTCAATATCAGATAAGGATAAAATATGCAGCATTTATGTATTTCTCATATACACACACACATACACACATACATACACACAAAGAAATTCTTAATGCAAAAGTTTCTCAAAATCATAGATTAGTAAAGACTTAAGCTACAATAACAACTACTACTAAATACTCATAGACAGTTTCAACTTAAAATTCTTAAAACATAAAGAATTTTGAGGAAAGATGAATTGACATTTTTTAATGTCCCCTTGGCAGTGCACTATCTAAACAATTCCCAATTCCCTCCAATTTCTTATCTTCTGTGAAGCCTGGGTAGGAATTTTTTTTTCCTTTCCTTTGGTAATTATCTTCTCTAATGCTAAAACTTGCCTTAACATTAGTCAGGGCCAACTCTAAAATTAATGACTATCTTCAAGACTGATATCAATTGATCTAAAAAAAGTATTGTTTAGTCAGCTATGATCAGGCAAAGAACATTTTAAAATTGATTTGTTTATTTATTTTTAGTTTACAATAGTCAGTTCCACAATCAGTTGAGTTTCAATTTTTTACCCTTCCCTCTCCTGTGCTTCCCATGGAAGCATGTAATCAAGTATAGAATCTGCAAATACTTTCACACTGGACATTAGTCTAGTTGTTTAAAAGGTTTGTAAAACTGGAGTGAACAATGGTAAAGAAGAAAGGAAAGCAAACATTAAAAAGATGTGTAGCATGTAGATTGCTTCAGTCTCCATTTAAACTCTGTTCTTTCTAGATCTTTCTCTGAATGTAGATATCTCCTTCCATCCTGAGACTTGTGCGTCTTATAACTGTGCATTGCTGAGAAGAGTCCAGCTCATCGTTTGGTAATCACACATATGGTGTGTCTGTAATTGTATACAAATTGTTCCTGGTTCTGCTCTTCTCACTTAGCATCAGTTTGTATAAGCCTTTCCAAGTAAATATGAAAACCATCTCCTTACCATTTCTTATAACACAATAGTATTCCATTACATTCATATACCACAACTTGTTTAGCCACTGCCCAGTTGATGGGCATCCCCTTAATTTCCAGTTTTTTTGCCACCACAAAGAGAGCTGCTACAAATATTTTTGCACATATGGGTCTTCCTCCCACTTCTATTATCTCTTTGGCATACAACCCCAGAAGTGGTATTACTGAGTCAAATGGTATGCAATTATTTATAGCTCTTTTGGCAGAGTTCCAGATTGCACTCTAGAATGGATGTATCAGTTCACAGCTCCACCAATAATGCATTAATGTTCCAATTTTTCCACATCCCCACCAGCATTTGTCATTTTCCTGTTTTGTCATCTTAGTCAATCTGACTGAGCCAACCTGAGATGTAATACCTCAAGGCTGTTTTGATTTGCATTTCTCCAGTCAATAGTGATTTAGAAACTTGTTCTGCATGCATATAGGTATCTTTAATTTCTAACTCTGAAAATTGTCTGTTCATATCCTTTAACCATTTATCAATAGGGGAATGACTTGCATTTTTGCAGATTTTACTGAATTCCATGTGTCTTTTAGAAATGAGGCCTTTTATCAGAGACAATGGTTGTAAAAATTCTTTCCCAATTTCCCACTTGCCCCTGAATCTTGGTTACATTGCTTTTGTTTGTAAAGAAACTTTTCAATTAAATATAATCAAGATTATCCATTTTGGATTTTATAATGCTCTCCAACTCTTCTTTGGTTACAAAGTCTTCCCCACTCCATAAATCTGACAGGTAAACTCTTCCTTGCTTCCCTAGATTACTTACAGTATCAGCCTTTATACCTAGATCTAGCACTCTTTTAGACTTGACTTTGGTGTACGATGTTGGATGATGGTCTATGCTCAGTTTCTGCCATGCTATAATCCAATTTTCCCAGCACTTTCTGTCAAATACTGAGTTCTCATCCCAGAAGCTGGGGTCTTTGGGCTTATCACACAGTATATCACTATAATCATTGGCTAATTATTCTTTTGTACCCAATCTATTCCATTGATCCATTACTCTATTCCTTTCCCAGTACCAAGCAATTTTGATGACTGCTGCTTTATAATGCAGATTAAAATCTGGTACAGCTAGGCCACTTTCCTTAGCATTTATTTTCATTAATTGCCTTGATATTCTGTACCTTTTGTTCTTCCAAATATATTTTGACACTATTTTTTCTGGTTCTATAAAGTAATTAAAAAGCAATCAAACATCCAGTTAGAAATTTGACGATTTGAGACTCTGATTTTCTGTTTTCCATATGGAAACAAATAATATGCAGCTAAGAATCATTTGTTATACATACTGGAGAGTAAAACTAAGAAGTAGGGCTGGAAGCTATCTCTGTAAACACATGCCACCACTCCCCCATAACAATTGTGAGGCTAAGGGAACAATAAGGACTTTGCTTCATACTATCAAAGTGTCTGCCAGAACAGGTAGTCAGCTAGAAGTAGCCAGGGTATTTCTAAGTATTTTCTGTGGGGGGGTATTGTAAACCCAGTTACACAAAGATTTTCTCCCAGATAAGTTTTCTTCATTTCATATCACTACACATTATAAAATCACTCATATCTTTGTAAGGGATTATCTTGAAATAATCGGGAACAATTTTTCCTACCAAAGGCAATTGTTCAATGACTTTTGTCTTCAAGGCAATTTTCTTTATAAACTTCTATGCCTGGAAAATTCCTTCATGGTATCTTTAAAAACAGAATAGATGCCTGGAAAATTGCTTTGTCAGCATAATACCTCTGAATATCATTTCTCTCAAAGCTATGTGTAAAGATGCTCTTGACGCTTTATGTAATTTTCTCATGCATGACAGGCCAAAGAGAATGAAAAACTGAGAGTCTGAATATCTGAATTTCACCCCCCTTACTCCCAAGGGCAGAGGAGAGAGTATGGAGTAAAAGGTGATGGTGGCAAATACAGAGGACATACAGTGTAGAGATGTCAAGGAAATGGTGTGGAGGCCTTGTTCTGAGCAAAATAAGTAAAAAGTTCACTTATTTGAGCCATGTATTGCAGGTGCAAAGTACAATGCACTAGAAAGAAGGGAAGAAGCATTATCTCTTCACCATAATTCTTCTGCATTGGGGTTT
The DNA here is from genome assembly GCA_028646575.1 of Pseudocheirus occidentalis. Classification (NCBI taxonomy): domain Eukaryota; kingdom Metazoa; phylum Chordata; class Mammalia; order Diprotodontia; family Pseudocheiridae; genus Pseudocheirus; species Pseudocheirus occidentalis. The sequence continues at coordinate 96,959,981 of CM053601.1, read as the reverse complement.
GCTTGATCTATTTTAAAATCTTGAATTTAGTATGGATCACATTATTAAAGTTATGAAATTAGGAGTACTGAGTAATTTATAACTTTCATTTTTTGAAAGTTAGAATTAAATCAATTTGAATGAATTTTGCATCATTTTTAGAGAGACAGGGAATAATTTTAGTTTTACATATTACCTTATGACAGGGCTGCACAACCTGCAGCCTATGGGCCACTTAATAGCCCACAGGCTGCTTATGGCATGCTCAAAGGACTTCTTCTACATAAAAAGGATTTTTTTATCTACATTTTCCACTGGTCACCCAAAATCCTTTGCTGTGCCAGAGGTTGTAGTTTGTGCAAGCCTGCCTTATGTAATGATTATAATCCAACAAAAACCCCAAAGTCAAGAAAACCTGGATATCAGCTACAATCTCTGACACATACTGGCTGTATGACCTTTGGCAAGTCACTTAAGGCCTGAGGGATCTAGGCAATTCTTTAATTACATCAGCTACAAAGATAAATGGAAAATGCTCATAGTTCCAGCTCCCATGCCCAATTTCAGGCTATCTCATTATAAGAAGTGATCATCCTTCCGTTATTTTAAGGAAGATATGTTTATATATAGAAAGAAAAAAAAGAATGAGATAAAAATTCCCCCAAATTGAACTCCCCCAAATTAACAGTAGTCATCTATCTATATTTTAAAAGTAGCATGCATGAAATGTATTTATTTATTTTTATAAAGTATCCTATTTATTTTATGCTATCTGTTATTTATTTGGGACAAGGAAATGCTGAGGTGAATTCTCTCTCTGTCAATGTGGAACTGAAACTTACCTATAATGAACAGTTTTAGAGTATTGCCTTGAACACTGAGAGAATAAGTTCATTTTCTATGGTGACATATCTAATATGTGTCAAAGACAGGACTTAAAACTGTGTCTTCTCAGCTCTAAAGGCAGACTTTTCTTCAGTAAGTCATACTTACTAAATGCTAGATTAATGTGTCAAGTAGAAGAATGCATCTCACAGGTGATTAAATTATAAATTCCTATATACACAAGCACTTAAAAAAACACCTTGGGCAGACCCATGAAGTTCATAAAACAGTTGCTTTAAAAGAGGAAAGCATACATCTACCTTGTGATATAAGAGCTTTATTCAGAAATCAACTTTCTAGACAATGTTCAATCTACTTATGAGAAAGTAATCAATCTATTGTAAAACTGCTCTCTCACTATGAATAGCTATCTGATACCCTCTACTTTTTATTTTCAAAGAGAAAGGGAATTGAATCTCAAGTCACTATTGCTGTTTTCCTGAGATTGACCTTACTCTTCTTCATCCAGTAATGTATCAGTAAAAACGAATTCCATTTTGAAAGGGGGGAGGAGAGGGGAAGCAGATACACAAAAAGTAACCTGTGGAAAAAATCAATGTAAGAGGTTTTTTGCCCTGTTCAAAAGTCCATTGGTAAAGTAATTTATTGCATATCCTTCCCTTTCAGAAAATGTAAATTGATCCTTCATGTTGAATACCTGTCAAATTACAAGACTCCTCTAGAGAAGTAATTTTTCTAGTCAGCTGATAACTTGGAATATACCAAAATGTGAGAATTCTGATGATCTATTCAAAACTGAATGCTTTTCTTACTGTTTCAAGACAAATTTGATATTTGATGTTTTAAAGGTATTTCTTGGTAAAAAAACAAGTGTTACAGAATATAATATCATTTTTAATGATAAAAATATTAAGAATAACAAACATATTCTCATAGCATATTGTGACTTTTTTTCTAATATATACATTCCCTTCCTAATTCATATTACTTTATGGATCATAAAATATTAATTGTGACATCTCTCTTACTCTCTTGTTTTCAGTTTATTACTCAAAAATGATATTAATTAAATGCATATTCAAGCTAATTATTCCTGAATTTGTGACTCCAAGGTAAGCTTTACTTTAATATTTCACATTTAAGAACTAAGCTCAGTAAATGGCAACATCTTGTTTTTTATGCTGATTATATGGCAAAACAAATCAATAAACAAAAACAAAAAAAACTACTTCATTTTCTATTTACCATTCAAACTATTTCCCCCGGGGTAAACAGGCAAATTTTTGTATGCTGACACAAGTAAGTTTCTTTTATGTTGTTTATAAGTTTCACTTCATCATTTCCCACCTTCCCCAAGTAGGTGTTACATATTACAATTTCATTTCACTGATGCTATATTTTAAAAAAAGAGATTTTTTTTTTCAGTAAGGTGAAATTTCATGGACTAAAATTTTTATAGAATTTTATAGACTAGATATGTTGCTGAACTGTATTTTTCACTCTTTTTTTATTTTCAGAGAATTATTGACATTATGTTGTAGTAAAACTAAAATATTTCAAGAAAATCTAATTTAAAATGTAAAATTACTGAAGGCGGAGTCAAGATGGCAGAGAAAATATAGCTGTTCACCTGAGTTCATGATGGAACCTTTCTTCACATCTTTAAATAATGTCATAAAACAATTCCTGGAGTGGCACAATTCACAAAAGGACAAGGTATAATAGTTTTCTAAATAAAGACAACTTAGAAATTCAGTAGGAAAAGTCTGTCACACCAGGAGTATAGTGGCACATAATATAACACTTGTTGCACCAGCACAGAATGGGACCCAGAAAACCAGGAGCAGGCCTTAGGAGTCACTGAATCTTCAGCGGCAACTGCTTTTCAAGAACTCTCAACCCACAACTGGTAAGGGGAAAAAAAACCAACTGATCAAAAGACCATAAGTGTCTCTTTGGTGGCACTGGGGGAATTGTTTTATTGTGTTGCCCATATGCAGATCTGGGTCATAGTCCTGGGTAGAAATTCCAGGGAGAGAAGGAGCACTAGCACACCAGAAGTTGCAGGTCCTGTTGGAGGAGGGACTCTCATCATAGTAACAGGGAAGAAAAGAGTGCTTCTGATAACTCACAGAACAGAGCACGGGCTAAGAGAATAGTAAAAACCTCACTTATAGGCTAGATATGTTGCTGAACTGTATTTTTCACTCTGTTTTTGTATTTTTAGAGAATTATGGATATTATGTTGTAGTAAAACTAAAATATGATGATACCACTTTGGAAGAACTGAAAACTTAGAGGTCCATAGAAGTATAACTGAAAACACCTGCACAAACACCTAAAGGTTGGGAAAATGCACCCTCACCCAGGAAGGAGAGTCCCACTTAAAAAATATTCAGACTGTAGAAAATTACAATGGTGACAAGAAAGATCAAAATGCACACTCTGAAGAAGATTACAAAGTCAAAGTTCCTACATTCCAAAACTCCAAGAAAAAGATGCATTTGTCTCCAGCCAGGAAAGGCCTCAGAAAGGATTTTAAACATCAAACAAGTGGGATAGAGGAAAAATTAGGAAGAGAAATTATAGTGATACAAGAAAATCATGAGGGAAGAATTAAGCATTTGGTAAAGGAGACAAAAATATACCAAAGGAAATAATACATTAAAAACATACAAACAGAAAAGGTCAAATGATAAAAGGGGCAAAAAATAAGAAGAAAAATGCATGGAAAAGTATAATTTGTCAAAGGGAAAAAGAGAAACAAAAATGCACTGAAGGAAAATAAACCTTTCAGTGTAATTGACCTAATGGAAAAGGAGGTCCAAAAGATCAATGACAAAATAAAAATTCCTTAAAAATTATAATTAATCAAATGGTAACTAATGATATTATGAGAAATAAAGAAACAATAAAACAATGCCAAAAGAATGAAAAAGAAAGAGAAGACTGTGAAATATCTAATTGGAAAAATAGCAGACAGAAATAATAGATCCAAGAGACATAATTCAAAAACTATTGGACTACTTGAAAGCCAAAATGAAAAAAGAGCCAAGACATCAGCCTTCAAGGAATTACTGAAGAAAGCTGTCCTAATAGTTTAGAACAAGATAGAAATTAGAAGAATTCACTAATCAGCTCCTGAAGATCTCAAAATGAAAACTGGTAGGAATATTGTAGCCAAATTTCAGAGATCCTAGGTCAAGGAGAAAATATTTCAAGCACCCAGAAAGAAACAATTTAAATATCATGCAGCCACTGGGAATTAAGATATACAGGCACTGGCGTAGGCAGAACCATCCTTCCCTACAAGAAAGTCAGAGGGGCAATGGGAGAGGACATAGGAGAGAGAAGATTTGGGTAGGGGCTATAGAATGGGATCGTTCTTTTGGGATGGTTGGTAGGAGAAAGATGGGGAGAAAATTTGTAACTCAAAATCTCGTGGAAATGAGTGATGTAAACAAGAAAATGCATAAATTAATTTAAAAAATTAATATCATGCAGCCACAGTTAGGATTAACATAGTATTTAGCAGTTTCTTCATTAAAGGATTAGAGGGCTTAAAATGTGATACTCTGAAGGGCAAAGTTGCTAGGATTACAGCCAAGAACCACCTACCCATCAAAACTGAGGAAAATCCATTAGGGAAAAAATGGATATTCAATGAAATAAAAAACTTCCAAAAATTCCTGATGAAAAGACCAGAGCTGGATAGAAAATTTGGTTTTCAAATATAAAATCTGAGAAATATAAAAGAGTAAACAGGAAAGAAAAATCATATGGGAATTAATAAGATTAAACATTACATTCCTACATGGAAACATGATACTTTTAACTCAAAAGAACTTTCTTATTAATAGGGCAGTTAGAAGGAATATATTCATATGCGTACAAACAAATAAAGAATGCAAGTGTGAATTAAATTTGAAGAGATATCTAAACAATTAAATATATACATATATACTTATATACACACACACACACACACATACATACACACATATACGTATATACCTATAGAAAGAGAGACACACAGAGAGAGACAGAGAGAGAGAGATGAGTGAGAAATGCACTAGGAGTAAGAAAAAGGGAAAGGTGTATTGGAGCATATTACCTTACATAAAAGAGGCAAGAAAACAAATTTATATGGGAGTGGGAAATGGGAGAGGTGAGAGGAAGGGAGTGAATGGAAAGGAGTGAACTTGACTCTCATTGAATTTGCTCAGAGAAAGAAGAATATACACACTTAATTGGGTATAGAAATCTATTTTACCCTAAATAAAAGTAGAAAGAGAAGAGGATAAGAAAAGAAAGAGTGGGGAGGTGTAAGAAATGGAAACCAATTGGGGGAGGGGATAATCAGAAGCAGAAAACTTTTATGGAGGGACAGGATGAAAGGAGGGAGAACAGAATAAACAGAGGTGGAAATAGGATGGAGGGAAATACAATTAGCATTAAAATAAAAAGCAGGGAAAATATTTTTGAAGCAAACTTTTCTGATAAAGGCCTCATTTCTCAAACATAGAGGGAAATGAGTTAAATCTATAAAACTGAAAGCCATTCCCCAGATGATAAATGATCAATAGACACGAACAGTTTTCAGATGAAGAAAGAAAAGTTATCTATATCCATATGTGGAAAAATGGTCTAACACGATTGATTGAAGAAATGCAAATTAAAACTACTCTGAGGTACAGCCACATACCTAGTAGATGGGCTAATAGAACAGAGAAAAAAACCTGACTAATAATGGATGATATTTTGGAAAAATTAATCATTAATGCACTCTTGTGCAATGTTGTGACCTGATTCATCCATTCTGTAGAGCACTATGCCCAAAGAGCTATAAAATCGTGTATATGCTTTGACCTCACAATACCACTTCTAGGCCCATACCACAACAGAGTGAAAAAACATAAACAGAAAAGGACCTATATTAAGAAAAAATATTTATAGCATTTCTTTTCTGGTGTCAAGGAAGTGGAGATTGAGGGAAAGCTCATCAATTGGGGAATGGCTGAATAAATTTTGGTATGTGATTGTGATGGAATGTTATTGTACTATAAGAAGTGATGGGGGTGGCTAGGTGGTGCAGTGAATAGAGCACCGGCCCTGGAGTCTGGAGGACCTGAGTTCAAATCCGGCCTCAGACACTTAAGACAAAAACTAGCCGTGTGACCTTGGGCAAGTCACTTAACCCCAACTGCCCTCCAAAAAGCAAAAAAAAAAAGAAGTGATGAGCAGGATGCTCTCAAAAATGTGTAAAGACTTATATAAACTGATACAAAGTGACAGGTATTGTGTACAAGGTGTAAAGCCAATCAGCAGTAGATTTCTGAGAGAATGCCACTGTGAGGGGCTTTTAAGATTCGGATTACACAGTATTAGTGAACACTCTGTTTATTCCATTACAAATC
>CM053601.1:96925069-96953239 GCA_028646575.1 Pseudocheirus occidentalis | reverse complement strand
ACGTACAATGAAACTCTTTTTATCTTTGGTGAAGCAAGAAAACATGTTATATATCTATAAAGAATTTTTGGTCTTTAGCAAATTCTCGGTTTGTAACTGTCATTATTAAAGGTGAGCTACACATGCACCTTGCCAAAGTAGATTTGATACTTCTGCAGAGTACCAAGGCCTCTAAATAATCTCTAGAATTTTACAGGATATATGCGTTTTATCCTTGGATTTTTCATCAGAATACATATCTTAATGAAATGTTCTTTAATTCAAAAAAATGTTGCCTTAAAACTTAATTCATTTTAACTAAGAAAAACTTGAAGAAGCAGGGGATGGAGCCAAGATGGTAGTGTAGAAGCAACAACGTTCTGCAGCTCCCACATAGCCACCTCAAATACCCTGAAAAGATGACTTTAAATAAATTTTACGACTCCAAAACTCACATAAAAATGCAGAAATACACATCTTCTGCTGAAGGGAGCTTGGCAGGAAGGGCTCATCACAGCACCCTGGGAGCAAAAACCAGCCCAGTCTGAAACCCTGGCTTGTCCCTGCAGCAACCAGGATGATCTGTAGCTGGAGCCTTCAGGAGAGTGGATCAGCAGCAGGTATAGTAGTTTGCAGAATTATCAAGCCATATGAAACAAGGACGACGTCAAAGGTCAGTGGAATTCACCTAAATCTGGGGGAGACAATCAGACCCACTGAACAGCCAGCAGGGCAAGGAAGTGGCAGAAGCAGTGGCCCTGCAGCCACCTCCATGTGGCTACTTCAAGGCTCCCAGCCTGAAGACTGCAGGGGGGCCAAGCAGTAGCTCAGAAGCTAAGTGCTCATGTTTTGAGTGGCCTGGATCAAGATCATGGTCTTGGGTGGTGGTCCTGGGGTGCATTTTAAGTGAGACAAAGCTGATGAGGGCTGCAGTGACTTCCTGATAGCTCCAGCAGCTGCAAAACCCCCAGCATTTTGGTCCAGAGCTATCCCCTCTGGAAGCAGAGTTCAACAGAGCTAAGAAGTCAAGTAATTCATGAACAACATGAGCAGGCAAAGGAAGCAAAGTAAGAACAGCAATCAAACTGTAGAATCCTTTTTTGGCGACAAAAAGGATCAAAGCATGGAACAGGAGGAAGACAGCACAGTCAGAACTCCCACCCCAAAAGCTTCCAAGAAACATGTACACTGCCTATAAACCATAGATGAGCTTAAGAAGGATGTTGAAAAACAAATAAGAGAAGTGGAGAAAAAATAGGAAAGAGAAATGAGCATGATCCAAAAAATCATAAAAAGAGAGTCAACAACCTTATGGAAGAAAATAACACCTTAAAAATAGATTAACCTTAATAGCAAAAGATGCCCAAAAAGCCAATTAGGAGAAGAATGCCTTAAAAAGCCGAATTAGCAGATGGAAAAAGAATCTCAAAATCTCTCTGAAGAGAATAATTCCTTCAGAATTAGAGTGGAGGAAACGTAAGCAAATGACTTTTTGAGAAATCAAGATACTATTAAACAGATCCAAACAAACAAAAAAATGTAAGGCAATGTGAAATATCCTTGAAAAAATCACTGGCCTGGAAAATAGATACAGGAGAGACAATTTGAAAATTATTGGACTACCTGAAAGCCATAATAATTTTTAAAAAGTACTTAGAAAGCATCCTTTGAGGAATTCTCAAGGAAAATTGCCCTGATATTTTAGAACCAGAGGGCAAAATAGAATTTGAAAGAATTCACCAATCACCTCTTGAAAAAGATCCTCAAAAGAAAACTCCAGGAATGTTGTAGTAGGTTCCGGGGTCTCCAGATCAAGGAGAAAATATTACAGGCTGCCAAGAGGAAGCAATCTGAATACTGTGGAAACACAATTAGGATAACCCAGGATCTGGCAGCTTCTACACTGAGGAATGGAAGGGCCTGCAATATGATATTCTGGATATCAAGGTAGCTAGGTTTAAAATGAAGAATCACCTACCCTAAAAAATGAATATAATGTTCCAGGGGAAAATATGATCATTCAGTGAGGTGGAGGACTTTCAAGTATCCTAGCTGAAAAAAAACTGGAATAAAACAATATTTTACACTCAAATACATATATGTGTATATATGTATGCATAGAGGGCACAGGATCAATTGAATAGGAAAGGTTGATACTTTAAAAGGTGAAATTCTGAGGTAGGCAAGGATTACGATGAGAGGAGACAGGGACAGAGAGAATGAGGTTAATCATCTCATATAGAAGAGGCAAGGGATAACTGTTACAATGGAGGAGAAGAACTGGAAGTCAAAAGAAAATAAGTCAACCTTACTCTCATTGAATTTGACTTAGGGAAGGAATGACATAAACTCTACACTGAGTATCTTGCCACACAGGAGAGTAGCAAGGACTGGGATGAGAGGGGGGTTGATGGAGGGGAGGGAAAGGGTGGGTTGCTGTAAGTACACACTTTTGTAAAAGCAGAGGGACAGTGTAAAGAATAGAACAAGGAGTAGGGCTGGATAGGAAAGAGGGTCATATAATCAGTCTTTCACAATATGTTCATTGTGGAGATGTTCTGTGTAAATACACATATACAGCCTATATTGAATTGCTTGCCTTTCCAGTGAGGGTGGGTGACGAAAGAAGAAGGGAAAGAATCTAGAATTTATATTCCATTATCAAATGTTAAAAATGTATGCATGTATCTATATATAATTATTTTTATTAAATAGATGCAACTAGGATTTAAGATATACACTTTGGTAGGGAGACCCATTCTGTCCTACTGGAAAGTCAGAGGGGTTACGGGGGAGGGCATAGGACAGAGCAAATTGGGGGAAGGGCTATACAGTGGGAAGGCTGTTTTGAGGAGGTGGGTAGGGGAAAGATGGGTAGAAAATTCGTAACTCAAAATCTCATGGAAATGAGTGAAGTAAACAAGAAAATCAATTAATTAAAACAAGGAAAAACCTGAAAAAAGGAATAATTGTGTATCTATACTGTAGAATAACCCTTGCTACCTTCTGATAACTTCATCAACAGCTTTGTTTTTACTGTGTCTCATATCCTTTATTAATAATAAGAATAATTTTGCAACAAAATTAGCTTAAGGAAATAATCTGTAAAATTACTTTTACTATATTAAACTTTTGGTTTAACCTGTAACGTATTTCAACTTTCTTTGGTATTTAGAGAGATCTAATACTGATTTGCTTTAATAAAAAAAGAAAATCAAAAGAAAGTGGAGGATTTGATTCGATCTCATGGTATTGCTTGAGGCAAATGTTATTTTTGTCTACTGGTATTCAATATAGTTTCTATTATGTTCTCACATACTTCAAAAAACTATTTAACATGATTGAACTGAAATGTGGAAAATGTTCTGCTTCATTAAAAGGAGCACTAGAAACTTTAGATTTGTTTCAGCATTACAAAGCCATTTTAAAAATTCTTAACCCTCATTGCTTACTACACAGCACTTCTCTGAATCGTGCAATTTGACAAATTTGTAAACAGATATCTCACATGTAAATCTAGATTTATCTCTTAAAGTATAGTTAATAATAATGCATATGTATTAGGGATTAGCAAATGTTGAGCTCACTCAAGATTTGTGGTGGCTGCCAAACAAAATACTATATACATTCTCCAGCCAAATGAATCATCATGCTAGTTTTCTCAAAGATTCTTTACCTTTTGATTTTCTTTAGCACTTTTGGCAAACATTTCCCTATGGAATATTTCTTCATTAGGCACTTATTATAATCATTCTTTTGCTCTGTATCCCTTCAATGTATATGCATTTGGTTTCTATAAAATTCATTTATAACTGATGTTTTGTCACTTTTTTTTCTTATTTTCCCCACTGTGTTCTCACAAGTTATGTTGGTCTCATAAGCCTGTCAATTGTTCATGGGAAAAATGATGTCATATTTTTATTTATCTTGCCTATTTAAGTTTATAACTGTATCACTAAGTAATTCTTCAGATAATAGCATCACCAGATGTTATAATGGAAACATTGTCACATAGTGAGCTTTGTAATTTTATTGATTGTTTTTACATATATTTCTTTTGAAATATATTTAGTCATAGACTAAATGATGTTAACCCCAAAATATAAGCTCCATAAAAATTTACTCCCCAAAATTTAAAGTGATAATTGATTGTGCATGTAGCCAAGCTCTTCTGTTCTTTGCCATTTGATTTAATATATACTGTGTATTTGTGTCTGTGTGCATCAACTTTTTTCTTTTTTTTCCTTTCCTTTTTTTAAACTTTTGGAGGGAGAAAGGCAGTAATTAGGGTTAAGTGACTTGCTAGAGGCCCCACAGCTATTAAGTATTACTTGTCTTAGGCTGGATTTGAAGTCCTCCTGTCTCCAATGCCAGTGCTCTATTCACCATACCATGTAGTTACCCCTTGTGCATCATTTTTAACAAAGTTACCATGGTATTGTTATTTGCACTTAAAATGACTTTCGTTTTGTAAAACTGATTATCTTTCCTCCTAAATCCAGTTGCCTTTCCTTTTTCTAATGAAGGCAAACCACTCTTCTAATTTCTTAAATTTAAAATCTTGATATTTTCGTTGACTTCTCGGTATCTTCACATAGAGAATTGGTTGCCAAAGTGTACCTTTCTAGATCCACAGTATATGTATTTTTTCTACTCAGAAAAAATTTTTCTCTCCTTTCCTTATAAAACCTAATCTTCTATTGCTATCATCTGTTAACCACTTCTTTTGTAATGTTTATCTCAAAACTATTTTGGTTAAAGATTGGGGTATCATTTCACTCTTTAAAGCCATTTAAATAGCAACTGCACTTTTCTGATCCTCGTCTATATCTGACGAATAAATACACCTTTTTCCCTATTTTATTGCTTGAACTGTGATTCATGATGGCTTTCTTACATATTTTTGGAAGTGTTTCTATACAGATAAATTGTCTCGCAAAATTATTCTAATCAATTTAGTGTCTGATTTTGTGATCTTAGATAAGAGTTGGGCAGGGAGGTGGCTGAATAGAAAAAGAAATGGTATTTTCCAAGCTTTTTGTTTAATTAATTAATTAATTTTTAGTATTGAACATTCATTTCCACAAAATTTTGAGATACAGTCATTCTCCCCATCTTTCCCCCAATCCCCACACCAAAAGAGCAAGCCTACTGAATACTCCTTACTCCAATTTGTTTTCTCTTATATCCTCCTGCATCATCCCCCTAAATTTCTAGTAGGACAAGATGAAATTCTCTACCCCAGTGACTGTATATCTTATTTCCCAGTTTCATGTAAACAACATTTTATTTATTTATACATTTGTTTTTAAAACTTTGAATTCCAGATTCTTTCCCTTCTTCCTTCCTCACCTGCCACCACTGGAAAGATAAGCAATTCAATATAGATTGTACATGTGTAGTTACTCAAATCATTTCCATAATTGTTATATTGTAAAACACTAAGTATATTTCCCCGCATCCTGTCCCTCCCCCAACTTATTCTCTTTTCTCCTATGACCCTATCCATTTTCAAAGTGATAGTTCAAAATGATAGTTGCTTCTAACTACCCTCACTCCCAATCTGCCCTCCCTTCTATCATCCATCCTCTTATCCCCATTACCCCCTATTTTCATGCAGGGTAAAATACCCAGTTGAATATGTCTGCTATTTCCCCCTTAGGCCAAATTCAATGAGAGTAAGGTTGTCCCGTTTCCTTTCACCTTGCTGCTCTTCCCCTCCAGTATAACAGTTTTCTCTTGCCTCTTTTATATGAGATAATTTACCCTAATCTATCTCTTTCTCCTCCCAATAAATTCCTCTTCTAACTCTTAATTTTATTTTTAGAGATAATCCCTTTATATTCTACTCATCTTGTGCTTCTGTCTACGTATACATGAACATTCATATGTCCATATACACATACATATATTTATATACACATACACACTCCTATACATACATACATATATGTATATATACATATATATTCCCTTCTGCTATTCTCATACTGAGAAAATTCTTATGGGTTACAATTAAAAATAGTTCAACTTTAATAAGTTCCTTATGATTTATTTTTCCTGTTTACCTTCTCATGCTTCTCTTGCTTCTTGTATTTGAAAATCAAATTATCTGTTCAGCTCTGGTTTTTTCATCAAGAATCCTTGAAAATCCTCTATTTTATTGAATGACCATATTTTTCTCTGTAGCATTATACTCAGTTTTGCTGGGTAGGTGGTTCTTGATTCTTGTCCTAGCTCCTTTGACTTCCAGAATATCATATTCCTAGCACTTCAGTCCCTTAATGTAGAAGCTGCTGGGTCTTGTGTTATCCTGATTGTGTTTCCACAATACTCAAATTGTTTCTTCCAGACTGCTTGCAGTATTTTCTCTTTGCCCTGAGAAATCTGGAGTTTGGCTGTGATATTCCTAGGAGTTTTCTTTTTGGGATCTTTTTCGAGAGGTTATCTATGAATTCTTTCAATTTCTATTTTGCCTTCTGGTTCTAAACTATCAAGGCAATTTTGCTTGATAGTTTCTTGGAAGATGGTGTCTAGGCTCTTTCTTGATCATGGTTTTCAGGCAGTTCAATAATTATAAAATTATCTCTCCTGGATCTATTTTCCAGGTCAGTTTTTTTTTCTAATGAGATATTTCATCTTGCTGTCTATTTTTTCATTTGTTTGGATATGTTTTATAGTATCTTGATTTCTCATGAAGTCATTACCTTCCATTTGCTCCAATCTAATTTTGAAGGAGTTATTCTCTTCAGTGAGTTTTTGAAATTCCTTTTCCTTCTGGTCAATTTCACCTTTTAAGGCATTCTTCTGATTGGCTTTTTGGGTGTCTTTTGCCATTTGAGTTTGTCTATTTGTTAAGATGTTATTTTCTTTAGTGTGTTTTTATGTTTCCTTTAGCAGGGTGTTGACTCATTTTTCATGATTTTCCTGCATCATTTTCATTTTTCTTCTAAATTTTTCCTCCACTTCTCTTTCTTGGTTTTCAAAATCCGTCTTGAGCTCCTCCATGGCTTGTAAGCAATTCATATTTTTCTTCGTTGATTTTGATAGGAGAGTTCTGACTTCATTTTTTCTTCTCACTCCATGCCTTAATCTTTTTATGTCCCTCTAAAAGGATTTTATCGTCTGTTTGTGCTTCAGTTCTTAGCTTATATGGCAGTCAATTACATGACCCTTGAGCGCTTTTCCATGGTAGAACTTTGCTTTCATAATGGAGAGAGCTTTGTTTCAAATCATGGGGTTTTTGCAGCTGCTGGAGCGATTAGGAAGGTGCTGTCTCTACAGCCCCCACAAGCTCTGGCTTACTGGTTACACACCCCAGTATTACGATGCAAGCCCATGATCCAGATCCAAGCAGGTTAAAGCAAAAGCGATTAACCTCTTCAATAGTCCCTCTACAATCTGTTGGCCAGTAGTTCCTGAGGCAGTCAAGAAGCACAGCCATCGTGCCTCTGCGGACTTCTATACCCTTGGGTAGCAGCCTAACCACTATCTTGTGGTCAGCAAACCAAAGCTGGTGGGGGCTGCAGCACCCTTCTCATAACTCCAGCAACTGTGAAAACCCCATTGATTTGGGACAGAGCTTTTCCCCCTGGCAGATGAGTTGCACAGAGCTAAAATTCAAGAAATTAATTGACTGGCCAACATGAGGAAAAGGAAGCAAACTAAGAATAGCAATAAAATTCTAGAATCCTTTTCAGGGGGCAAAATGGATGAAAGCATCGAACAGGAAGAAGACAGCACAGTCAGAACTCCCACACCAAATGCTTCCAAGAAACATGAATATTGCTTACAAGCCATAGATTGACTTAAAATGGACTTTCAAAATCAAATAAGAGAAGTGGAGAAAAATCGGGAAAAGAAATGAGAATGATGCAAGAGTCAACAACCACACTGAAGAGAATAACACCTTAAAAACAGATTAACTCAAACGGCAAAAGAGGCCCAAAAAGCCAATGAGAAAAAGAATGCCTTAAAAAAGTCAAATTTGCCATATAGAAAAAGAATTTCAAAAGCATTCTGAAGAGAATAATTCCTTCAGAATTAAAGTGGAGCAATTGAAAGCAAATGACTTTATGAGAAACCAAAATATTATTAAACATTTACAAACAAATGAATAAATAGAAAGCAATGTGAAATACGTCCTTGAAAAAAACAGTGACCTGGAAAATAGATCCAGAAGAGACAATTTGAAAATTATTGGTCTACTTGAAAGCAATGATCAGAAAAAGATCTTAGAAAGCATCCTTCAAGAAATTATCAAGGAAAATTGCCCGGATGTTTTAGGTTCAGAGGGCAAAATAGGTCTTGAAAGAATTCAAAGATCACCTCTTGAAAAAGATCTTCAAAAGAAAACTCCTAGGAGTGTTATAGTAGTTTCCAGAGTCCCAAGATCAAGGAGAAAATATTACAGGCTACCAAGACCAAGCAATTTGAATACTGCGGAAACACAATTAGGATAACCCAGGGACAGGGTAGAGAACATAGCAAGGTGGGGTGATATAGGAAGGAGGGACATATAATTAGATGGTCACAATATGTCCACTATGGAGATGTCCTGTGTAATTACACATGCACAGCCTGTATTTAATTGTTCTTCCTTCCAGTGAGGGTGGGTGACAAGGGAGGAACTGGGAGAATCCAAAATTTAAAGCTCTGCAATACATGCAACTAGGAATTAAGATATATAGGGACTTGGATAGGGAGACCCTCCCTGCCCTACCAGAAAGTTAGAGGGGTGTTGGAGGATGGCACAAAAGAGAGCAGATCAGGGGAGGGGCTTTATACTGGGATCGCTGTTTTGGGGTTTGGGGTACGGGAAAGACGAGGAGAAAATTTGTAACTCGAAAATCTCATGGAAATGAATGATGCAAACAAGAAAACAAATTTAAAAATTGTATTAAAAATAAATTGCTGAATTTTCTAAATGTATGGTATGTGAAAATGTCTGTCTTAGTTACTAGAGATAACAAAATCCTAAAAACCAAAATCCAGTCCATGACCTCAAGGAAATTAGAAACCTTCTTATTTGTCACATAACATAATTTTCAAGTTTCTTACTGAACTCTTGCTGTTCTTTTACTACATTAACTGCAGGTAAAGTGCTGATGTAAGAAGCTCTTAGGAGGCAGAGCCATGATGGTGTTGTAGAAGCAGGAAAACTCCCTTAACCACCTCAAGTAGCTCAAATGGCACTGCCCCTTGAAAGGGTGGTTGGTGGTGACTGATGATATTGTAATTCAATTATGATCCAGGGGTAGAAAACTTTTGACCTTTGTACTTTATGATTGACCAAATGAATGTACTTTGTTTATGATTGGAAACTTCTCTCCAGTTGTGTAGAGAGAAGACTTTGTGGTTGACTTGATGAATATAATACCCAGGGGTGGAGTCCTTTGTGACTGAATTGAGGTCTTACTAAATGATGGAGTTACACATGGTGAATGTTGTAGTTTGGTTTTCTGTGGATGTTTTGCCTTAATTTGCTACTGGATAAATCGAGGTTACTATGCTTGTAATCAGAACCTTGGAGGGTGCTTGTGCTTGGCATTACACATGCACACACACACACACACACACACACACATACACACACTGTACTGCAGTATTCCTTTATAGTATAAAATCAAAACAAATAAATCAATCCCTAAATCAGTCTACATACCTCATTTCTGAAAGACCTAATATTACTTCATTCTAGCATTGAATGTCCTATTTCCTCTCCTCCTTTTCCACGCTGTTAAATCTTACAGGTACTAGATTTGCATAAATTTGATAAAACTTCAGACTTTCCACTTACATTGCATCACATCCATATAAAATCTCTGTTTTTCAAATCCAATAATGAAATAGATAGCATTAATTATATAGCTTAAAATTGTCATTTCACTGTCTTTAAAGCAAAAGACCAAAAGGATAGATTACAATCTAACCACTAATTGTTTAAGATTCAGCATAAACTAAATGCATACCAATCACTTTGGAGTTATTTTAAAGCTATTTCACCACAAAGTGTAAATAAATGATTATTTTTCATATAATTAACAACGATGATAATCACAACCTTATATCATATATGACGGTACTATTTAGATTGGAAATAAACTTGATCAAAATGCTTCAAGCTAAATAGTAAAGAAAAAAATTTAGGGGAAATAATACAATATGGTATTTTACACATTGATTGTTTGGGGTAAAGTATCATTGGAACCACTGAAAATCTCTTAACATTCTTAGCTCATTTTATCAACAGCAAAACTAATAGTTCATCATTAAATATTTGGCACATAGTAAGCATTTAATGAAGACTTTTTGATTTATTTACTGTTGCATTATAACAGGATCGTAGATTTAGAATTTAGAAGACTTTAGAAGTCTTAATTCCAAATGGAAATAACTAGACTGAGGCCACACAAGGAATAAATGGTTAAATACAGATTCAAACCCAGATCATCTGAATCCAAACACTGTCCCCTTTCTACTGTATTATACTGGCTCTTACTATCACCAGTTTTCAAAGTGAGTTTGTATTATTGGTAAGTCATTATGTTTATTAGATTTTTAAGGCAAAGATATACATTAAAAAGTCACACAACCTATATGTGTATATACATATATACACATACATGGATCTGGGAATTAACGTGTGTCTGTATATATGTATATATACCTCTATATCTGTCTATCTATCCATATCTATCTATCTATCTATTTATCTATCTATCTATCTATGTATCTATGTATCTACCTATCTATCAATCATCTATTGCAGACACTGCTTGTATCTGTAATAATGCCCATTCACACATTGGAGATGTGATAGCAACAACAAATAATTAGTGTGTTCATGTGGTGGATGAGTAGCTTAACAACAATAATAACAGTTAATAAATATATAAAACTATATAAAAGCAAACAACTTTATCAGTTCTCCACTCAGCACTGCGGTGGAAAGAGTAGTGAATAATTTTCAAGGAGATAGCTTGGGGTAAAATTTGGGCTCTGCCATTTACTCATCTGTGTGAACCAGGGCGAATCATGTCATCTTTCTGGAAGGGCCCAGATTCATTCATGTGAAAAATATGGAGGTTGAAATCAATGACCTCTAAGCTCTCTCCATGCTTTGATGCCATTACATTGTGTTTAAGTACTATTATTAAGCTCAGGGAATCATAGAACTGAGAAGACATTATTTGACTACACTTTGGGAAACTTTGCCCAACATGTTCACTGTATTTTACATCATTTGTTTTTTCCCCCTAGTTCCACATATTTGATTTTCAGTTTTTATCATTTCTCAAAGTGCATCTAGTTCTCCTCCATCTATAAAGAAATATTTGCATCACATATTACCATGAAAGTTGCTACCTCTGGAGAGGAAAGAAAATATATAAATGTCTTTATGTTTTTAAGGAACGGGGGACTAGAAATAGAAAAGTAAAAAAGAAGTGTTCTAGAATGCATGAGTACATGATTTTAGTTATTTTTTCATATTCTGTTAAACATGCAAATAGTGATAGATAATATTTTGAATATCCAATTCTACTTACTTTTTGTACCTAACATCATTTCACATAATCATGGAACACATGAAATCATGTGGAAATTCTTTTATAAAAATAACATCCTAACATGATAATTAATTTCTAATATACCTATTATCTTTGCTAAGGAATGTACAATATATACAAAGTAATTTTCTGTGTATTTATGCTCATAAAAATATTTTGCCCTTAGGGTGTGATATAGGCACAGAGAATTCCTAATGATGAAGGTCCTTGTAGTTATACAAGAAGCTCTTCCATCAGTTATAGTTGTAGAGGTTTGCTTATGACCATGAGCAACTGAGTGACTTGTCCAGAATAACACAACTAATATATGTTAGTGGCAGGATTTAAATTCAGAAGATCTTCATAATGAGGCTGATGTTTAATCCATTATGCTTTTCTTACAACAATATATCCAGACTACACCCACAAACACCTTTGTGTACTCACACACACGTGTGCACACACCCCCGCACACACACCTATATGCATCTGCAGTCTTTCAACATTAGCTTACCACAAGGTTGAGAAAAGTCACATTTGGCTATGTAGCTGGACCAATGTATGGATGTGCTTAGACCAGGGCAGAGTATAAAATGATAGTCATGTAATTTAGTGTTTGATAAAACGTGCTTTAAGACAATATAGCTTCAGTAAACTGGTAGAATACAAATTAGAACTGTGAAAGACTTTGGAGTCTGAATCTGAGGTAAGAAAAGATCTTTATTCTTTTTCATGAGAAAGGACTCTGTCCCTGTCACGTAGTGGCTGCCAGGTAGAGAGCAACAGGTAGAAGCAAGCCCATGGTTATATAATCTTCTAATGCAGAAACCCAGCACCCCAATTGACCTTCACTCTCATTGTTAGGGAACCTGGGCCACAACATAAGCCCAAGAATCTATCTGTGAGACAAAGGACCCAGAAACATGTGGGTGTCCAATGAAAGCAGTCTTAACCTTATTTGGCATATCTAGTGCTGAGGTGGCACTGGGGAGAGTTTCCATTGCTCTAAATCCCAGATTTCTGGAAGGTCAGTTTTCTATTAGTTCAAGTTTGATTTTAGAATGAAATGAAGCATATTCGTCATTGAATAACTGACAAAAGGAGATTAAAGTAACCCTAAAATAAAAATTAAATGCAATAATGATAGAGTAGTACTTAGGCTCCATAGCTGTACCTCCTTCAGACTTCCATCTACATATGGAAAGTCATATATTTGGCAGGGCAGAGGCGTTTGTATGTTTCACATCTTCTAAGTCTGAAATACACTGACGACCTGTGGAATCATTTTTCAATGCCCCAATGTGTAATGCTAAGCAAAGGCAACTTCCAAGGTTCAGATTACCAGCATAGCAAACCCCATTTATTCAGCAAACATTCACAGAACAGAGAAAGTCAAAATACAGTATAACTCATTAATTTAGCAAGTAACTTCTTAATTCAGTCTAGGTACTACTCCACCCCTAGACAGTCATTTAGTCAGTCAAAGTCTCTTCTCAAATGGAGATCAGTTTCCCATCATAAACAAAGTACGTTCATTTGGTCAATCACAGAGCACAAAAAGGCTAAAAGTTTCCCACTCCTGGGAGAGTGAGCACTAAAGGTCATCCACCCTTAAGCCATAATAAAGTAAAGAAAACATCTCAGTATTAAAAACCCAAAGAAAGGCACTTCTTTCATCTTCACTAGAAGCAAGTCCTCAGCAATCTCAGTTCCTGGGGAGACAAGGCTCAACAAACCCATAGACAGTGTCCTCATCAAGTCACAATCTGCCTGTAGAACAGTCCCAGAAACCCTGGAAATATCAGCAAGGAACTCTTCCAGGATTTCTGTGAACATACAAGAAAATCCTTCTTTAGGGCTTCTGAACCAATAGCCAGGTTCCAGGACCTCTACAAGAGCAACACTATCCACCATCAGGTCAATCTGGAAAAACAACATCAAAACAGACAGATAAAATACTGGCATCACAGCCATGCGTCCTCAGTTCTTGGCAGCTCCAGGTGGCAGACCCCAAAAGTTCTGGGCAGCTCCAATGGACTCCCAGCAACTCACGCTCCATGATACTGGATACTGCTCTCCCCAAAGTGCTCAATCACAGAGCACAAAAAGGCCAAAGGTTTGCCACCCCTGGACTCAAAGTAATTACAATAGCATACATTACCACCAAGCACTTTCTCAAAAGGGGCAGGAGAGCACAAAAGGCCGTCTATCACTAAGAAATAGCAAGATAACATCTCACCATTCAAAACCCAAAGAAAGGCACTTCTTTCATCTTCACTAGATGCAAGCCCTTAGCAATCTCAGTTCCTGGGGAGACAAGGCTCAACAAAGACATAGCCAGTGTCCTCATCAAGTCAGTCTCTGCCTTTAAAACAGTCCCAGAATCCATGAAAGTATCAGCAAGGCCCTCTTCCAGGATTTCTGTGAACACACAAGAAGACAATCCTTCTTCAGGGCTTCTGAACCCATAGTCAGGTGCCAGGACCTCTACAAGAGCAGCACTGTCCACCATCAGATGGATCTGGAAAAACAACATCAAAACAATCAGACAAAATACTGGCATCACAGGCATGCCAGCTCAGATCTTGGAAGCTCCAGGTGGCAGACCTCAAAAGTCCTAGGCAGATCCAATGGGCTCTCAGCAGTCTTCGTCTCAGCAACTCAGGCTCCACGATACTGGATACTGCTCGCCCAAAAGTACTTCTGGCCTTCTCTGGGTTTGAGCCTTTCTTTCAATTCATATTCAATTTATATCTCCTCCCAGTTCAGCCCTCTCTCTTCATGTCAACAAGTCTATCTCACAAGTGGGATTCACAAGCTCTGGGTTTTAATACTCAACCCAAAGGCAAGCTACTTCAGGGGCATCTACAAATTCCATTACCATTACACAAGGTAAGGCAAAAGACACCAGTTAGTCACTTCATGAAAGACACGTCTAGGGTGTTGCTACAATCATGGTCCAATAAAGTCCTCATTTATTGCGTTTTTAAAGAAATTACAGCCTAATACATATAAAAGGGAAGGCAGTCCTATCACAATACCAATAACAAAACTCAGAAAGGAATTGTAGTAGAAAGATAACCTACATAATTTAAAAGAAATAAATATTAGAAACAACGTGTTATAAAATGCTTAATACATATTTCTATAACAAAATATTTGCTAACTTAATTTTTGTTCCCTTAATTTCTCTGTCATCTCTTAAATGGAGATTTATCTCCTACAATAGAAAAAAAATTTTTTAATTACCTTGCAAAAACTAACCAACACAATCAATTACTATATTTGTTTCCTATCTCCCATTCCCCAGCTCTTCAAAGAAAGGAAAGTTTTGGACTCATCTCTTTTTTTTTGTTTTTCTTTTACCAATATGTAATAAATTTTATTTGTTTCTTGTTTACATCATTCATTTTCATGATACTTCTGAATTACAAATTTTCTCCCCGTCTTTCCCCTACCCCAACCCCAAAACCATGATGCAACTGTAGAGCCCCTCCCCTAGTCTGCTCTCAAACTTTCTGGTATGGCAGAAAGTTTCCCCTACCTCAGACCCTGTATATCTTAATTCCTAGTTACAGGTATTGTAGAGCTTTAAATTCTAGATTCTATCGATTCCTCCCTTGTCACCCACCCCCACTGGAAGGAAAACCAATTCAATACAGGCTGCGTAGGTGTGATTATACAGGACATCTTCATACTGGACATATTATGACAGTGATCCTATGTACCTCCTTCCTATCCCTCCCCCCCTTGTTCTCTTCTCGACCCTGTCCCTGTCTCTTTATTGAAGTTTGAGCATCCAGCAACACTCCCCAAGACCCTGCCCTCCCCTCTGCCACCCCACCTATAATCCCCATACCCCTATTCTCTTGTGTGGCATAAGGCCCAGTTTAGTGTTTGTGCCATTCCTTCCCTAAACCAGATTCAATGAGAGTAAATGAAAGTAAAGTTGTAACAGTTATCCCTCACCTCTTCCACATGGGATGATTAACCCCATTTTGTCTCTCCCTGTCTCCTCTCATTCTAGTCCTCTCCCACCTCAGAATTTGCCTTTTAAAGTATCATCCCTTTATATTCAATTGATCTTATGCCCTCTATATACCCATATATACACATGCTCAGATATGTATTCATATGCATTATATATCCTCCTATATAAACATATGTACGAGTATACACATATATCCATTTGTATTCTCTTCACCTATCCTCATACTAAGAAAAGTTTCATAAGTTACTATTATGGTTTTTCCATATTGGCATGTAAATAATTCAAATTTGATAAGTTCCTTACGATTTCTTACCCATGTGTACCTTCTCATGCTTCTTGTGTTTGATTGTTCAATTTTCTGTTCAGTTCTGGTTTTTTCAGCAAGAATGTTTGAAAGTCCTCCACCTCATTGAATGACCATATTTTCCACTGGAACAATGTGCTCAATTTTGCTGGGTTATTGATTCTTTGTTTTAATCCCAGCTCCCTTAATCTTTGAATTATCATATTCCAGGCCCTTCGATCCTTCAGTGCTGAAGCTGCCAGATCTTGGGTTATCCTGATAGTGTTTCTGCAATATTCAAATGGTTTTCTCTTGGAAGCCTGTAATATTTTATCCTTTAGCTGGGTATTCTGGAACCTGGCAATAACATTTCTAGGAGGTATATTTTGGGGATCTTTTTAAAAATATTATTTATTTATTTTCTTGTGTATATCATTCATTTTCATTACATTTTTGAATTACAATTATAAAAGATGCTTTCCAAGGTCTTTTTCTGGTCATGGGTTTCAGGTAGACCAATAATTTTCAAATTGTCTCTCCTGGATCGATTTTACAAGTGAGTGGGTTTTTCAAGGAGATATTTCACATTGCTTTCTATTTTGTCATTTTTTGTAACTGTATAATAGTATCTTGGATTCTCATGAAGTCATTAACTTCCACTTGCTCCACTCTAATTCTGAAGGACTTATTGTCTTCATAATGCTTTTGATATTCTTTTTCCATCTGGCAAATTCAGCTTTTTAAGGCATTCTTCTCATTGGCTTTCTGGGCCTCTTTTGCCATTTGAGTTAATCTATTTTGTAAAGTGTTGTTTTCCTCAGTCAGGTTGTTGACTCTCTTTTCATGATTTTCTTGCATCATCCTCATTTCTCTCCCCAATTTTTCCTCCACTTCTCTTATTTGCTTTTTGAAGTCTTTTATCAGATTATCTATAGCTCTTAGGCATTCTTCAAGTGTCTTGGAAGCATTTGGTGTGGGAATTCTGACTGTGTTGTCTTCATCCTGTTCCATGCTTTGATCCTTTTTGTCCACAAAAAAAGGATTGTAGAGTTTTATGGCTGTTCTTATTTTGCTTCCTTTTCCTCATGTTGGCCATGATTTATTGGTTGCTTTTTTAACTTTGTGAAACTCTCCTTCCAAGGGGGAAACTCTGTTCCAAATCGCTGGGGTTTTCCCAGCTGCTGGAGCTATTAGGTGGGTGTTGCAGGCCCCCCCCAGTTTTGCGTTGCTGATAAGGCTCCCTGGGACCACCACCGAAGACCACAATCCAGATCCAGGCTGCTTAATGCAAGAGCACTTGACCCTGATCAATTGACTCAGCCCCTCTGTGGGATCTGCAGGCCAGGGGCTCTGAAGCAACCCAGTGGGGGCAGCCGCCGGTTACAGCAGTACCTGCCTTTCCCCCACTGCTTCCTTGCCCTGGGGGTACATTGACCAGACTGCTTTTCCTCCCCAAATTTACCTTGACACCTTCACTCACTTTCACTGACCTGGTTTAGTGATTTAATAGATGTAAAGATTGCTTGAGGTGCTTTAGATCTTCTCTGAAGTAGACTCATGCTGTGGCTTCAGAGGCTTGGCTCCTCCTGACCACCCTGGAACCTGGCCACATGGTGGTTTCAGGCTGGGCTGATCTCGGCTCTTGACCTACAGACGTGCACAATGTGCCCCTCCTGCCGCCCTGTCTTTCTCTAATCCCTATTTTTCACACCTTAGTAGTTGTGGAGTTCCTGGTGGCATTGTAGATCTTCTCTCTTGTAGACTGGCTGCAGCTGAACTCGGCTCCTCCTGACTGCCCTGGGGCCTGGCCGTGTTTTGGTTTCAAGCTGGGCTAGCCTCGGCTTGTGTCCTGTTGTTATGATCCCCTGTTGTGGAGCTGCCTTCTACTAGAGATGTGTTTTCTGTATTTTTGTGAGTTTGAGAGACCTAGAATTTGTCCAGAGTCATATTTTATGGATGTTTAACATGGCTGTGTGGGAGCTGGGGGACCTTGCTGCTTCTACTCCACCATCTTGGCTCCATCCCCCGGAACTTGTATTTCTTTTTAAGGGGATAAAGTTTAGTCAATACTTATTTATGTGGTTTTTCTGTTTCTGTTTTGTTTATTTATAAGGCCTTCTACATGTGGTATATGTCATTTACATACATAGAGAACTGTCTGTTATACTGACTTTTTTGTATGAAGCAGTAATCTTTCATTATAGTCATTTACCATAGCTTATTAATCAATACCCCTATCAATGGAAAGCTACTGTATTTTCAATTCTTTGTTAGCTCTAAAGGTACTACTAGAAATATTTTCTGGTATATGGGATCTTTATACCTTTTGATATCCTTTGTATTTTGATTGAAAGTGTATAGATTTTTAAACGGTAAAATTTACCTAAATAATTAAATGACAGATTTTCTTCTATAGAAGTCAAACTAAACAAGAAGAAATCCAAATTATAACAAAATTATTTTGTAGAAACAGAGCTTGTAAAATCTCAAAGAAAATAATGAAATGAAGGGATATTTCTAGTCCTTAGATTGTATTAAAAGATATTATCTTATGTATCATATAATCATTGTAAAAATAGATTGGTAAAAATAATCAGACAAGCAAGAATGAGAAACTTTTGAAATTAATAATGTAATGTTCAGTAAATCAAGGAACAAAAACTTCTTAAGGAAGGGCTACCTATTTGAGAGGAGTGCTAAGAAACCTAGAAAACAAAACTTGAAAAAGGTAAGTTTGAGCCAGCACCTTACAGCACATACCACATTATGTTCCGAATATATTCCTGATATAAAAATAAAATGCTGTATCTTTTTTTCTAGGTAAGAAAAATATATAGGATTGTCTCTCACTATTGGCAGAATGTAAAGTCTTAATTTAACAGGAGAAAAGAAGTAAGAAAAGATTAATGGGTTACTGTGTTGTGTGGCATTGGAAAGTTTTTGAAGGAAAAAAATCAATACAATTCAAATGAAAAGGAACTTTATTAAATTTTGCTAATTTTAAAAATTAAATTGCAAAAACAGCATTAAAATATCTGATAAGAGTCTAATTACTAAAACCTTATATACAAATATATAGCATACACAGACACACATATATATTTGTGTATATATCTATCTATGCATAAAAGAAGTTATAATATGGCATGATAGATAGATGATAAGTAGATTGCTAGATAGAGAAGATCAAAAGTCTTTTCTGAAGTAGTCAAAGGATATGAAGAAAAAATTTTAGGAGTAATTATAAATTATGTATACTACATGAAAAATTATAGCAAGTCACTATTTCTTAGGCAAAATTCAAATAAAAAGTCTCTATAATGCCAAATCACAGGAATTGAATTTCCAAAGATAATAAAATATTAAAATAGTCAATGTTAGTGGTTATCTGAAAAAGCAGGAACAGTAATGTATGTCCAGTTGATGGAGCTGTATATTCATCTAACTGTCTAGGGGAAAAAAATGAAATTAAACCTAGAAAAATGATTTAAGTTTACTTGTTCAATGATTCAGTAATATAACTATTTACTATAGACTTTTTGAAGGTCAAAATCATAGGAAATGGTTCAATTTTATAGAGAAACATGCCTATAGTAACACGTATGGTAGCAAATGACTGGATGCATATAAACTAGGATTTTTTAATATCACAGACTATTATTTCCCTGTCAAAAAAAGCAGTTGGAATAAGAATGGAAGAAGAAAGAGTAAGCATTTAATAAGTACACATTAGGTATCAGACAGGATCATAAAGAGTCAAAAAAGACTGAAAAATGACAAAATATATCAGCCACTTTGTAAAGTACTTTATAATCAGTATGTCATGTGATCTTCACAAAAACCATGTGAGGTAGATGCTATTATTATCCCCATTTTACAGATGAAGAAACTGAGACTCAAGGAGTTTAAGTGTCTTACTCAGGGTCATAAGGCTATTCTGTGTCTGAAACTTCATTTGAACTCAGTTCTTTCTGACTTCAAGCTCCATGGACTATGTACTTTACGAAATGGAAAGAAATTATATCTTATTCATTAATGGTTTTGCCAAGGTTTGGGGACCAAATATGTTAATTAGGCTTTATATTACTAATGATTTTAAGTAGATACCCTACACTCTTTAAAACTCATGATGGGAAATAAAATGGTTTTTTTTTCCCTTTTGAGGTGGGGATCTTTATAATACATTATCAGGAAGTAAGAATAGGTCTTCAGATTTGATAATTACTTATTAACTCCATGGGTTTACACTGACCTCAATGAGTGCACTGGTATACCACTTGATATCTATGCCTTTATAATTTGAGTATAATTAAAAGCAATTTAAGAGATCACCTGTCTCATTGATTCTGGCATACCAGATAGTGAGCTCACATTAAAATCATCCTGGGACTGGTATTACACATGTGGGAAGAATTTAGCCATCTCATGCACAGTAAAGGAAAGCAAACAAGTACACCAATTTTCACAATGACCACAGTAACATATTGCAAAACACACTGAAAGACATTAGGACTTTGATCAACACCGTCTCCATTTTCGAGGACCCAGGGAGAAACAAGACTCCTTCGTTTCATTAGAAATTTCATGTATTACAGGAGCAGAAGGAATTTTAGGCTGGCAAATTTGGTGAATGTGTTATTGGTTTTTTGTGTTGTTGTTGTTGTTTATTATTGTTGTTGTTGTTGTTGTTTTCCCTGCTTAATGACTCTTTTTGTTACAATGGTAAATTCTTAGTATTAGCATATGCCAGTGAGAACTAGAAACAATCAAAACAATTCTGCATATTAAGAGGCATTTCATGAATGTTTAAGGTTTGACCAAGTAGCATTTATTTAAAGGAAAAGAAAGGGAGAGAATTCTGGGAAGATGATAAAGTGGGTAAGAAAATTCCTAGCTCTCAAGATTTTCTCCCACCAAAGAGATAAAATACCTTCTTAAGGTGAACAAAGTGATGATAAAAATAAATAAGAATAGAGGCATAAGAGAGATCTTCCTGGGACAACTGGAGAAGATAAGAAGAAAAATTCAAGTGTGTGGTTTGGTCTTTGTGAAGAGTAAATACCTCCAGGTTAGGGTTCATTTTAACAAAAAGCTGCAGGCCCTGGCTTTATTTGGTTTGAGAGGCTAACCCCACCCCAGATACAGGAACTCCTCCCCCACCACCCCAACAGTGAGGGGAGTTTTTCACCTGAACATATGAAAACTGAGGAAATCTCTGCTGATAAGGTTTGCCACATACGCAAAGCAGTAGGGTCAGTAAAGAAAGAACACACACCTGGTTAGTGAAGAAGCAGTGGGGAAGAAAGCCCCTGGCTGTGGGCACTTACAGGAGGATGGAGGTTTGGCTTTGGTTCTAGGCCAGCGGGGAGAAATGAATATCTGGGGCAAGAGGCACCATCCCCCATACCCCAGGGCTAGAGGTGATTGCAAAAATTAAGCTATTATCACAAAAAATGCAGAGGCAAAGGAGAAGAATCCAACCATAGAAAGCTATTATGGGAATAGAGAAGTCCAGGTTTATCTTCAGAGGGGGATAATGAAGTAAATAAACACCCCAAAGAGTAATGCCAAATGGTCAGCTGCCCAAAAAGAATTCACAGAAGATCTTAAAAAAGATTTTAAAAATCAAATGACAGAGATGGAGGAAAGACTGTGGAGTCTGCTTGCAACTGTTGTTACATATAGTTAGAAAAATATGTACTATTAAGTGAGGAAAAGAGAACAGATTTGTGTTTTGGTAATGATATTTGCAGATGTTGTGGAGGTGTAAGAACAGTAACAAACCAACACACAGGAGGGCTGCTGACACCAGTTCTTTGATCTACTTTTCTAAAAGAAAAACAGCTTCAAAAGGGTCAACAATCTTACTCTAATTAAACAATGCAGACACACAAAGCATATCCAAAAACGAATCCAAATGGGCTTTAACTGTATAAAGAAAGTAACGTTTTTTAACATTTATTTTTATAAGAGTTTGAGTTCCACATTTTCCTGTCTCCCTTCCCTTTCTAAGAGACAGCAAGCAATCT
Organism: Pseudocheirus occidentalis; assembly: GCA_028646575.1. Lineage (NCBI taxonomy): Eukaryota > Metazoa > Chordata > Mammalia > Diprotodontia > Pseudocheiridae > Pseudocheirus > Pseudocheirus occidentalis. Next base: position 96,931,408 of record CM053601.1, on the reverse strand, counting down.
GGCATAGGGTATACATGTATGATCACAGTAAACATATTTACATATTAGTCATGTTGTAAAAGAACAATTAGAACTAAAGGAAAAAAACACAAATCAAAAAACAAAGTGAAAATATGCAATCTGCAATCAGACTCCACAGTTCTTTATCTGGATATGATCATGAGTTCCTTGGATTTGTCTTGGATAATTGCATTGCTCAGAAGGGCTATGTCTATCATAATTGATCATAGTTCAATGTTGTTTTTACTGTGTACAGTTTTCTCCTGGTTCTGCTCACTTATCTTTGCATTAGTTCATGTAAGCTTTTTATAGGCTTTCTAAAATCTACCTGATCATAGTTTCTTATAGCATCATTACATCCATATACCACAATTTGTTGAACCATTACCCAATTTATGGCAGCCCTCAATTTTCCACTTCTTCACCAACACAAACAGAGCTGATGTTAATATTTTTGTACATGTGAGTGTGGTTCTAGTGGCCTAGAACCAAAGCCAAACCTCCATCCTCCTGTAAGTGCCCACAGCCAGGGGCTTTCTTCCCCACTGCTTCTTCACTAACCAGGTGTGTGTTCTTTCTTTACTGACCCTACTGCTTTGCGTAGCCCTGTTGTATGTGGCAAACCTTATCAGCAGTCCCTTTTATTATCTCTGTGGAATGCAGACCTAGAAGTGGTATTGTTGGAAAAAAGGTTCTGTGCAGTTTGGTTCTCCTTTGGGCATAGTTCCACATTGCACTATACAATGGTTAGACCATTTCACAAGTACACCAACAGTGAATTATTGTCCCAGTTTTCCTACATCTTCTCCAACATTTATCATTGTCATATTAGCTAATCTGATAAGTGTGTGAGGTGGTACCTCAGAGTTATTTTAATTTTAATTTCTCTAATTAGTAATGATTTAGAGGATTTTTCATACAACTATAGATAGCTTTAATTTCTCCATCTGCAAAACTACTTATTCATATCTTTTGACCATTTATCAATTGAGGAATGTCTTGTATTTGTATAAATTTGACTAATTTTTCAACATATTTGAGATATGTCTTTATCAGAAACACATGTAAAATTGCTTCCCAACTTTATGCTTTCCTTCTCAACTTGGGTACATTGGCTTTTTAAATTTATTGCAAAACCTCTTTGAATTTGATGTAATAAAAATTATCCACTTTGTGTTTCAAAATGTTCTCTGTTTCTTGTTTGTTCATAAATTCTTCTCTTCTCAATGAATCTGACAAGTAAACTATTGTTGCTCTCCTTATTTGCTTACAGCATCAGACTTTATGGCTAAATCATGTACCTATTTTGATTTTATCTTGGTATATGTAAATGGTAATGGAATTTTTAGATGCCCCTGAATTGACTAGACTTTTGGGTTGAGTGTTAAGACCCAGATGTTTGTGAATCCCACTTGTGGGATGGTCTTGTTGACATGAAAAGAGAGGGTTGAACTGGGAGGAGCCATAAATTGAAAGAAAGGCTCAAGGCCAGAGAAGGCCAGAAGTACTTTTGGGAGAGCAGTATCCAGTATCATGGAGCCTGAGTTGCTGAGAGTCCATTGGAGCTGCCCGGGACTTTTGAGGACTGCCACCTGGAACTGCCAAGAACTGAGGAGGCATGGTTGTGATGCCGGTACTTTGTCTGTCTGTTTTGATGTTATTTTTCCAGATTCACCTGATGGTGGACAGTCTTGCTCTTGTAGAGGTCCTGGAACCTGGCTATTGGTTCAGAAGCCCTGAAGAAGGATTTTCTTGTTGTATATTCACAGAAATCCTGTAAGAGTTCCTTGATGATATTTCCAGGGTTTCTGGGATTGTTCTACAGACAGATTGTGACTTGATGAGGACACTGTCTATGGCTTTGTTGAGCCTTATCTCCCCAGGAACTGAGATTGCTGAGGACTTGCTTCTAGTGAAGATGAAAGAAGTGCCGTTCCTTGGGTTTTTAATACTGAGATGTTTTCTTGACCTTATTATGGCTTAAGGCTGGATGGCCTTTTGTGCTTGCTCTCCTGCTCCCTTTTGAGAAAGTGCTTGGTGTTAATGGACAGTATCATAATTACTTTGAGTCCAGGGGTGGGAAACTTTTAGCCTTTTTTTGTGCTCTGTGATTGACCAAATGAATGTACTTTGTTTATGATGGGAAACTGATCTCCATTTGAGAAGAGACTTTGACTGACTAAATGATTGTCTAGGGGTGGAGTAGTACCTGTACTGAATTAAGAACTTACTTGCTAAATTAATGAATTATACTGTATTTGGACTTTCTCTGTTCTGTGAATGTTTGCTGAATCAATGGGGTTTGCTATCCTGGTAATCTGAACCTTGGAAGTTGCCTTTGCTTGGCATTATAATATATGGTGTAAGATATTGGTCTATACTTAATTTCTGCCATATTATTTTTCAGTTATACCAGCAGTTTTTGTTAAATGGTAAGTTCTTATCCCAGAAGCTGGAGTCTTTGGGTTTACCAAATAGTAGATTGCTATAGTCAATTACAATTGTGTCTTATATACCTAACTTTGATTCCTAACATTGGTCTGCCGCTCTATTTCTTATACTGTGCCAAGTAGTTTTGATGATTGCTGCTTTGTAATATAATTTTAGATCTGGTACAGCTAAACCACCTTCCTTTACATTTTTCATTAATTCCCTTGATGTTCTTGACATTTTTGTTGTCAAAGATGAATTTTGTTATTTTTCAATCTCTAAAAAATATTATTTGGTAGGTTGACTGGTATGAGACTGAATAATTAAATCAATTTCATTTTAATTTTAATTTGTATTATATTAGCCAGACATACCCAGGAGTAATTGATATTTTTTTCTGAATGTTTACATCAGACTATGTGTGAAAAGTGTCCTGTGGTTGTGGTCATACAGTTCCTATAGTTTTCTAGCAGATAGTCTCCTACGTAGTTTATACTGTTTGTAGTTACTTTAAATTTTTCTCTAACTTGCTACTGGATTTTGGTGGGAATATGTAGAAATGGTGATGATTTATGGGGTTTTATTTCATATTCTGCAATTTCGCTAAAGTTCTCAATTATTTCACGTAGTTATTTTTGTTGTTGTGGTTGATTCTCTAGATTCTCTAAGTATACCATAATGTTATTGGCAAAGATTGATTGTTTTGTTTCCACATTGCCTATTCTAATTTCTTCAAATATTCTTCTATTATTTCTAAAGCTAACATTTTATTACACTGTTTAATAATAGTTGTGATAAATGGTATCTTTGTTTCCCTCCTGGTCTTACTGGGAAAGCTAGATTATCCCCATTACATATAATGCTTGCAAATTATTGGTTTTAAATTACTGGTTTTTATTATTATTAGTTTAATAGAAATCCTAGCTATCATTTAAGGAAAACTCCATATATTCCTGTATTCTCTAGTGTTTTCAGTAGGTATTGTGCTATATTTTGTTAAAAAGCTTTTTTCTGCATCTATTGAGACAATAATATAATTTCTGTAGGTTTTTAAAAAAAATTTTAATTGATGGTGTCTGTTGTGCTGGTAGGCTTCCTAACATTGAATAAACTTAGCATTACTAGTATAAATCTCAGCTAATTATAATGTAATATGCTCTTGGTCCAATGCTGTAATTTATTTTCTAATAATTTCTTTAACATTTTTACATCAACAGTCATTAGGGAAATTGTTCTATAATTTTCTTTATCTGTTTTGACTCTTCCTGGTTTAGACATAAGCACTATATTTGTGTCATAAAACATATTTGATATGACTCCTTCCTAGTTTTGTAATTAATTGTTCAGGGATTTTATTTATGTTTATTCATTTGTTTAATTTTTTATTGCTTACATCATTCATTTGCATTAGATTTTGAGTTACAAATTTTCTTTCTATCTTTCCCCCAACCACCACTCCAAAACAGGCAACCCACCATATAACCCCACCCCCAATCTGCTCTCTTCTTTGTCCTCCACCACTTTGCCTCTGACTTTCAAGTAGGGCAAGATGGATCTCCCTACCCCAGTACCTGTATATCTTAATTCCCACTTGCATGTAGTTAATAATACTAATAATAACAACAACAACAACATTAATAAGTCATTATTATATAAAGAAATAATACATAATATATTACATACTGTAATATAATGTAAAGTAATATAATGCAATGCAATATAATGCAAGGAAACAGGATATGATCTAATATAACATAATGATATGATGTAATGTAATATAATATATTATAATGTGATATGGAATATCATATATCACATCATATCATGTAATATAACATAATATAAATATAATGTAATGTAAAGTAACATAATGTAACATCACCTAATGTGACATCATGTGATGTGATGTGATGTGTTGCGATGTGATGTATGATGTGTTGTGATATGATATGATATATTATGATATGATATGATATAATGTAATGTAATGTAACATTATGTAACATAATGTAATGTAATGCTGTTTTATATTATATTGTGTATATATTATATGTATATGAAGACTTCAAACAGTTCCAATAAAGTCATTTGAGTATTAAAATGTTTGCACATTTTATCCATTATTTTTTTAAAACTGAACTGTGAGAATGCAAAATATATCCTTAAGCATCTTCCATATAACATATATATTTATGAATATGTCTATGTGTCTATATATACACATGCATATATATCTATACATATATACACAAATACACACATATATATTCTACATTGCTTTTATATTGTTATAGCTGATTGAGAATGAATAATTTATTTATGAAAATTTTCAAAAGAAAGAGATATAAGTATTATATGGGGGACTTAAGAATACAGAATTTTAAAAATAGCCTAAATGTTACTAATAATTTTTAAGCCCTTTATTTATTTCTTAGCTCAATTTACAAAATTTTGTGGAGTTTAAGAATATGTACAAATGTATTTTAGATATGCATAATCCCTATGTAGGAAGCTGTATTGTATTAAGCATACTGATTTCAAATGCACATAAAGTTTGTATAAAAATGCTTTTCTGAGCTCTACAAAGCACTTGAATTCTGTTCCCATGGCAACCCATTGTTCATGCTTTGCTTATACCTAACAATATATATTGTAAAATTTTTAATTTTTCTGCTTTTGGAAATAGTCAACATTTATATAATACAATCATGAATGAGTTCTAAGAAACAAAATTTGAAATCCAAGATTCAGTTACATATGGAAATTAAGTCATAAAGAGGTCATCCTTGTTAATTTTTTCACACACACACACACACAACTCCTAAATAATCCTTATACTTGGTGGAAAAAAGAAAAAATCACATCAATTTTTGGGATATAGTTAGTATGAAGAATGCATATGAATTTTCTCTCAGTTAACAAATCATGTCAATTCCATAAGCATTCTCTTTCCATTTTTTTCCATCTTTTCTACTCACACTAAAACCAATTTCATTTACATCATTATCTTCTTTTCTCATGTCTACTATAAAATTTCCTAATTGATGTCCCTGATACCTTTCTATTTTTTCTTTGTTCTGTTCTAATCAGGATTATCAAATCAATATTCCAATTGTAGTGTTAAGATTCCGCCAATCACTGTTAAAAAGTCATTAGATCCTTATTTTATCATGGAGAAAGAGAACAAGAGAGAGGGTAAACTCCTCAATCTGGAATTGATACTTCCCCACCCTCCAATTTGTACTAACAGTGAATCCTTCTTTTGCCCCTCCTCCAAACTTTCATTCTTAGAAAATTGCCCATATCTGTAGAATTTTCTCTCTTATATCTGCTTGTTGACATCCTTTACTTATTTCTGAAATCTTAGGTCTGCTATATCCTTATCTAAAAATATTGTCTCTTGGTAATAATATTCTCTATTTTCCTAAATCTTTGTTTTATTTTAATCTTTCCTTTCCCCTATGACATTCTACTTTGTATTATATTGATTTGTATAGATATTATATATCCTGTTTGCTAAATTCCTTAAGACAGTAAGTATGTGATTTTTTAACCTTTGTATCCTAGTGCCTTGCACAATGGATATACTTAATAAACATTTGTCAGCTTTATAAAATACCTCACAAAATAATATGATAAAACTTTTGTTGTGTCTCAAACCATAAAATGAGTTTCATCCTATTAGAAACTAGATCATGTCATCTTCCAAGTGAAGATAAAAGTTTTGACTGAAATAATTGGAAACAGCCTGGGTAGACAAAAGTCATTCAGAACAATTATCACTTCAGAAGGAAAAAGAAAGAAAGAAGAAAGCTACCAAAGCCATGTCACTTAATTCTTTGCTAGGAAAATATAATGTTGCTTAAGGATTTTTGCTACTCAGTGAGTAACAAAGAGGTAAAATGTGGT
>CM053601.1:96896037-96924569 GCA_028646575.1 Pseudocheirus occidentalis | reverse complement strand
AACCAAGATAATATGAAACAAATGCAAACAAGTGAAAAAATAGGAAGCAATGTGAACTATCTCCTTTAAAAATCCACTTACATGGAAAATAGAGCCAGGAGAGACAATTTTAAAATTATTGGTTTACCTGAAAGCCATGACCAGAAAAAGAACTTGGAAAGCATCCTTCAAGAAATCCTCAAAGAAAATTGCCCTGACATTTTAGAATCAAAGGGCAAAATAGAACTTGAAAGAAATGATTGATTACCTCTTCAAAAAGACCTCCAAAAGGAAACTCCTAGAAATGTTATTGCCAGGTTCCAGAATCCCCAGTTAAAGGAGAAAATATTACAGGCTGTCAAGAGAAAACCATTTTAATACTGCAGAAGCACTATTAGTATAACCCAGGATCTGGCAGCTTCTACACTGAGGGATCAAAGGGCCTTGAATATGATATTTTGAAGATTAAGGGATCTAGGATTAAAACCAAGAATCAAATAGCCAGCAAAATTGAGCATATTATTCCAGGGGAAAATATGGTCATTCAATGAGGTAGAGGGCTTTCAAGCATTCTTGCTGAAAAAAACAGAATTGAACAGAAACTTTGACAATCAAACACAAGAAACATGAGAAGGTAAACTTGGCAAAGAAATCATAAGGAACTGTTCAAATTGGAATTATTTACATGCTAATATGGAAAAACAATAATAGCAACCTATGAAAATTTTCTTAGTATGAGCATTGGTGAAAGGAATATAAATCTTTATGTATGTATACTTCCACATATGTCTAAATAGGAGGCTCTATATGCATATGAATATATATCTGAGCATATGTGTAGATGTTTATATAGAGGGTATAGGATCAAGTGAATAGGAAGGGATCATAATTTAAAAGGTGAAATTCTGAGGTGGGAGAGGACTAGAATGAGAAGAGACAGGGAGAGACAAAATGGGGTCAATCATCCCATATAGAAGAGGTAAGGGATAACTGTTACAACTTTACTTTCCTTTACTCTCATTGAATTTGGCTTAGGGAAGAAATGGCATAAAATCTAAACTGGGCATCATGCCACACAGGAGAGTAGGGAGCATGACAATGAGAGGTAGAATGATGGAGGGGAGGGCAGGGTTGCAGGGGAGGGATCCTGGAAGTACACACTTCAGTAAAGGGTGAGGGACAGGGAAGAGAACAGAACAAGGGGGGGGGAGTGATAGGAAGGAGGGACATATGATCACTGTCACAATATGTCCACTATGAAGATGTCCTGTATAATTATGCAGCCACAGCCTGTATTGAATTGCTTGTCGTTCCAGTGAGAGAGGGTGACAAGGGAGGAACTGAAAGAGTCTAGAAATTAAAGGTCCACAACACATGCAACTAGTAATTAAGATATACAGGAGATGGGGTAGGGAGACCCTCCTTGACCTACCAGAAATTTAGGGAGCGGATCAGGGGAGGGGATTTATAGTGGGATCGCTTTTTTTAGGGTTGGGATAGGGGGAAGACGGAGAAAATTTGTAATTCAAAAATCTCATGAAAATGAATGATGTAAACAAGAAAACAAATTTAAAAAAATAAATAAAAATGTATATATGCTAAAAAAAAATAATACCCAGAGCTTGTGAATCCCACTTGTGAGATAGACTTGTTGACAAGAGAGGGCTGACCTGGGAGGAGCCAAGAACGGAAAGGAAGGCTTAAGCCCAGAGAAGGCCAGAAGAAGAAGGAATTTTAGGAAGAGCAGTATGCAGTGGTGTCTGAGTTGCTGAGAGAGATTGCTAAAAGCCCCTTGGAGTTGCCCAGGACTTTTGATGACTGCCACCTGGAGCTGCCAAGAACTGAGGAGGCATGACTGTGATGCTGGTATTTTGTCTGTCTGTTTTGATGTTGTTTTTCCAGATTCACCTGATGGTGGACAGTACTGCTCTTGTATAGGTCCTGGAAGTTTTTCTATTGGTGCAGAAGCCCTGAAGAAGAAGTTTTTTCTTGTATGTTCACAGAAATCCTGGAAGGGGTCCTTGCTGATACTTTCAGGGATTTTGGGACTGCTCTACAGGCAGAGTGTGACTTGATGAAGACACTGGCTATGGCTTTGTTGAGCCCTGTCTCCCCAGGAACTGAGATGGCTGAGGGTTTGCCTTGAGTGAAGATGAAAGAAAGGCCTCTCCTTGGATTTTCTGTGCTGAGATGTTACCTTGATCTTGTTATGGTTTATGGGTAGATGCCTTTTTGTGCTCTCCTGCTCCCTTTTGAGAAAGTTCTTGGTATTAATGGACGGTATTATAATTACTTTGAGTCCTGGAGTGGGAAACCTTTGGCCTTTTTGTGAGTGTACTTTGTTTATGATTGGAAACTGATCTCCATTTGAGAAGAACTCTCTCCTTTTGAGGAGAGAGCTGACTTTGACTGACTAAAAGACTGTACAATCCAGGGGTGGAGTAGTACCTGGACTGATTGAAGAACTTTCTTGTTAAATGCATGAGCTATACTGTATTTTGACTTTCTCTGTTCTGTGAATGTTTGCTGAATAAATGGGGTTTGCTATGCTGGTAATCTGAACCTTGGAAGTTGACTTTGCTTGGTATTACACAATCTCTTCTGTCAATACAGCATGTCCAAGTAAAGCCTTCTTTCATCGTGACTAGAGGTTGGCTTCCAAACCTCAAAGCTCCTCCTCCACAGGCCAACTGCTCCCAACTCTTGCCTGAATTCATACATAGACAGCTCTCTGCTTCTGTTCTATATCTGAGCTTACGGGGACTGCTCTACTCCAAGTTCTTCATAGTTTCTGTTTCTAGGAAATCAAAGCTTAACAGAATTACAACAATTTTTACACACATTACTAGCACTATCATCTGAATTCACTTTCTGTCTAACAAAGTACCACAAATCTACAGGGAAGGTTTCTGTATGAGAAATCAAACACAAATCAACAATAAAATCTTCTTTCAGGACTTCTGTGACAACTGTAAAGTCCTCTTTCAGTACTTCTGTCTAAGAAATACAGACTGGGTGCTTCCATCTGACAGAACAACAGACAAGGCTTTTGTCTGAAGAACAAAATAGTGCTAGAGATTACTGACATCACAAACATTCTCTCAGTCCTCAGAAAGTAGCACAGATCCACAGAGTATTTCAATCACAAGCATTATCTGTCTCAGTTATACCTGCTCTCAACTCTCTCAAAACTCGAGATTTCGCCTGCTCTGCTCCTTGCTGTTCTACCCTTCCTGTTCTGCAGTTTTGGAAAGCTTCTCCCACCATAGGCTTTGTGTGACATTGGCCTATTATGGCCAACATGGTGCATACTCTTTCAAGCAATGAATTGATACAATCAAAGGCAAGGCTTAAAGCCACTTGAGTAGCTCAAAGAAGCAGCAAAATGCTACTTTGCTTGCCATTACAAAGTTTAATTGCCTACCTACGTTAATGTAAGAAGTCTTAAAACCAGGTATTAAATAGTAGACTAAACATTCATAAATTAGTGACATTTTTGTATCTAGGTCACTAATATATAATTTTGCTAGGCCTTATATGCTAGAAAAGACATTTTTAAAAACCTTTTTAATATGAAAATGAGCAAAATGGACAACAAATTGCAACAGTCAGTGTTGGATTGGTTGTGGAAAGATGAGCACACTAATACATTGTTGGTGGAGTTGTGTACTGATACAACTCCATTATTGATTTTATACTCCAAGGAAGCCATTGATAAGAAAAAATGCTAAATATTCTAAAATATTTATATTTAGGCCTAAAAAACAGACAATGAAGAAAGGGAGAGGGGAAAGGGAAACAGACATCATTATCTTGATTCCAAAATGTTGATCTTAGTAGAACTGAGATTTTGCCAGTCACCCTCCAATGCTTAACATTTTTGTTAATCCAGATGTATGAGGTACTACTTTCTTCTGGTTGTCTTCTCATTTATCTGGTTACATTTCATTCTCTTTAACTGAATCTTCAATCAGACCATGCCCATTAGTCTTGACTTTCCCAAAGGTTTTGTCTAGGACCATCTTCTTTTTTCATTCTCCAATATACCACTTGCTGATTCCATCATCTCCAATGCATTTGTTTATCATACGTATACTGATGATTTTCAAATTTAATATTTGAAATTTGCCTCTTTGCTGACTTCCAGTTTTAACTCTCCAAATTGATTTGAGACATCTTGAACTGAAAGTTCTATAAACTCAACATGTCCAAAATTATATTCATTATTTTTTTCTTCCAAGCCTTTCTCAACACTTTCAAATTTGGCTACTACTCTCAAGACTGTCATCATCCTCACAGTCACCCAGGCTCACAACTTAGGTTTCTTCCTCAACTCTAACCTTTCTCATCATCACCACCACCATCACCTATCTAATTGGTTGCCAAGACTGAATTTTACCTTCCTAACATCTCTTGCTTTCATCTCTTTCTCCCCTCTGACACTAATACCACGCTTGTTCAATCCTTCCATAAACTCCAGTGATTACCTATTCACTCCAAGATCAAATATGGAATCCTCTCTCTGATACCCAAAGTCTTTCTAACCTGCTATCTCCAACACATTTTTTCTATTATTCTTATATCCTAAATCTACTCCACAGCCCACATCTTCTTTAATATACTGACACTAGCCTCCTTTTTGTAAGACACTCCATATCCCTATTGTGGGCATTTCAGGAAGGCCTGTCCTTCCTGTCTGGGATTCTTTGCACTTCTTCCTCACCTTTTGACTTTCACGACTTTCTTCAAATGTCAACCAACATCCTGCCTTCTACAAGAAGCCTTTCCTTCTGCCTTTTAACTAAAGTGCCTCCCTTCTGATGATCATTTCCACTTTATTCTGCACAGAACCTTTTTGTAGGTAGTTGTTTGTATGTTGTAGTAGACATTAGAGGACATTAGATTTTAGAGGACATAATTGTTTTTTTTTTTACTTTTCTTTGCAACTCCAGTAGCAAAGTGCCTGACACATAATAGGTGCTTAATAATTTTCATTTTTTGATTGACTTTCTTTCTTAGATGACAAATGTACAATATATAACTGAGCAAGTGATTTGCCAAACTTTCCAACTTGGTCATGATAAGGCATCAGTGTATGACTTTAATGAATACTCTAAAAACAAAGAGGATACAGATATTGATTAAACCTGCAATTTTGTAGGTGAAGGGTGTTCCCTGTGTGAGACTCCATCTTTGGCATATTCTTTATGATTTCTAAGTTAGAGATTTGCTGAAAATATTGAGAATTCAAGTGATTGGTTCATATTCACACACACAAATCCGGGGCATAAAGAAGCCAGGGCTTGAACTAAGGTCTTCCTTTCTTCAAAGTCTACTTTCCTCTGTTATGTTGCCACAGTAAAAATTCCTAATTCTGAAATTTAAAATTGTTTCTTTTTAAAAAGGAAACAACTTCAACTAATTATTGATAAGTGGTCATAATTAAAGAACATAGATCTCTTCTATTATTCCTCACATATTTCACAAATGTAAAAACATTTACATGGACAAACTAAAATAAAGTAGAAGTGTCAGCCAAATGCCCCTGGATACCAGAAGAACTGAGGTCATCTGAGCTACTCCCAGGGAAACATGTGAACCCATCACAATCTGCACTGTTCACTCTGGGTAAGATATCTGACATACTTAGTTTGCCTTAGGTTTCCCTTCTGGGTTTGTGGGTTTGCAAAAACACTCATCTCCTACACTGAATGGCCTGTAAGGTGCCTTTGATTCCTGTCAGCAAGTCTAGTTAGACAATGACATTTTTCATCTTGCTATAAATTGTTAAAATTGGATGTGAGAAAGTTGTCTCAGATGGCACACCACAAACACTTAAACTTTTAGTATCCTAAAGTAATGTGCACAAAAATGTTTCTAGTAAATGATGTTTATAATTGAGTTTATTTGTAAAATATTCCACAAAATAGATGAGTCTTCTCAGTATATTTAATTTGATCTCTTAACTGTTTATAATGAAAAATAGCCGCTTAGAACTTAAAACATTAATTTCTGTATGTAGAAATACCTATGTAAATTCATATACTTTAGGAAATATAAATATGTGAGATCTGGGAAGGGTTATAGAGGGTATTTTCAGCATGCTTTGAATTTAAATATATTAAAGATAATTTTGTGATGTAGTCAAATCACAAAACACATATAATTCATTTTTCTTTTGCCATCTTTCACTTTTATGTATGCTCACATTCTCTTGAAGGGAATCTTCTTAGAAACTATGGATTTATCATAATGATAAATATTATAGTACATAGCTATGTCAACGTTTTTTGGACAAAGATAAAAAATGAAGCCGCCTTCCACTCACAAATTGTCAGTTTCTTCACAGAGACCTTTCCTTCCCAAAGACTTGTGTAAAATATTATTCTTTTCTCACTATGGCTAGTTGATTACTTATATAGCCTGCCTATCACTTTGTTTTCTAAACAAGCCTAAATCTAATTAAGTTAGTTTAAATTACCTGTTTAATGAAAATATTCTCATCTCCCTGTCAGTTGTAGTGCATACCAAATTAATGGAGATGTTTCATGAGTGGCTTTGCAGACCTCTTGTGCCAACAAGTGAAATGGTGGGCAATGATAGTCTTATGTGAAAAGAGTGACCTCCAGTGGTACTAAGCTCCTTATCTAATAAATAAGGAATATTTCATCTTCATTTCCAGAAAAAAATAGATGCCAGATGCTTTCAATTACATTAAATTCAAAACACATTCCAGGTTGAAAATCAGAAACAATACAACTTCAATACTACCAATAAAATGGGTGTATGTTACCCCTTAAGGAGGTTATATTTTATTACTTATATTCCTAAATAATGTCAGTAATATCAGGATAAGATATTCTGTCTTGGTAAAAAGTATTCATGTTAAATAACATTAACTCAGGAATCTGTAAGATATATTCTGAGAAACTGACCTTACTTACACTTTCATGTGGTACATTTTTTTTCCAAAATGGTTCAAAGTACAGTATTTTAACTGGAATTGGAATTAACTGGAATTCCAAACAAATTGGAATAATTTGTTTATCGTGTTTTACCATAAAATGTAAAAAATGAAGGTCAGTACATCTTCAACTTGAGTTTATTACAATATTTTCAGAAAGTGATACTAGTTTGTGTGTGTGTGTGTGTGTGTGTGTGCATTAAAAACGTTTGTGGCATTTCTTTTCTTTGTTGGCCAGAACCATATTACCCACTGATTTCACCATTTACCAGTCTCATTTACCACATCTGAACTTCAGAGACTTTTCATGTTATATGAACTCAGGAATAAATTTAACCCATCTTGCTATTTTAAAAATGTTAAAAGTAAATTATCTAAGTTATAATTTCCTTTATGAATGCAATATTAAGTCCAATTGTCATTTATTTTTGCTTTCTTGATTTGTATAAAATAGTAATTTATATTGATATTTCTCCTTTGTATATTTCATTCAAATTCAGTTGCTAGGTTTCTCTTTTTTCATTATTATTTTTAAAATAGACTATGCTAATTTCATCACTCTTCAGTCTTTCTTTGCATCAGTATCTGCCAGATCCACTACTTATTTGTTAGAACCCTACTCTAGAATTTTTTGTAATACACCCTGAGCATTAATTTTAATATTCAAACTTTAGAGAGACACTTATTTCAGGAAAATCAATTTATATTAGTAATCCTGCTTATCTGGCTCTTTTTTATCTGTTCATCATCACCCTGAATATAATGGAACACAGTTATTTTTTTCAATGTCTCTATTTACATAATGGCATTGAGACTAATCCTTTTAATGTAAGATGGTACTGAAAATACATTTGGTTTCATAAAAATAAACTTATTTTACTATAAAATACTTTTCTGTGTGAATGCCACAGTTTTAGTCATAGATATAAAGAACCAAACCCTGAGTTATATCACTGGGTAAGTCAAATATTATTTAGAGGTCTCAGATTTTCAAAGAAGAGGGTGGGTAGGAATTTGCTTTTCGTGCTCCAAGAGATGTGAAAATTCACCTTAGTAACCTGCTCTATCCAAAAAGTTCACGGCTGGTGGCTAACAGCTTTTTAGTGTTAAAAATCTCTATGCTTAGATAGGATGCCTCTGGAATGACAAGTATAAACGTTATCCCCTATTTCAACTTGGTAAAACCTGCCTGGATGTACCATCCTTCGACATAGTCTTCTGCATCCTATTGGCATATGCATTCCTTGTTGTTGTCCTTTAATTTTCAAAGAGGGCCAAAGATAGCAGAATTAGAATGGGACTTTGGTAAAATGGCCATGACAATAATCTTGTTAATTATAAAATGTTAAGAAAAATAATCTGCCAACTTGTACATTTGTAATTTTATTTTTCTTGTTGGAAGCATCCTATCCCACTCTTCTCAATTTGTAGAGAAACTGAAGTTCGATGTTGTGAATGCATTTACTTGATATAATTCCATGTCACCATTAACAGGAATACCAATCTTGGGTATAAAATATTGACCTTAAATAAAGCCACAATTTAAAATTGCAGTTTATTATAATTTCCATATATTATAAAGTCATATCTGTTTCACATTGATACCTTTAGTTCCTTGGATTTTTAATGTATTATTTTGATTATTTAAAAAAATATCGATTAACCTACACTCAAGCCCTAACCTCAAAAGTTCTATTTTGCCTTGTATTTCTTGTAACATTATCCATATTTGTTTGTAACAATTGGAAATTGTATTTCTTTAAGAGAAAACTTATCTTTGACTACAAAATTCCCTTTATTGCAAACCATTGCTATGTCTTTGTTAAATTTCAAATAAAAACATGCAAACATAACATTTCCTAAATTTATGAACTGTTTTGCCCTTAATTGAGGAAAGGAGAGGCTATTTTACCAAATATTAGCTTGAGCTTTTTTTGATTACTGCTTTTTTGTTTTGTTTAAAAAATGTCTTTCTATTCTCCTCCATCACCTAATAGACTGGATATTTTCAGGGCAGCCCTACCACTTCATATACCACAATTATGGTGTGTTTACACACATAAAGATCTTTATATCTTTCTATGTCTTTATCTTCCTGTTATCCAATTTCATTGTGCAAATATCTATATTATACTATATCATGCAATGTATTTTTTTCATAACATATATCAAGTCACAACATACCATATGTCCATCATTTCTATGTTGTAGGTAGGTAAATGAATAAAGTACTCCCAAATAAAAGTTAAAGTTTGTGGATTGTTTATTTAGCATGATTTAGTCTAAATTCTTCAATCTTGCTATTTCAAAGTGTAACAGAAAAATACATGTTTCACACTTGCTTTTGCTAAATGTGTTTGTGAATACACAGGACTGAAAAATAATTTTGGTATAAAGGTATAACATCTTGTTAGTAATAGTGTTGATAGATTTTTCTATCTGTTCTATTTTATTTTGGAATTAATGGGACAAAAAGATTTGTTTTTCTTTGAAAAGATTTGAAAGAAAACAAATTACCTTTCAAATAGAAAATCTTTCTAAATTTCTTATTATAGGTCCCTCAATTATTTTAAAAATATAATCTAGCAATTTTTATTGAATGCTAATGATATGCAAGAAACTTCAATTAAATATGAATGCTGCTAGACGAACTAATTTGTTGTTTTGAGCAAGATTTATTTTGAAGATGTCCATCTTCTTTCATAATTCTTTTACCACCCCAATCAGTATGAGATCAACATCTTATTTTTTTATTACTTATAATCATTACCCTGCCCTCAAAACAACAACAATGTGTGTTCATGGAGGTTTTACTTAAGTGCATTCAAAAAGATTCTTAAAAACAACACAACTTCCTATATTTCAATAAACATGAAAGTGGACTCTGGCTATGAATATATTTTCAATCATCTGTCATCTTTGGAAGGCTTTCCTTTGAAAGTCAATTAAAAATTTCATGAAAATCAGTGTATGCAATGTATTTCAAAAGAAATTAATATGAGAAACCAAAAGTTTTAAAGATGATGCAACCCAAAGGAATATTTTGACAGTTTTACCTACCTTTAGTTTCCTTGTGGAAAAGAAAAGAATCATTTTTAAAAATCACTGTATTTTGTCCTTGGGAAGAGCTAAATGAGAAACATAACAGAGCTGATAAAAATGACTTAGAAAAGATATACTTGATGCATAGGTTCATGTGACAATCTTTACACATGCTACCTGTGAGACCTGGGACAAGTAACTCATAGTCTCAGTTATGTAGCAACTCTCTATAACTATAAAATGCAGTTCAAAATCGTATTTACATTAATGCAAGATGTTCTCCCCTGGGAGTGCTTGTCAATTTTACCCATTAACCTTTCCACTTCAAACAGGATTAATAATTTTCATTCTTTGATGGTTTTGTATTTTATGTATTTATATTATCTATCTATCTTTATCTATAGTACCTTTATATATTCACTTACTTTTGCCTTTTAAACTCTCTTTTTTTTCTCTCCCACTATGACAGATAATTCAACTGATGCAAAATTCTGATGAATAAAATGAGGAAAAAGAAAACAAATAATTTTGTGACAGAAGGAGAATATAATCTTGATATATGTTAGATGTAATGGGTTTTGTGTAGATTGCTAGATTGCTCCCCTAGTATCTCCACATTAAATTATGAGCTCCTTGAAAAGTGGGAATATTTTTTGCCTCTTTTTGTATCTTCAACAATTGTTATATAACCCAACATGCAATGGGTGCATAATACGTATTGATTGAATATTGACTGTTGGCCTAGTGAGGTTAGAAGAGAGTAATGAAGGTTGATAGAACTCTGAATTCTCTGTGGTGAATTTGGGAGGAAAACATGAGTAATAGTCACAAAGACTAGGTAGGCATGCATGAGTTACAATGTGTATTATTGAATGCAACTTAAATTGATGAGATCACAGAAACATTTGAGTACTTAAGAATAATATATTTTGTGGTATTAAAGTGAGTGATATTTGATTCTATTGAGCATCCTTTTGGATGTCGAAGGAGTAACCTTTCTTCTTAAACATCAAGCTTATATCTCCTTCAAAAACCAAATTTTTACATTTTTACATTTCTGAAAAGGTTCATGGAAAATCATGAATTGGAATGTTATTATCTTCCATTAGGTACAAAGAATCTAGCTAACAAAATACAGAACAATCCTAGAGATACATAATGGAAAATCACATTATTTCTCCTAACTTGTTTATGCACAGACTGACAAAGGTTCAATTAGGGGAGCTTCTGTGCCCATGGCATTACCATATCACAGGTATCCTTAAAGATGCCTTCCTTTAAACCTACTTGTCTTTCTGTCATTTTTGTAGCACCTTCAGTAAACTTAGCATCATAGAAATAAAACCTTTTTAATTAATTATTTCATTTAGTCCTCAACATTTATTTCCACACGATTTCCAGCTCTGAATTTTTCCCCATATTTCCTGTCCTCCCTCCCCCACTCCACAATGTTTTGCATTATGATTACTTCTCTCTGTCTGCCCTCTCCTATTTCATGTCCCATCTCTTATGTTCTTCCCTCTTATTCTCTTATAGGGCAAGATAGATTTCTATAACTCATTGCCTATATATATTATTTCCTAGTTTCATGTAAAAAAATTTCTAGCATTTGTTTTTAAAGTTTTGAGTTACAAATTCTCTCCCTTCTTCCCTCTTCACCAAGCCATATTGAGAAGACAAGCAATTCAATATAGGTTATGTATGTGTAGTCATGCAAAACACTTTCATAACTGTTGTGTGGTGAAAGATTAACTATATTTCCCTCAATCCTGTTCCACCTCCCACTTATTCAATTTTCTGCCTTGACCCTGTCCCTTTTCAAAAGTGTTTGCTTCTGACTACACTCTCCTTCGGTCTGCACTCCCTTCTATTAGCCCCCCCCCATATCTTATATGCACCCCTCCTTACTTTCATGTAGGTTAAGATACGCAGTTGACTATAAATGTTATTGCCTCCTAAAGCCAAATCCAATGAGAATAAGGTTCACGCATTCCCTATCACCTCCCTCTTTTTCCTTCCACTGTGAAACTTTCTTGCCTGTTACGTGAGATAATTTGTCCCATTCTATCTCTTCCTTTCTCTTTCTCCCTATGTATTCCTCTTTCACCCATTAATTTTATTTTAGATGTCATCTCTACATAGTCAACACACCATATGTCTACCTACCTACCTACCTACCTACCTACATATCTATCTATCTATCTATCTATCCATCTATCTATCCTTCTATCCATCTATCTTTCTATTTCCTCCAACTACACTAATACTGAGGAAGATCTCAGGAATTACAAATATTATGTTTCCACGTAGGAATGTAAACAGTTCAATTTTAATAATTTCCTTATAATTTCTCTTTCTTGGTTTACCTTTTCAAGCTTTGCTTGAGTCCTGTATTCAATACCTGTATTGAGTCACATTTTCTATTCATCTCTGGTCTTTTCAGCAAGAGTATTTGAAAGTCTTTTTTTGTTGAATATCCATTTTTCCCTTGAAGTATTATACTTAGTTTTGCTGGGTAGGTGATTTTGATTTTAATCTTAGATGTTTAAGCAATTATTTCCTTCAGTGAACATTTAAAAATACTTTTACATCTGATCAGTTCTGATTTTAAAGCATACTTTTCCTCATTCGCTTTTTGGACCTCTTTTGCCATTCGGGTTAGTCTATTTTTAAGGATTTATTTTCTTCTGTATTTTGGGGCATCTCCTTTGAAAAGCTGTTGCCTCATATTTCATGATTTTCTTTCCTCACTCTCATTTCTTTTCTCAATTTGTCCTCTACTTCTCTTACTTGATTTTCTTCTTTTCCCTTTAACATATTATATTATTTAGTTTTAGCTTTCAACATTTATTTCTGCAAGATTTTGAGTTACAAATTTTCTCCATCTCTTTTCCCTATACCCCACCCCAATATAGTGAGCCTACTGAATACCCCTTCCCTCAAACTATTCTCTCTTATATCTCCCCCCATCCCCTCCAGCTTCCTAGTAGGGCAAGATGGATTTCTATACCCCAGTGCCTGTATGTCTTATTTCCCAGATGCATGTAAAACATAACTTTTAAAAAAAATATTTGCGTTTAAAACTGTGATTTCCATATTCTTTCCCTTCTTCCCTCCCTACCCACCCCCACTGGGAAGACAAGTGATTCAATATAGGTTGTACATATGTAGTTACACAAAAGGTTTCCACAGTTATATTATATTAGTATATTGTATATTGTGAAAGATTAAGTATATTTCCATCCATTCTATCATGCCCCCCACTTATTCTGTTTTCTACTTTGACCTTGTTTCTTTTTAAAAGTGTTTGCTTCTAGCTACGCCCTCACCACTCTGTCTTCCCTTCTATCATCCAGTCTCTTATCCCCTTCCTTGCAACTTTCCTGTAGGGTTAGATACCAAATTGAGTGTGTATGTTACTCCTTCCTTAAGTTGAATACAATGTGACTAAGGTGGACCCATTCCCTTTCACCTTCCTGCTCTTTCCCTCCATTGTAACAGTTTTGTCTTGTCTTTTCATATGATATAATTTATATGATAAATTATATGATAATTTACCATATTACATGTCTCCCTTTCTCTTTCTCCCAATATATTCCTCTCTCAACTCTTAATTTTATTTTTTACATATCATCCTTTCATATTCAACTCATACTGTGTCCTCTGGCTATGTATATATGTACACACATAAACACACCCTCATATATATACATATATATTTATATACACATATATACTCCTATATACATGTATATATGGATGTATACTATATTTGTGCGAACTTATTCACACAAATATATAAGCCATTCAACTCTCTTCATACTGAAAAAAGTTTCATGAGTTATAATTATCATTTTTCCACATAGGAATGTATATAATTCAACTGTAATAAATTCATTGTGATTTCATTTTCCTATTTACCTTCTCAGACTTCTCTTCCTTCTCATTTTTCAAAGTCAAATTTTCTTTTCAGCTCTTGTTTTTCATCAAGAATGCTTGAAAATTCTTTATTTCATTGAATGACCATATTTTCACCTGAAGTATTATATTCAATTTTGCTGGGTAGGTGATTCTTGGTTTTAATCATAGCTCTTTGGACCTCCAGAATATCATATTCTAAGTCATTTCATCGCTTAATGTAGAAACTGCTAGATTTCGCATTATCCTGATTGTGATTTCACAATATTCAAATTCTTTCTTCTTGGCTGCTTATAATATTTTCTCCTTGATCTGGGAACTCCAGAATCTGGCTATAATATTCCTGGGAGTTTTCTTATTGGGATCTTTTTTAAGAGGTGATCTGTGAATTCTTTCAATTTCTGTTTTGCCTTCTGGTTCTAGAATATCAGGGCAATTTGACTTGAGAATTTTTTGAAAGATGATTTCTAGGCTCTTTTTTTGATGATGGCTTTCAGGCAGTCCCATAATTTTCAAATTATTTCTCCTGCACATATTTTTCAGGTCAGTGTTTTTTTTTGAAGGAGATATTTCACATTGCCTTCTATTTTTTTCATCTGTTTAGATTTGTTTTATACTATCTTGATTTCTCATAAATTCATTAGCTTCCATTTGCTTCAATCTAATTTTGAAGGAATTATTCTCTTTAGTGACCTTTTGAATTTCCTTTTCCATCTGGGCAATTCTATTTTTAAGGCATTCTTCTCCTTATTGTTTTTTGGGCCTCTTTTGTCATTTGAGATAGTCTATTTCCCAAGGTGTTATTTTCTTCAGTATTTTTGGGGTGTCCTTTAGCAGTCTGTTGACTCTTTTTCATGATTTTCTTGAATCATTCTCATTTCCCTTCCAAATTTTTCTTCCACTTCTCTTATTTGATTTTCAAAATCCTTCTTCAGCTCCTCCATGGCCTGTAATCAGTTCATATTTTGGGGAAGCTTTGAATGCAGGTGTTTTCTGTTTTCTTCTGCTTCCATGTTTTGATTTTTTTGTCCCCCCAAAAGGATTCTATGGTCTGATTGTGCTTCCTCTGATTGTTCACATTGCCAGGGAATTACTTGACTTTTGAGCTCCTTTCCAAGGGAGTACTGCTTGCATACTTACTAACTTATGGGAGAGAGTTGTGTCCCAAATCGTTAGTGTTTATGCTTTTGCCAGAGCTATGAGGATGGTGCCCTCTCTATCGTCCCCACAAGTTTTGGTACACTGGCATTCCTCACCCCAGGAACCCTGTCCAATACTGCCACCCAGACTCAAGCAGGGCAAAGCAAAAATTATTACCCTTTGAATATTCGCTTGGTCCCCCTACAATATGCAGGCTCAAAGGTCTGGAATGTCCAGGGAGCAGCAGCTGCACCCACTACTCCTCTGCCCAGAACACTTGCCAGGCTGTGCTCCTCTGTCATCCAGTTCCAGCAGAGTTCCCCACCGTCCTTTTATTTTTTCTTTGGCATTTATGGGTTGAGAAGTCTGGAAAATGGCACAGCTGCAGGTGATTTACTCTCTTGAAGTCTGCTCTGGCCAGTCTGTGTTGTTGGTCATGGCCACCAGAAGTCACACTGTCAGCTCACACAAGACTGTGCTCAGCTCCCAGTCTGGTGCAATAGACCCTTTCTATCAGCCTTGCAGGCTGCCTTCAGTGGGAGATTTGTTTCTTTCTGTCACTTTCTGCGTTCTGTAGCTCTAAAATTTGTTTAGAGTTATTTTTAACAGATACTAGAGTTGGTTGGAACAGGAGCTGAAGCAAGCTCCTGCTTATTCTCTTCCATCTTGCCTCTGCCTTCTCTCTTACTTGATTTTCAGTCTCCTTTTTGAACTGTTACATGTCCTGCAACCAATTCATATTTTTCTTGGAGAATTTGGAAGGAGCTTTGACTTTTTTTATCTTCTTCTTGTTGAATTTTTTTATTTTCTTTATCACTAAAGTAAGATTATATAGTCTGTCTTTTTTTGTGCTGTTTATTCATCTTCCCAGTTAAATATCGACTTTTAATCTCCCTGTCATGGCAGAACTTTGTTTCCAGTGGGAATGGGGCATGGTATACTATCCCAGGCTTCTGGGGTTTTGTATCAGCTACTGGATCTCCTACTATCTGTGGGTTTAGAGCTCCAGATGCACCAACTGCAGCTGCTGCTGCTTCTGCCTCTACTACCACTGACCCACCACCATCACCTCTGCTGCCCTGGGAATGGGGTGAGTCAACTTTTTCCTCTTACTCCCAGGTCCTACAAATTACCCCCATGCTGTTCTTGGTGTTTGTGGAAAGTTTGGAAATATCTGCTGTTTCCAGAGATTTAGTGCCCTGGGGCCTGTTCTAGTCTCATTGAACCTGACACAGGGTACACCAGATTGCATTTCAATCAAAGTTTGGTATGATATGGCCTCCCTTTTCGTCTTCCAGGCTATTAGTCTGTAGATGTGTTTCACTCTTGTCATTTTGTAGATTCAGCAGCTCAGGAATTTATTTAGAGTATTTTTACAGGTATTTGGATGGTTTTGGGGGTGAGCTCAAGAAAGTCCCTGCTTTTATTCTTCCATCTTGTCTGGGCCCCTCTAGAACTTTCAAAGAGACTACTTTATCAATCCCATTTTTTATGTATGAAAGAACTGAGGCCCATAATGGCCAAGCAATTTGCCTACAGTCATACAAGGAATAAGTCTCAGAACCATGATTTGAACCTATGTCCTCTGACACCAGAATCAGTGTTCCACCATAGGGAAGGAAAAAATAGTGGTGTTCTGTATAAGCAAATTTTTTAGATAACTGAAGATGTAATCTTGAATATAATATATTGTGTTTTTTAAAATAATTTTTCATTATTTTTTTCATTTTGGCTTGTCTATCTGTTTGTCTATTTATTTATCTATTTACTCATTATTTATTTATTTACTTATTATTTATTCATTTATTAATCTGGGATGTGGTAGGAAGATAGCAAAAACCTATGATTTCTTCTCTAGAGAGAAATCCCTGGTAAGAAACTACTAATAATAGACAATACTTTCTCTACAACTTAAGGTTTAGAGGTTATTAGGAAACTGAAAGGGCTAAGTTGTGGGCCCTGCCACTTACATTCGGAGTCAGGGTTCAACCCAGCTCAAACTCTAATGCTGTCTCTCCCTCCAAAATGACTTACTGCCTCAACCATCCTTTAAATTACTCAAGGTCATTTGAGTACCAAAGATGGTGCAGGGCTGTAATAACTTCAATCCTTCCTGATCACTGAAGCATTTATGTTCTTTCAAATACTCATAACACCTTAGTACTATTTTGTATTTTTGAAATTTTATTTCAGTTTTTAATAGGTTTCTTTTTTGGTTTTTTTCCCTTTTTTGCTGTCATGCAATCTTCTGGGTCTGCTTATTGCTTCCCAGGAACCAGTCTCCTTTCCTATCCTCTGCCAGTTTCAACTTCTAACTTGCAATTAGTGGGAAACTAGGTAACAAAGCTCATCAGAATTCTGACAAAATAAATAGTTTCTGAGTTATTCTATGAGAAAAGTAGACAAATAAATGTTACAGATATTGCAATTTGCTCTCCTGTTTGCTAAGAGGACCTGTACCAGGTAGTTGAGGTCACCATCCATAATATCTAAGTAACATTTTGTTTTGTTTTGTTTTTCTGTGTTCTTAACCTAATGTTACAGTTTCATTTAGTTTCTATGTGCACTTATTCATACACTGATTCTAACTTCTGCTATCTTTTTATTATTGCTATTTTTATTACTTCTCTTTTTTTAGTTTTGTTTTGCTTTTTTAGTTTAGTTTTTTTACATTTTCTCCCATTCTTCAAAAGAATGAAAAAAGTTTCAAACAAAAGTCAACCTTGCCTTTTCTGAATCACTTGCAATTTTTTTCAATTTCTATTAGTTATTATATTAGAAGACGCTGCTTCCTTTCCAAAGTTTCCATGCCCTCTATCTTATATATTCATTTTGATGTAATTCAACAGACATATATTAAGTATTGACAAATGCTAAATAACTTTGTTAACACTATTTTAATTAATAATGCATGAATGGTAATTGCACAGTTCTGATGCTAAATCAGAACCCATTGGGTTTAATAATTATATTGTATATGTGGCTACTATGTTGTGCAGTGAATGGAGCATAGGCAATGGAGTCAGGAGGACTTGAGTTCAAATCCAACCTCAGACACTTAACACACTTGGTAGCCATGCGACCTTGGACAAGTCACTTAACCACAATTGCTCTGCCTTACCCCTCCAAAAGGAAAAACAAAACATATAAAAAGTAAAAAAAATGTATGTTGTGTAAAGTTCAAAGAGGATAATATATTTTGAGAATCAAGAAAGCATTGAGAATTGGTAGAGGAGTACTTCTCCTTCAGGGGATTTCATGGAGGGGGAGGCACCTTAGAGGAGTTTGAGAGAAGAATTCTAAAAGAAGGAATGCATTGCAGATATATGGGTGTCATGTGCCAATGCACTAATACATAAATGTGGTAGTTGGGAAGTTGAGTTTTGGGAAAATATGTCTGGAATACAGACAACTTAAAAAAGTAAATTACAGTAAATTAAGACTTTCGTATACTAAGTCATTTGTAGACACATTGTGGAGGATGTTCTTTAAGTTCCATGTTAAAGATGTTGAATTTAATCATAGAGGCAATAGTATTCAAACACTTTAAGTAGGAGAATAATACAGTCAGATGCATTCAAACGATATTTTGACAGCCATGAGGAGAATACATGAATGAAAAGAGAAACCAAAAACAGAGAGACTAATTGGGAGATTTAATATAGCCTCATTTAAAAAGGTGAGAGGTGATGAGGGTCTTTATGAGAATATCGTAGACAGGGGCTAGAACTGTGATTCCATTGGGTCAGAGAACTTCTGAATGAGGAGTTCTTTCAATACAGGACAGCTCTTTCAATTTAACAAGTCTTAAAGTGCTACCCACAATTTAAGTGATTGGCCTAAAGTTGAATAAAGAGCCCAAATATATCAGAAGCAGGACAACTTTAGATCTTTTTACCACCAAGTTTTCTTAGTCATGATGTATTGAGATTCATTGTGATTTTTTTTAAAATCCAAATTACTCTCTTTCTCAAGAGTCACTACAATAACACAGAAGTCTCTATGTCTTAAACAATATTTGGTATTTATCACTAGACCTCAGTGATCCTTTAACATTATGCTTTTGCTGGCATCAGTCTTTTTCACCTTGTTCCAAATTTTATATTTCAGTGATAGAGTGCCATTCTGCTCTCAGCTTCATGTTTCTATTTAGCACTGCATTGATTACCATATGTTTCAATGGTGTGATAACAACATTTAAAATAGCTTTTCAATAGAATGGACTGCCAAGTGCTTTGTAGAAGGTGATGTTTCATTCTATTTAAGTTTCAATATAGAAATTTGAGATTCACATACCAAAAAGTATCATATTTCTAAATCCAATTAAATCATAGAATTTAAATTTTTCCTCACTTTCAAATAAAAAATGCATAACATAAACATGCAAGCAAAAGTCTACTAAGATGGCAACCTGACTCATAAGATTAGGAGATTTGTCTACATCTAAGTGGTGTATTTTAGAGTTACAAAATGAAAAAAAATTTATGTCCAATATTGTCCAAAACTGCTTTAAAACTACATGTATATATGATCACAAAAATATTTACAATTATACAGTAGTTATACATATACATTTACAAATATATATGTGTGTGTATATATACTTGAGCATGCATACATATGCGTATAAATAAAACACATTAGATATAAGTATACAAGGATATATGTATGTTTAAATATAAATAACCATACCTCTATATGCTATATGAATTCTAAATTTACTAATATCTTATTTCCTTATAAACTCAGTGAGTGAATAAAAAATAGTGTTTTTCACCAAGGTGAACAAAAAAAGGACATAAAGAGATATCCCATAAATGTTTTTTTTTCTTCAGAAATATGTTAATATTTTCCTTAAAAACAAATTATTGAAATGTATCACATTTCATCCAGTTGGGAGTTGTTTATTCCCTGTAATTTTAACTGCCTTCCATCTCCTATAAATAGCTGCTTTTTAATCCCATTAACTTTTGAAAATTTAATTCAATCTGTAAATATTGAAAGTCTAAGATTTATTATTAAGACCTTAAGACCATAAGAGGATGGAACATTTTATTTTAGAGATTTTCATTAATTTACTAATGTGACTAGTATCAACAACACTTTTGGAGTGTTTTATAGTTTTATATAGATCATCAGTCTTTGGCACATCCACCATTTTTGTGATTCTCACAATAACCCTGTTGAAGTAAAGAGGACAGGCATTTCATTATTATCCTCCTTTCACAAACAGAACAACTTAGGTGAAAAAAAAATGAAAGAACTTGACCAGGGTCACACCATTAACAAATGGCTAGGTGGCACAGTAGATAGAGCACTGCACCTGGAATCAAGAAGACTCTTCTTCCTAAATTCAAATCTGGTCTTAGATACTTACTATAATGGGAATCTGAAGCTCTTTCCTGCCCCTAGACCCTTTGATAGGCTTAAGTGGCTCCGAGAATGTTCCCTGATTTGAAAGCATACTCTATACCCTAATAGGCTGAATGTGGTCATGTGGACCTGTGGTGGGAGGCTTGTTTTTCAGGAATGACCACACCTTCTTACTTTGTAATTGGACAGTGACATTCAAGAGGGCTGTGATGTTCTCTGACCCAGGAGAAGCCTATAGAAACTCCCTGATGTGAGGTTTCCTTTGGGGCTCATTTTGAGAAGAATTGTGTGATTTGACCAGATGAGACTCTGGGAACCCATTGAGCCCCCCAACTTTGAAAAACCCAGATGCTGATGCTTCCCTCTCTGGTAACTTGAATAGGTAATGGATGTGATGGTCACATGGTTTGAAGCCCATCTTCTGATCTGTTTCTTGGTCTGCTTGTAACTTGTTCTTGTGACTTGTGTTTGTATTCTCCGGAGTTCAGGGTGAACTCCGGAGAATACAAAGGTGAAAGAGTTCAGGGTGAATTTCCCCCTGAACTAGGTAAGTGATACATTTGACTGATTAAAGAAAGATTGTTAACCCACTTTGAGTTGCTTTCCTT
The DNA here is from genome assembly GCA_028646575.1 of Pseudocheirus occidentalis. NCBI lineage: Eukaryota > Metazoa > Chordata > Mammalia > Diprotodontia > Pseudocheiridae > Pseudocheirus > Pseudocheirus occidentalis. Next base: position 96,903,545 of record CM053601.1, on the reverse strand, counting down.
TAGAAAAGCAGATCTAAGAACCTGTACTAGCAGCTGCCCTGGGTATGCTAGGGTACTTGCTGATACACTTCCTAGTCTGGTGACCCTGGGCAAGTCATTTGAGCTTTTTTGCCTGTGGTACTTCATCTGTAAAATGAAGTGGTTTAGGAAATGGCAAAACATTCCATTATCCTTGCCAAGAAAATGCCAAATGTAGAATCTGATGTGACTGAAAGAAAATGGAACAAGTGATAACTAAAACCCAGATCTTTTAACTTTACTCTTGATCTCTATCTTGCCATGTTTTTTGACATGAATAAAATTGAAATGGTTCATTCTACATATTCACCGTTATTTGCTAATAATATAGATAAATTAATACTAAAAATTTTCTTATTAAAATGGGTATGACCACAAAACAAATTATGTTTCCAAGAATGGAGTCAGTAAAATCCAATGTACAGAAAATGGCATGTACATAATATGTGACAACTATTGCATCTAACAAACAGATAAGTGTCTAATGTGATAGATGCTGGGAATGCAAAGAAATGGGAAAATCCCACCTGCTCTCAAGGTGTTAAAAATCTAGTGAACTATAACAATGTCAACAAAATTATAGCTGGGGAATATTCTCTTGTCTTAACTCAAATGATGTTTTAATTTCTTTTTACTTTGGTCTAAAGTTCAAATATTTACTTGTTGGGGTGATTCCCTGCGTCAAAACTTTTTTCCCCTTATCAAAGTAGATCTACAAGTTTTCTGTGATGTAGATTCTTAGAAATTTGCTTGGGAAAATAAGGTGTATTAGAGGCAGAGCTTTAAATCATGTCTTCCTGATTTCATGGCTTCTATCCAATATGCAAATCTTCCATTTCTTTTACAAATCATATGTGTAGTTTGCTGTCATTTTACAAATTACATCAATAATTTCATTATTTTAGAAGCACAGTTTTAGTACCATAATCCTTTTAAAATGACCTGCACACAAATTATCAATATAATCTTTACTTCAGTCTTTTTTTGGTCATGCCTGACTTTTTGTTGTTCCATTTGGGGTTTTCTTAACAAAAATAGTGAAGTGATTTGCTATTTTCTTCTCTAGATTATTTTATAGATGAGAAACTGAGGCAAACAGGGTTAATTGACTTGCCCAGGGTCACACAGAGAGTAAATCTCTGAGACCTGTTTTGAACTCTGGAAGATGACTCTTCACTCTTCACTTCACCCACGTATCCAATGGATAATTTCTGAAACTGCTACAGTGCCACATATTTAGATATTTTAACATAATAGCCGTTAAAGGAGAAAAATATAATAAAGACTCATAAATTGGCCTATTGCTGAACTAAATTGTATTCGTTCAAGATAAAGTACCGATTTTTTTGTTTTCATGGAGTCCTTACATGGTAGTTTAAAAAACACATACTGCAAGTAGTAAATAATGCAAAATGTGAAAAGAATGTCACTTTTACTATTCCCATCAATTACAAAAGAGGAAACATCATTAATTAATTAATTAATCACAAATTGCTTTCCACACATGCATAGCTTATAATATATATGCAAAAACCATGTCATCCTAATCATATTCACTACAAAAATGAATTTTGTTGTAATGATAATTAACTTCATTAATGTGTTATCACAATTACTACCAGCACAATTGTCACTCACACTGCACCAAGTTCCTTTACAACAAGGGTAGATTGTTTAACAAATATTTCCTTTCTCTATCTATATCCCTGTCTCCTGATGCCTACAAACATTTGCGTGTCTGTTCTATTATCAAAAATTAAAACAAGTAATCGTTCTGCTAGTTATTATCTAACATCTCACCTCCTTTTATTGCTCAATCTCTTTAAAGAGACCACTTATGAGTATTTCAGTTTTCTTTTCTTGACTGTAAAGTCAAGCTTCAGATCTCATCATCTTAGTGAAAACTCTCTCTGAAGTTACCTTATATGTCTCTTATGTCAGATCTAATGTTTTTTTTTTTTCTCAACCCCCATCCTTTTGACCTCTCAATAGCATTTGACACAGTCAATCTTCTTCTTCCTCTGATACTTCCTCAATTCTTCATTTTTGTAACACTTTTCTTCCTCTTCCTCTTCCTACCTTTGTAACCACTGCTGGACACTTCTTTTGAATATTCATCTGTTTCTCTTCATCCCATTCTCCCCCACTTAAAATGAGTGTCCTTCAGGTCTCTACCCTTTGCCCTCTTTCCCCTTAATACTGTTACAATTGATTCTCTCATCAGCTCCCATGGATTCAATTGAATCTTTATTCTGAAGATTCTCAAGAACATTTATATAATCCTAAATTCTCTTCAGGTGCCTATTGAAAATATTAAATTGGATATCTCATAGATGTCCAATATTCAGTATGTCCCAAACTAACTTTGTTTCCCCCCAGAATCTTCCTACTCCTTAACATGCCTATGAAGGTCAAGGTCACTAGCACTTACTAAACAGAGGGTCATAGACCAAGACCTATTCTTGATTTTTCACTCTCTATCACCTACCAAATATTAGTTATGTTGCCTAGCATAACGATTCTGTCTTTGTAGTATCTATTGTATAAGTCTTGTTTTATCTCTTTATACTTCTGCCATCCTGGTGGAATCATTTCAAACCTTGTCTACTTGCATCCCTCTGATTAATGTCCTTACCTCACCAACCTCCTACTTTTTCCACTCTTTAGACATGTCTTACTCCCAGGTGCACTTCAATCCAGTTTGTTTCATCTAAAATTTCAATTTCTACAATAAATGTTTTATAAGCCTCCTTAATGATAATGACTTTTCTCTATGATTATCTCCAGGTAACTTGGATATATCTTGTTTTCTAACATGTTGATATTTGGTGTAGCCCATTAAATTATGAGTCCCTGTGATCAGTGAATATTTTCACTTTTTTACCCCTAGTGCTTACAACAGTGTCTGCAACATAGTAAATATTTAATACATGATTATTGACTTAGTTTAAATGCATTCATATGTACATGAATGTATAGATATACATACACATGTATGTGTTTTAAACACATCCACTCATGCAGGCATACATACATACAAACATATCTTAGCACACTCATTTTCTTAGCTAAAACTAAAGTTTTAAAGCTTTGTTTGGGAAAGAAATTCACTCATTTTTCCTGTGTCAAATGAGAAAAATAAGCTATCCATATTTGGAAGTAAATAACATCTTGGAAATCACTGACAACAAGATTGTTTAATAAAAGACATCGTTTTTATGTGACACCTTAGATTAGATAATCTACAAAACTTTGAAGTCTGTTTCACACTTTATCATTTATGCTTTTTACAAGAATTTCACATTTTATTCACCGTGGAAATGGAAACCAAGATAATCAATTGGAGTTTATTTCTTTTTTGTTGGCTTTTATTTTATTTTCCCTTCCTCCTCTTTTCATTCCTTTGTTTCTCTCTATCTCTCTTGCTGTTTTTCTATCTGGCTATTTCTTCCTTTTTATATCTCTCCCTCTCTTTTCCCCCACTCCACATTCTTTGAGTATTCAACAGACATTGTTTAAATGGTTTTTAAAGCTGAATAATATGAAGATTTTAGACAGAATACAAAAGTTCATTTACATATATTTCCATGCATCATTTGAAATGTTTACAAAAATTGACCATGTACCAGGACATAACCTTCACAAAAAAATGCAAAAAATGTGTAACCAAATATTTACAGAAACATAGGAATAACAATATACTCATTTAAGGCCACTGAAGAGAGGGATCAGAATTAATTCAGAAAAAATAACAACTTATCTTTGAAGCATTGTTAGGACAAATACTAAATCATAGAAATAATGGATATTTAATCAAACATTGAACTAATAACAAAACAGGAAATATACATTTTAAGGATATCAAAGTAATCATTAGAGAATTTTTTTTATCTCTAAATACTGTTTTCATCAATCTTAGGGAAATCAGACCAATTATTTGGGAATACAACTAAAAGTAAGCTAGAAAAATAAAATACTGAAAAATTCTAAAAATCAGAACTGAAATTCTGAACACTAAGATGAGCTTAAAATTTGAAATTAGAAACTATTCAATTAATAAATACAGAAAAAGCAATTTCTAATAAATTAAACTAATTGCATTTTTAAATAAGATAATATTAGCAGTATTACAACTAATGAAGGAGAATTGACAGAGAACTGAGAAGTAAAGGAAATTGTTAGGTACTATTTTGCTCAACAATATGACAATAAAAGAAAACACCCAAGTGAAAGAGATAAATATTTACAATGACAGAATATGCCCTAATTAATAAAACAAGATACGGAGTTTAATTAATTTATTGTCAGGAAAATAAATTCAACAAAGGTCAAAGGAAATTAAAAAAAAATAAATCGCATATATTTCCAAGTAAATTCTATCAAAGATTCTATGAATAATTATATATTATTATATAAATTGATTACAAAAACCTTGAAACGAACAAATTCTATTGAATCTTTTTTTCATATTCAAATATGGTCTCAATATGTCAGGGAGAAACAAAACAGAAACAAAATGATACCATTTTGGATGGATACCAATGGATACGAATCTAAATTTTTTAAATACATTATTAAAAAGAGCCTGACCACAGATCATCAAAAATGGGCATGTTCTATGATCAGGTCATATTTACACCAAAAATATAAATTGGATCAAAATAACAAAAAGTTTACTTATGTTCATAATTTGTGTCATTAGCATGACATGTTATGTTTATGTCCTATAGAACCTATGGTATGGATCCCAATAACAAAATAACTTAAAGGACATAATTATATAATAGATGTGTAGGTGGGAGAATTTTGCGAAAAAGTAAAACTTATTTCTGGTTACAAACAGTGCCCTAAAATATAGACATGCTAAAAGTGTTTATATAAATGAAGAGCTACTACTACTTGTAATAGAAATAAACTTGATGTTTTTTCAGTACAGTTATGGAGAAAATACTTATAACTAGTATCATTTTAATTGTCATATTATCATCACTATTGCTTGATATTTTGCTGGATATACCTGTTAGTGGCAGCAATAGAAGAAAACAAAATTGAAATGGTAGGATAGTAGACAATGACAATTATTTGGAACATGCAAATGTCAACGTTGCATAAAAAGGATGAGGGTTTAAAAAAGGACATTATCTCTGTCATTAATAGACCATTGGTAACTCTGGACATAGTAGTTTAACTTGAATGATGAGATCTAAACTAGACTTCAGAGTCAAAAAGATGATGAAAAGCATGGAAATTGATGTATTCATTATACTTGGTTTCTTTAAGGAGATCAAGTACTAAACAGAGAGGAGATATTGAATGATAGCAGAAGGATCAAATGAAGGCTATTTCTTTGTTTGTAATAAAATTTTTATTTGTTTTCTTGTTTACATGATTCATTTTCATGAGATTTTTGAATTACAGATTTTCTCCCCATCTTTCCCCTACCCCAACCTCAAAACAGTGATCACACTGTAAAGCCCCTCCTCTGATCTGCTCTCTAACTTTCTGTTAGGGCAGGGAGGGTCTCCCTGCCCAAGTCCCTGTACATCTTAATTCCTAGTTTCATGTATTGCAGAGCTTTAAATTCTAGATTCTTTTGGTTCCTCGTTTGTCACCCACCCCCACTGGAAGGATAAGCAATTCAATACAGACTGTGGATGTGTAATTATACAGGGCCTGTTCATAGTAGACATATTGTGAGAGTGAACGTATGTCCCTCCTTCCTATCACTCCCCTCCTTTTTCTGTTCTCTACCCTGTCCCTGTCCCTTTACCGAAGTGTGCACTATCAGCATCCCTACACCAGACCCTGCCCTCCCCTCCATCATCCCGCCTCTCATCCCCATCCCCCCTACTCACCTGTGTGAAATGATGCCCAGTTTAGAGTTTACACCATTTCTTCCCTAAGCCAAATTCAGTGAGAGTAATTGATAGTAAAGTTGTAACAGTTATCCTTTGCCTCTTCTATATGGGATGATTAACCCTATTTTGTCTCTCCCTGTCTCCTCTCATTCTAGTCCTCTCCCAACTTGGAATTTTGACTTTTAAAGTATCATACCTTCATATTGAATTGATCCTATACCTCTATATACACATATACACACTTGCTCAGATATGAATTCATGCACATACATAGATCTCTATAAAGACATATGTGAAAGTCTATCTATCTATCTATCTATTTATCTATACTTATTATATATGTATATACGTACAAATTTTATATATGTACAAATATATGTGTGTATAAATGTATATATACATATACCTATGTATACATACATACGTATATGTGAGTGTGTGTGTATATATATATGTATACAAACATACATACATACACACACATTTGTATTCCCTTCACCTATCATCATGCTAAGAAAAGTTTCATAAGTTACAATTATCGTTTTTCCATATTGGTATGTAAATAATTCAAATTTGGTAAGTTCTTTATGATTTCTTTCCCATGTTTACCTTCTCACGCTTCTTGTATTTGATTGTCAAATTTTCTGTTCAGTACTGTTTTTTCCAGCAAGAATGCTTGAAAGTCCTCCACCTCACTGAATGACTATATTTTCCCCCAGAATAATATGCTCAATTTTGTTGGGCAGTTGATTGTTGGTTTTAATCCCAGCTCCCTTATGTTCAAAATATCATATTCCAGACCGTTTGTTCCCTCAGTGTAGAGGCTTCCAGATCCTGTGTTGTCCTAATAGTGCTTCCGCAGTACTCAAATGTTTTTTCTCTTGGCAGCCTGTGATATTTTCTCATTTACCTGGGTATTCTGCAACCTGGCAGTAATATTACTAGGAATTTTCTTTTAGGTATCTTTTTGAAGAGGTGATCATTCAATTCTTTCAAGTTCTATTTTGCCCTCTGATTCTAAAATATTAGGCAATTTTCTTTGAGGATTTCTTGAAGGATGCTTTCCAAGTTGTTTTTCTGGTCATGGGTTTCAGGTAGACTAATAATTTTCAAATTTTCACTCCTGTATCTATTTTCCAGGTCAGTGGTTTTTTCAAGTAAATATTTCACATTGCCTTCTATTTTTTCACGTGTTTGTAACTGTTTAATAGTATCTTGGTTTCTCATAAAGTCATTAGTTCCTACTTGCTCCACTCTAATTCTGAAGGAATTATTCTTTTCAGAATGCTTTTGAGATTCTTTTTCCATCTGGCAAATTCGACTTTTTTAGGCATTCTTCTCCTCATTGGCTTTCTGTGCATCTTTTGCCATTTGAGTTATTCTATCTTTAAAGTGCTGTTTTCTTCAGTCACATTGTTGACTCTCTTTTCATGATTTTCTCACATCATTCTCATTTCTCTTCCCAATTTTTCCTCCACTTCTCTTATTTAGTTTTCAAAGTCCTTTTTCAGTTGATCTATAGCTTCTAGGAATTCTTCAAGTGTATTTTGTGTGGGAGTTCTGAGTGTGTTTTCTTCCTCCCATTCCATGCTTTGATCCTTTTTGTCCACAAAAATGGATTCTAGAGTTTTA
>CM053601.1:96885349-96895937 GCA_028646575.1 Pseudocheirus occidentalis | reverse complement strand
ACACTACCCAGGACTTCCAGCCAAGACCACAATCTAGAACCAGGCTGCTCATCGCAAGAGCACTTGGCCTTGATCAATTGACTCAATCTCCCTGCGGGGTCCACAGGCCAAGGGCTCTGAAGCAGCCAAGTGGGGGCAAGCTCTGGTTACAACAGTTCCTGCCCTTTCCCTACTGCTTCCTAGGCATGGGGGCAGATTGGCCAAACCACTTTGCCTCCCCCAAATTTAGCTTGAAATTTTCACTTTCCCTGACTTTCCCTGATTCTGGCTTCATAGATGTGAAGGTTGCTCCAGGTGTTGTACATGTTCTCTGATGTAGACTCTCACTGAGGCCTGAGAAGCTCGGCTCCTCCTGACGGCCCTGGACCTGGCCGTGGTTTCAGTTTTGGGCTGGGCTGGCCTAGGTTCCCCAGGCTGCTGTGATGAGCCCCGCCTGCCAAGCTGCCTTCAGTGAGAGATGTATTTTCTGTATTTTTGTGTTTGAGAGCCCTCAAATTTGTTTAGAGTCATAATTTATGGGTATTTAGTGTGGCTGTGTGGGAGCTGCAGAACTTTGCTGCTTCTATGCTGCCATCTTGGCTCCACCCTGCATTTGTTTGTTTTTAATAATGTAAATTACATGATATTGTTTCCAGGCAGTATCAGATGAGAATATACATAGAGAAAGCAAATACTTGTCAAGCATCTCTCCTTGTTGTACAGGAACTTGGTCCGGTGTGGGTGGTATTGTGCTGATAGTGGTGATGGTCATGGTGATCATTGAAGACTAGTGAAGTTAGCTATCATTTGGACAAAGTTGTTTTTTGGAGTGGAGTTGATTGGAATGCTTTTTTAAATATGCAGTATTGGCTATGTATTTGTGGAAAGCAATTTGGTGAGATTTCTTCATTTATAACTGATGAAAATAGTAAAAGTGGCATTATTTTCACATTTTTCCTTATTAACACTTCCCAGTATGTCTTTCCCACTAGAATATAAGGACTTTGTGCAATAAAAAGAAAATCAGTATCTTATCTTTACCCAATACAATTTAGTTCAGTGATAGGTCAATATATGAGCTTTTATATGATTTTTTTCTTTTAACAGTTATTATGTTAAACTATGTATGTGGCTCTATATTAATCTTAGGATTTATACCATTGGTAAATATTGGCATGACATTAGACAGCTGGGTGAAGTGAAGCATGTGCTGAACTTGGAGTAAAATATTTAAGGGGAGACAGGATGAAAAGAGAGAAAGAAGAAAAACAGAAGAAAATGGGACAGAGACAATAACAGTAAACATAACTCTGAATGCAAATAGGATGAGTTTACCCATAAAATGGAAGAGATTGAAAAATAGAGTAAAAAATCAGAATTGAATATTATATTGTTTGCAAGAGACATACTCAAAAGAAATATAGAGAGATAAAATAAAAAATTCAAGAAGAATCTAACATGCTTCAATGAACTTAAAAAATGCAGGGGTAAGCAGCATGATCTCTGAAAAACAAAAACAAAAACATACCTAATTAAAGAGATTTTCGGTGAAAGTGAATTTTTCTAAATGGTACCATAAACAATGTAGTAATACAAAAATTAACTTGCTGTACCATGGAAAAAATGAAATAATATCAAATATATTGCAGCAATATTTCCTGATAAAGGCATACACACACATAAATAATCTATTGTATATATTGTATATATATATATACACACACATATACACACATGCACATATCCGCATGTAAATATAAACATGTAAACATATACATGCATCTGTATATACATATCCATATATGCATATACATATATCTATATGTAAATATTAATATATATACCTATATATGTATGTAAATATATACATATACATGCATACATGCATTCATGCACCCACACACATATTCCCCAATTGATAAATGGTCAAAGGATACAAACAGGCAGTTTTCAAAAGAAATTAAAACTATCTATAGTCATGAAAAAAAATGCTCTAAATCACTATCGGTTAGAGAAAGGCAAATTAAAACAACTCTGAAGTAAGTATGTCCACCACAGATGAAATATGTAGGAATGGTCAAAAAAAATATGTACACTAATACACTTTTGCTGGGCTAATGAACTGGTCCAAACATTCTGGAGAACAATTTGTAATTAGGTCCAAAGAGTTAAAAACAAAAACAAAAACAAGCCAACAAACAAAAAAAACTAATGGCCTACACATTGGCCTAGCAGTACTGTTGCTATGTCTAAAGGGAAAACGAACTATATGTAAAGAAAAGATGTTTATAGCAACTATTTTTGGTGGCAAAAACCTAATAATTGATGGAATGCTCATCAATTTTTGAATTGATGAACAAGTTGCAGCATGTCTCTTCCACTGTGAAAAGTGATGAGGAGGATTGTTTCAAATAACATAAAAATCATAAGACCCAAGGAGATTATTGTGCACAGGAATAGCAACATTTTAATGATAATCAACTATGGAAAACCTTCGCAGCTCTGTTCAGTACAATTTTCCATGACAATTACAAGAAACCCATGATAACAAATTCTATTCACCTTCACAAAAGAACCAATGAATCCCAGTTGCAAACAGAAGCATAATTTTCTGTTTCCTTTTCTTGCTTTTTATTTTGAAATATGAGTAATATAGAAATGTTTTGAAGGATTTCACATGTTAAATTAATATTGTATTATTGTCTTCTCTGTAAGTGTGGGAATAGTGGAAAGTAAAAAGTGAATCTAGAACTCAACATTTAAAAAGGAAAAATGTTAAAAATAAATATTGAATTTGAAAAATGAATTATCCTATTATGCTATAAGACATGAGGAGGAGATGGACTTCACATTTACCTGGAGAGGCTTATACAAATTGATGCTGAGAGTGAGAAGAGCAGAAAAAGGAAAAATTGGTACACAATTACAAACACAACATATGTGTGATGATGAACTTTGATAGACTGGACTCTTGGCAGCACTGCGGGGTTATAAGACAACTCCAAAAGACTCATGATGGAACAAGATGTCTACATTTAGAGAAAGAACTAGAAAGAACAGAGTTTGAATGCAGATTAAAGCAAAGTACCTGCTCTCGCTCTTTTTCTTCTTTGGTTTTAATTCCTCTTTCCCACTGTTCATTCCATCTGTTACAATCCTTCTTTATAACCTGACTGATGTCTAACATGAAAGTATTGTAGATCCTATATATGATGGCATGGGAGAGGGAGGAGGAGAGGGAGTCAGAGAAAATTTGAAACTCAAGGGATTGTGGAACTGAATCCAATAAACTAAAAGTAAACAAACAAATTAATAAAGGCAATAAAATAAAAATGAATTATCAATATGATAATTTGAAACATAATTCTAAAGGACCAATGCAAGTAAGTCTATGTATCTGTTGATAAAGATGTTACAGATTCATGAGGCAAAATTAGCCATACCTATTTGGACATAAAAAATGAAGGATTTTTTTTATTAAAGGTATAAATTTGTTACGAGTATTTATTTTTCCCTTTTATAATTTTGGGAGATTAGTGGTAACTGGAAGGACTAACATCACATAAGGAAGACACTTTTGAACATTGCGTATTAATTTTGTTAACTTAAAAATATGCTCTATATCATTGAAGTTCACAAGTCTTTTCTCTTTGAAATTTTTAATGGAAATGCTTATTTAGTATTAATTAATTTATAATAAAAATAAAAAAGAAAACATGAAAAACTATTCTGTTACCTCTTTTTCATTTTGTACATGTCTGTTTTAATCTGATTCTGGAATATAAAATTTGTTGGGTTTGTTTCTGTTTACATTTTGCTATGTACCTTCACATTATTTGGAAGGTTAATTTAATTATTATTGAAATTCATACTTATTAAGAAGGTGTTTTGCTGTATTTAATTTTTTATTGATTTTTTTGTGTTTACTCTCTCTTTTTTTAAAGCCAAAATTGGGTTGTTGTGATTTGTTTTGTTATTGCTTTTTGAAGGGCAATTGGGATTAAGTGAATTGCCCAAAATCACACAGCTGTTAAATGTGTCAAGGTCTGAGGCCAAATTTGAGATCAAAAAAGAAAACAGAAAAAGAGAGGGATGGGATAGGATGGAGGGAAATATAGTTAGTCTTTCATAACACAACTATTTTGAAAGTGCTTTGCATAATTATACGTGTATAAACTATATTGAATTCCTTGCCTTCTCAATGAGGCAGGGTGGGGAGGGAAGAAGGGGTGAAATGGTGAATTCAAAGTCTTGTGGAAATGAATATGGAAAATTTAAAATAAGTATTTTAAATAAATAATTAATAATTTTATCAAAAACAATTACAATAATGTGACAGTATACCAAAATATATAGGCGTAGTCAAAGTAGTACTTAAGGGAATTTTTATTTCTCTAAATTCTCACATGAATAAAATAGAGAAAGAGCAGATCAATGAATTTGGCATGCAATTTTAAAAAGGTAAAAAACAAGAATATATTTTTCCCATATCCTTATCCCCTTCTCCCTTACTTTCCTGTAGGGTAAGATAAGAAATCTATGCCATTCTGGGACCAGATTCCATTCAGACCCCACTCCTCTCTCACCCAGGGTCCACAGACATTTCACTCAAACTTTATATGATGTCTTTGGTGTTTGTTGGTTGAGAAGCCTGGAAACCACCTCTGCTGCAATGAGTCAGTCTCATGAGACCTGCTTCAGCCTTGTCTGTGCCAGTGTAGCCCAAGCTGGACTGTGCTTCACTCCCATCCTGGTGTGATATACGTTTTCTGTGATCTTTCCAGATTGTCTTGAACTGGAGATTTGCTTCACTCTGTCATTTTGTGGTTCTGTATCTCTAAAAAATTTTTATAATAATTTTTGTAGGTATTTGAAGTGGTTTGAGGGAAATCTCAAGTAGGTCTCTGTTCTCACCCTGCAATCATAGCTCTGTTTCCTCTGTATCCCCTCCAGTTATGGATTCTTGCTTTGATTTGTTATTTGAACCCCACAATCTTTAGGTTTGGTTTAGCTGCCAATTGATTTTTATTCTATGTTTCCACGATCCTTTATTATATGTAATTTTTATCACATCATGATCTGGCAAAGATTCATTTTGTAGTTCTGTCTTTCTGCATTTGACTATGAAGTTTTTATGACAAAAGTGTTGTGAGGTTTTGTATTGGTGCTATGTATTGCTAAGAAGAGGTATATTAATTTCAATCCCTATTCATTTTTTTCGGGGCCCTATCACATCTAACTTTTCTAAAGTCATATTTATCTCCTTAACTTATTTCTTGTTTATTTTGTGGTTGGATTTATCTAGTTCTTAGAGAAGGTGGGTGGTGTCTACCCCAGTATTACAGTTTTGCTGTCTATTTCTTCCAGTAACTCACCTAACTTATCTTCTAAGAATATGGATGCTTGGTGGTTGTATGTTTAGTATTAACATTAATTCATTGTCTATGGTACATTTTAGCAAAATCTAGTTTCCTTTACTGTATTTTTATATTAGATCTCTGTTTGCTTTGTCTGAGATCAGGATTCTTACCCCTGTTTTTTCCACTTCAGCTAAAGCATAATATGTTTTTCTCTGCTTCAAGTATTTTTCTTAAAACCAACGTATTGAAGGAGTCTACTTTTTTTTTCTTTTTGGAGGGCAGTTGGGGTTAAGTGATTTGTCCAAAGTCACACAGGTAGTTAGTGTGTCAATTGTCTGAGGCCGAATTTGAATTCAGGTCCTCCTGATTCCAGGGAGGGTGCTCTACTCACTGAGCCACCTAGCCGCCCCAAAGGAGTCTACTTTTTAATCAACCCTGCCATTTACTTTTGTTTTATGGGAGAGTCCATTCTGTTCACATTCACAATTATGATTACTATTGGTATATTTACCTCCATTCTATTTTCCCTCTTTTTATACTTTTCACTCTCCTTTCACCATGTCCCTCCTCATCAGTGTTTTGTTTCAGACGGCCACCTCCTTTATTCTTTCTTCCTTTCTCTCAGCCATCTTCCCTTTTGTTTCCCCTTTCCCCTCCTACTTCTGCCCTCCTTTCTGCACTATCTTCCATCAGCCATCCCCCTCTCTTTTCTTTCTCTGTTCCTCTCCTACTTCCTGTAATGGGAAAGGGAATTTGTAGAATTTTCCTAACCCCTAATAGGCCAAATATGGTCACATGGAGCTTGTAGTGGGAGGAGATTGCCCAACTGGTGGAGCAGGAATCTGGAAGTCAGAGCAGTTAGAGCTGGGGGAGAAAACACAGTAAAGGAGACAGGTAGGCTTGTGAGTATTTGTGGAAAATCTTTGGGGTAGTGTGGCTTCTTGTTGTGTTGTGGTGAATTAGCTTTGTTGCTCTGATGGATTTGGTTTTCTGTTATTGGCATTTAGCTTTCTGTTATCTGAATAAATGCTTTGTTTTGGTCTTCTATATCAAGAGTCTTATATTTTGGGATTAGGAATTACACCAGCATATACATAGTTACCATCAGTGCTGCATCATATTGGAACTGTACTTTCTTATAGGGTAAACTAGATTTTTGTCCACAACTGTGTATATTAATCCATGTTTGAGTCAAATCAGATGAGAGTAATGTTCAGATAATGCTCACCTCCTCCCTTCTGTATTATAATAGGTCTTTCATGATTCATGTGATATAATTTACCCAATTCTTCCACCCCAGTATAGTATCTTTTTCATCCTTTAATTTTTTTAATGTCACATCAAATTAAATTTATACCTACACTTTCTAAGTAAACTACTTCTAACTACCCAAGAGAGATGCAGTTATCAAGAGTTACAACTGTCATCTTCCCATGTAAAGTTACAAACAGTTTAACTTTGCTGAATACCATGCGTGTTTTTTTTTTCTTTCTCATTTACATTTTTAGTCTTCTCTTGAGTCTTATTTTTGAAGATCAGATTTTCTGTTGAGCTCTGGTCTTTTCATCAGGAAAGTTTGGAAGTTCCCTATTTCCTTGAATTTCCTTTATTTTTTTCCCTTGAAGGATTCTGCTTTATTTAACTGGGTAAGTGATTCTTGGTTGTATTCCTAGTTCTTTCAACTTCTGGAAAAACATATTCCAAGACCTCTGATTCTTTAAAGTAGAAGCTATTAAGTTCTGTACTATACTGATTGTGCATGCTTTGTGCTTGAATTGTTTCTTTCTGACTGCTTGATGATTTTTCTCCTTAATCTGATATTTCTGGAATTTGGGGATCTCTTTCAAGAGGTAACCTATAGATACTTGCAATAATTATTTCACCCTCTGGTTCTAGGATACCAGAACAGTTTTCTTTGATATTTACTTGAAAAACCCTGGCCAGGCTCTTTTTTTGATTATGACTTTTAGGTAGACCAATAATTCAGAAATTAACTCTACTGGTTCTATTTTCAAGGACAGCTGTTTTTCCAATGAGTTATATTATCTTTTCATCTTTTTTTTTCTTCATAGCTTTGATTATGGTTGAAACTTGATTTCTCATAGAGTCATTAACTTCCACTTGCCCGATTTTAATTTTTAAGAAATTATATTCTTCAGCAAGCTTTTGCTCCCCCTATTCTATTTGACTACTTCTACTTTTAAACAAGTTGTTTTCTTTAATGGATTTTTTTCCCATTTGACTAAGTTTATTTTTTAAGGAGTTGTTTTCTTCAGTAAGTTTTTATGCTTTCTTTTCCAAAAATGTTACCTTTTTTTCTTAATTCCCTTGCATAACTCTCATTTCTTTACCCATTTTTCCTTTACCTCTCTTAATTTAAAACCCTTTTTGAACTTTTCTTTTAATTTATTTTTTAAATTAAATTTGGTTTATTTTAGGTTACATCATTCATTTCCATGAGATTTTTAGTTGTAAGTTCTCTACCAGTCTCTCCCCTATCCACCACTCTAAAACTGCAATAACACTGTGTACCACCTCCCTCAATTTGTTCTCTCCTATATCCTCCCCCATTACCCCTCTGGCTCTCTCTGTAGTGCAAGATGGATCTCCCAACTCCAGTGCCTATATATCTTATTTTCCAATTGCATATAAATAATAATAATTACAAATAATAATAACAACAACAATATTATATGTACATATACATTTTTAACATTTAATTTTAGAACTTTAAATTCTAGATGCTTTCCATCCTCCCTCATCACTCACCCCCACTGTAAAGACACGCAATCCAATAGAGACCATATGTGGGTAGTTACACAGATCATCTCCACAATGGACATATTTTGAAAGACTAACAACATTTCAATTCTTCCTATCCTGCCCTCCACTTGTTCTATTCTCTACTTTGTCCTCATTCCTTTAAAAAACTGTGTTCTTGTAACAATCCTACCCCCTAACCTGACCAGCCCACCATCATCTCTCTTCTCACCCCTTCCCCCACTACTCTTCTGTAGGGTAAGATACCCAATTTAGAATGTTTGTTGTTACTTCCTTGAGCCAAATTCAATGAGAGTAAGGTGGATACATTGCTTTTTGCCTTCCTGCTCTTCACCTCCATGGTAACACTTATCCCTTGCCCCTTCTATATGGGATGATCAACCCTATTCTGTCTCTTCCTGTCTCCTCTCATGCTATTCCTCTCCTACCTATCAATTTCACCTTTTAAAATATCATCCCTTCTTATTCAATTGATCCTGTGCCCTCTGTCTATGTATACTTGTACACATGTATAAACACACACATACGTCTTCCTATGCATATATACCCTCCTATATAGATATATGTGTATATATACATACAAACACACACATACACACATATATACATATACATATACATATATATGTATATATATATGTGTGTACATTTATATTCCCTTCACCTATCCACATAATGAGAAATGTTTCAGAAGTTACAATTCTCGTATTCTCATGTTGGCATGTAAATAGTTCAACATTGATAAGTTCCTTATCATTACTTTCCCAGGTTTACCTTCTCATGCATCTTGTGTTTGAATGTCAAATTTTCTATTCTGCTCTGGGTTTTTCTTCAATAATGCTTGAAAGTCCTCCATCTCATTGAAAGACCATATTTCCCCTGAAACATTGTACTCAGTTTTGTTGGATAGATGATTCTTGGTTTCAGTCCTAGCTCCCTTGATCTCTGGAATATCACATTCCAGGTCCTTTGATCCCTTAATGTAGAAGCTGCTAGATCTTGTGTTATCCTGATTGGGTTTCCACAGTATCCAAATTGTTTCTTCTTAGCAGCTTGTAATATTTTCTTCTTGATCTGTGAATCCCAGAACCTGGCTATAATATTCTGAGGAGTTTGCTTTCTGTGATCTTTTTCAAGAGGAGATCAGTGATTTCTTTCAAATTCTATTTTGCCCTCTGGTTCTAAAATATCATGGCAATTTTCCTTGAGAATTTCTTGAAAGATAATTTCTGTGCTGTTTTTTTGACCATGGTTTTCAGATAGTCTAATAATGTTTAAATTGTCTCTCCTGCATCTATATTCAATGTCAGTGGTTATTTTGAAGAAGATATTTCACATTGCCTTCTATTTTTACATTTTTTTTGATCTGCTTAATAGTATCTTGATTTTGGGGGACTGAGCTATGATGGTGGCATAGCAACAGCAAAGTTTCACAGCTCCCACACAGCCACCCTCAATACCCACAAAATATGACTCTAAACAAATTTTAAGGCTCCCAAACTCTCAAAAATAGAGAAAACACATGTCTTGCTGAAGGCAGCTCAGCAGGTGGGGTTCAGTGAAGCAGGCTGGGAGCCACAGCTGGCTGGCCCAGCCTGAAAACCTGGTCAGGCCCCAGGGTGGTCAGACAGGGCCAAGTCTATACAAGAACATATCTGCAGCACTGGAGGCACACTTTCCACATTTATCACGCCAGAATAAAAAAGGCAAAGAGAAAGGACAGTTGATTTTGCTCAATTTGCGGGAGAAAAGCAGTTTGGCCAAAATGCTCCCAGGGCAAGGAAGCAGCAGGAGGCAGTTGTGGCAACAATAATGGCTGGAAGCAGCAGCTGCCTCCACTGGGCTGCTTAAGAGCACCAGGCCTGCAGACAGCAGCAGGGCTGAGGCAATTTATCAGGGCGAAGGGCTCTTGCATTGAGCAGCCTGGATCTGGAACATGGCTTTGAATGGTGGTCCTGGGGTGCTGTTTCAGTAAGCCAAAGCTGGGGGGGGGGGGGAATGAAGCACCCCACTCATAGCTCCAGCAGCTGGAAAAACCCCAGTAGTTTGTGACAGAGCTTTCCAACCCTAGAAGCAGAGTTCCACAGAGTTAAAAAAAAACCAAGCAACTAATTGACTGGTCAACATGAAGGAAAGGAAGCAAAGTAAGAACAGCAATAAAACTCTAGAATCCTTTTTGTGTGTGCAAATGAGGATCAAAGCATGGAATGGGAGGAAGAAACACAGACAGAATTCCCACAGCAAATGCTTCCAAGACACTCAAAGATTGCCTACAAGCTATAGATCTAATTAAAAGGGACTTTGAAAATCAAATAAGAAAAGTGGAGGAAAAATTGGAAAGAGAAATGAGAATGATGCCAGAAAATCATGAAAAAATAGTCAACAACCTGACTGAAGAAAATAACAACATAAAGAACAAATTAACTCAGATGGCAAAGGAGGCCCAGAAAGCCAACGAGGAGAAGAAT
>CM053601.1:96863243-96884849 GCA_028646575.1 Pseudocheirus occidentalis | reverse complement strand
ACTGTTACAACTTTACTTTCATTTACTCTCATTGAATTTGAATTAGGGAAGGAATGACATAAACTCTAAACTGGGTATCTTGCCAAACTGCAGAGTAGGGGGGGATGGTGATGAGAGGGGGCATGATGGAGGGAAGAGCAGGGTCGGGGGAGATTTGCTGGAAGCACACATTTCAGTAAAGGGACAGGGACATGGTAGAGAACAAAACAAGGGGGGGCAGGATAGGAAGCAGGGACATATAATCAACCTCTCACAATATGTCCACTTTGGAGATGTCCTGCAGAATTACACATGAACAGCCTGTATTGAATTGGCGGTCCTTCCAGTGGGGGTAGGTGACAAGGGAGGAACCAAAAGAATCTAGAACTTAAAGCTCTACAATCAAATGTTAAAAAACATACAAACAAACATATATTATTATTATTGTTATTGTTATTATCTGCATGCAACTGGAAATTGAGACATACAGGGACTGGGGTAGGGAGACCCTCCCTGCCCTGTCAGAAAGTTAGAGAGTCATAGGAGGAGGATGCAAAAGAGAACAGATTGGGATAGTGGCTTTACAGTGGGATCATGGTTTTGGGTTTGGGGTGGGGGAAAGAAGGGGAGAAAATTTGTGTAACTCAAAATCTTGTGGAAATGAATGATGTAAACAAGAAAATAAAAATAATAAATTAAATTTAACAATAGTATCTTGATTTCTCACAAAGTCATTTGCTTCCATTTGTTCCACTCTAATTCTGAAAGAATTATTGTCTTCAGTGAGCTTTTGAGGTTCTTTTTCCATCTGGCAAATTCAGCTTTTTAAGGCATTCTTCTCTTCATTGGCTTTTTGGGCCATTTGGCTTTTTGGCACTTGAGTTCATCTTTATTTTTTGGTGTGATTTTCTTTAGTCAGGTTGTTGGATCTCCTTTATTTTCTTGCATCATTCTCATTTCTCTTCCCAATTTTTCCTCCACTTCTCTTATTTGGTTTTCAAAATCCCTCCTAAGCTCCTCTGTGGATTGTAACCAGCTTCCATTTTTCTTACAAGCTTTTGGTGCAGGAGTTCTGACTGTTATCTTCCTCCCATTCCATGCTTTGATCATTTTGGTCCCCCCAAAATGAATCTAAAGTTGGACTGCTGTTCTTGCTTTGCTTCTTTTGCCTCCTCTTATTGCCAGTCAATTACTTGACTTTGGGCTCTGTAGAATTCTGCTTTCAGAGGGGAGAGTTTTGTCATAAATCACTTCGGTTTTCACAGCTGCCAGAACTATAAGGAGACTCCTATCTCTGCAGCTCCCAATAGCTTTGGCTCACTAGTCACACACCTCAGGACCACCACCCAAGACCACAATCATGACCCAGGCATGTCAAGGCAAGAGCACTCAGCTTCTATATTATTACTTGGCCCGACTGCAATCTGCACCTGAAGAGCTCTGAAGCAGCCACATGGAGGCAGCTGCAGGGAGGCCACTTCACCTGCTTCTACCTCTCGGGGTATATGGCCAGACCCTCTCTCCCAAATTTAGTTGAGTTCTGCTGAACTTTCACTTTGTCCCTTATGAGTTGATAATTCTGGAAACCATGACAGCTGCCAGTGGTCTGATCTCCTTAAAGCTTCAGCCATGGCCTGCCTTGGCTGCCCTAGGCCTAAAGCAGCAGTTTCATGCCAGGCTGGGCCCACATACAGGGCTGCCTTCAGAGAGAGCATTGTTTCTCTCTCATGCTGTGGTTTCTGGAGCTCTAAAATTTGTTTAGAGTCATGTTTTATAGGTGTTTGAGCTAGTTATGGGGGAGTTCACAGAGTTCTCCTGCTTCTTCAACTCCATTTTGACTCCACACCTGGACTTCCCTGAACTTTTCCAAGTATACTTTTTGAGTTGAGATCAATTTGTATTTCATTTTAGTC
Organism: Pseudocheirus occidentalis; assembly: GCA_028646575.1. NCBI lineage: Eukaryota > Metazoa > Chordata > Mammalia > Diprotodontia > Pseudocheiridae > Pseudocheirus > Pseudocheirus occidentalis. The sequence continues at coordinate 96,882,957 of CM053601.1, read as the reverse complement.
TCCACTGAGCATCCATTGCATGTAGGAATTTTCACATTGTTGACCTTTTCTGAGTTCTTGTTTGAATCTTCCCTGCTGACATAGTTGCTTTCCGTGGTCCGGGTTTTTCTTTTGTTTTTGCTCATTTTTAAAGTTAAGCTCTTCTCCTGTAGTAAAGAGAGCACTGTCCCAAGCTTCTTTAACTGGGATCCAGGGGCCTGGTCAAAGTTTTTCTGCCCCAGGTCCTCTGGGGCTACAGGCTTTCCCATTGTACTATGTCAACCTGTGCTAGTCAGGCCTGTTGTGCCTGACTTCTAAGGCTGGCAATTTGCGTGCTGTGTTGGGACTAGAAGCCCATTTTGGCTTCCTGCTGTGGGGGCTTCAGCCACTGATCTGTCTTGTAACTAAAAGTGTCCTACTGGCTTACCCAGACACCATCTGTGCTGGGCTCCATTCCCCTTTTACCCAAACGAGCCATATATTTCCTGAAATCCTGGTAAGTTTTCTTGTACTGAAAATTTGTTTCATTCTATCTTTGCTCTGAAAAATTTTAGGAGGCTTGATTTAACATTGTTTCCAAGGGAAATTGTGGAGAGCTCAGTCATGTTCCTGATTTTTCTCTACCATCTTGGCTGTGCTCCCCTACAATGCTTTTTCTACAGTTACTTATTTACTATAGCCAAGGCCTAAGTTTTTTTCAATATAGGATATTTAAAAGTAATCTCCCAATTGTGACTTTTAAACATAGGATATTTCCTTATTTTCTAGAGCCCTAGAAAGCTCTAAATTACATATCTGTAAAGCCAAGTACAAGCAGATTTCCAAAAGAATGCTACTGTGAACAGCTTTCAAGATTCTGCTTACACAGTAATAGTGAACACTCTGTTTATTCCGTTACAAATCAAGATTTAGTACAATATTCACAATATAATATTCTCAATATTACATCTGTAGTAGAACAGATTTTCAGGGGCCCAGGCCACATTAAGGAAATCTGCCCCTTTTCTATGAGGTCATTAGGAAGATATGCAGGAAGAGTATAATCTTGTTGGGTGAATGAATGCTATCATTGGTTCCATGAATATCTAAAAGAAGTACAAGGTAGCTAAAATTCAAGTATTATTTTTGACTTCCCGTTTGCTTGTGTCTCCACCTGTGGTCCTAGGAGAAAGTCTTTATGCATAATTAGCTTTGGGCCCGAGTAAGGATGTGATTGTTTCCCAATGAGGGTCTTTGCATTCAGGTTATGTAAGAATCTCTGTTGTAAGGAATATGAGCCCTATAATTTTCTTGTATCTTTGGCTCTGTATGAAATTGTTCTGTAATAAACAGACTATGGAATATATCCCTCTCTCTCTCTCTCTCTCTCTCTCTCTCTCTCTCTCTCTCTCTCTCTCTCCTTTATTCAGCTGGTAGCTGAAAGTGAGCTGGCAGGAGGGGCTCATCCCAGGCCGGGAGCTGAAACCAGCCCAGCCTGAAACCACCATGTGCCTAGGCTTCAGGGAGACTGAGAGGAGCCAAGCATCCCAAGCCACAATGTGAGTGTACTTCAGAGAAGATCTAAAGCACCTGGAGCAATCTGCATAAGCCAGGATTAAAGGTCGGTGAAAGTGAGTGAAGCTTTCAAGCTAAATTTGGGGGAGGAAAAGCAGTTTGGCAAATCCACCGTGGGGCAAGGAAGCAGTGGCTGAAGGGCAGAAACTACTGTAACAAGCAGATGCCACCACTGGGCTGCTTCAGAGCCCCTGGACTGTGAATCCCGCAGGGGGCTGAGTGGATTGATCAGGGCCAAGTGCTCTTGCATTGAGCAGCCTGGATCCAGATCATGGTCTTAGGTGGTGGTCCTGGGGGGTGCTTTCAGCAAGACAAAACTAGGGGAGGCTGCAACACCCCCCTAATAGCTCCGGCAGCTGGGAAAACTTCAGCAATTTGGAACAGAGCTTTCCCACCAGGAAGTAGAGTTTCACAAAGCTAAAAAACAAACCAGTAACCAATTAATTGACTGGCCAACATGAGGAAAAGACAGCATAATAAGAACAGCAATAAAACTCTAGAATCCTTTTTTTGTGGACAAAAAGGATCAAAGCATGGAAAGGGAGGAAGACAACACGGTCAGAACTCCCACACTAAATGCTTCCAAGACACTTGAAGAATGCCTAGTAGCTATAGATAATCTAAAAAAGGACTTTGAAAAATAAATAGTAGAAGTGGAGGAAATATTGGGAAGAGAAATGAGAATGATGCAAGAAAACCATGAGAAGAGAGTCAACAAAAAATAAGTTAAATCAAATGGCAAAAGAGGTCCAGAAAGCCAGTGAGGAGAATGCCTTAAAAAGTCGAATTTGCCAGATGGAAAAAGCATCTCAAAAGCATTCTTAAGAGAATAATTGCTTCAGAATTAGAGTTGAGCAAGTGGCAGCTAATGACTTTATGAGAAACCAAGATACTATTAAACAGTTACAAAGAAATGAAAAAATAGAAGCAATGTGAAATATTGCATTAAAAAAAAAACAACACTAACCTGGAAAATAGATGCAGGAGAGACAATTTGAAAATCATTGGTCTACCTGAAACCCATGACCAGAAACAGAACTTGGAAAGCATCCTTCAAGAAATCCTCAATGAAAATTGCCCTGATGCTCATACTTCAATAAAGGGACAGGGACAGGGTAGAGACCAGAACAAGGGGGACAGGGTTAGGAAGGAGGGATATATGATCACTGTCACAATATGTCCACTATGAAGATGTCCTGTATAGTCACACATCCACAGCCTGTATTGAACTGGTTGTCCTTCTAGCAGGGGTGGGTAATAAGGGAGAAACGGAAAGAATCTAGAATTTAAAGCTCTGCAATACTTGCAACTAGGAATCAAGATATACAGGGGCTGGGATAGGGAGACCCTCCCTGCCCTACCAGAAAGTTAGAGAGGAGACCAGGGGAGGGCCTCCACAGTGGGATAGCTGTTTTGGGGTGGGGTAGGGGAAAGACGGGGAGAAAATTTGTAACTGAAGAATCTCATGAAAATGAAAGATATAAACAAGAAAACAAACAAAATTTTTTACATTAAAAGAAACAAATAAAAAATATAAAAATATAAAAATACACTATACACAGCTATCATGTGAGCAGGTTGTGTGTATGTGTGTACATATGTGTTTATTCTTACTTCCTAACCAGTATATTAAAGAACATTTGTATTTATATGCTATTTGGTTTCCTAATAAACCACAGCCTAAGTACTATACACCAGGTGTTTGGTATTTATATTTGAAACAGTTGATTTTCTTGGCTTTCAAGGAGGACATGATATGCATAGCAAATATAGCCTCACTTGCTGACTTCAAAAGTTTAGTACTAAAATAGACATTTTGAAAAGCTATCCAGTCTGACTACAGAAAGGAGATAAAGCTTACCTATTCTCCAGCTTAGACATAAACTGCACCTGCCCTTTTATTGATGCAGACATTGATAAAGGCAAATCCTATTAGTGAGACTAGTGATTAGGGGTGTCTGAAGCTAACAGATGCACAAGTGCACTGCACTTTTCCATGTTGTGATTAAAAATTCAGTGAAAATATGTGCCTATCACATTTAATTGAAAGCAACATTAAAGAAAAAAAAGATTTGCATACACATTTGTTACATACTCCTCTCAACAAAGTATTACAACCACAAGGTCTCCAAATCAAGAGAAATATGATTAGTTAGAGAGATGATTCATATGCCAAAGTTTGTCTTGGTTTTGTAAGTGCCCCCTCTCAACCACAAGATGAGTAATTAGAACTGGAATTGTGAAGGGCATCTAATTAATCATAAAAATTTAGAACTGCTAGGTTTATGTGCATTTTTCCTCTTTATCATCTTTTTTCCCCAAAACTGTGCTTTCTTCCATACAATCTGCAAGTTGCCAATCATCTAAGTGAACATATTAAATTGAGAATTTTAAAAATATGAGCCTAATTATTCAATTGGCCATGAAAAGCTCATTGGCCCAAAGTAGCTTTTGCCTGTCCCAACATTCATTGTTTATGATGCCTTAGGAGGGTAAAGAGTGTTCAGTAGAGGGGAACTTTGGAAAATATTTTATTAATAAAGTTCATGGGAGGGAGAGGGAATGTTTTATTCATACTGTGCCAAACCTAAAGTTTGGGTGTTGTTTCATTTGAGGCTAACATACTAACCAACATAAATACCATTGAAGGATATAGCAAACCAGGCTCCCAACTCAACATCATACAAGCACTCAAAATTTTTCTCAGCTAAATTGCTGACCTGTCAAATACAGTATAAAACAAATCAACTCTGAAACTATTTGCTACTTGTAACTACGGAATTAGAAAAAGAAAGATTCTTGGTGGCATGTTTGGAGGAAGTGGACAAATTAGTTGCTACTGTGTCTGATATAAGACATTAGGATAGCAAATAGAAACTGAGTTTAATCTTCTATGAATGATCTCTGGTGTGAGAACATGAAATCTATGCAATAAATGCCATTTAAGGTCAGGTTAGATTTCTTTATGAAAGCAGAAAGTTAAATCAGGTGAGGAAGTGGGTTCTTCAGAGGTATGAGTGATTTTCATTTATCTCAGCTAATCACACATGTGTGTGTGTGTGTGTGTGTGTGTGAAAGAGGACAAATATGTGTAGAAAACAACCATACATTCTGTGAAATTTGCCTATGGCTGTAAAAACGAGGGAGCACAATCTAACCTGACATGAAGAAGACTAGTTTCTCTTATCAAGTAAAATGGCCTCATCCTTTACCATAGATATTGTCTTGATTTATAGAGGCAAATAATTACAAAGGAAGAAATGTTTCATTTTTCAGTAGATAATATTGACATTTACACCTAATTCTCGGACCTATCTGATGATGCATGTGACTGTACATTTTATGAAATTATCATTACCACCACTACCACAACCATGATCATCATCATTATCATCATCAATATGTCAATGTCTACCTAAAAATTCTTCATGTTTTATTAAGAGAGCTTACTTTTGGACTTAACATTTAGAACTCTATCTGTGCTTGATAATATAATGACAAAACATTCCACCTACACAGTTTCTTTTTCATTGGAAATATTTTTTCAAAGGTTTTTCTGTTTTTTTTCTTCTTTCATTTTTCTGCTGACTAGTGAAATAATATTTCACTGAAATTATAGAAACCTGAACCTAAACTGGATAGGGATTTGCACATGATAGCAGCATGGCAATGTATATATTATCTTTTATATTGACTGTTAAGTCTGCTATAATCTTCATGCTGAAATCTAAAACTAGTACACTTCCTTCTATACAGAAAAGTGAACAATGATTAGGTTTGATGAAGGAAGAAGCCAAGCCGAGGGAAAATAATTTTAATTTTAAAAATATCAGAAATTGTTCCTGAACATACTTGACTAGATGTTATTACAATAGGATTTCACTTTGTGATGTACAGATATAGTAGTTCATATAATGCCTTTGATATAACTAAAAAATTAGTAAATTTCACTAAACACAGGGACATATTGGCCTTTTTTTAACCTATGAGAAACTAAATCATTTTCTTCCCCATATGCCACATCCCTTTTAAAATTATACCAATAATGAATATTACTTATCTCAACAAGGCAAAAATTAAGACAATTTAAGAATTATTTTGTAAATAGATGGAAAGAGACTAATTATGATTTTTTAAAAGAGTAGAAAAATCATTCATAGTAATGAAAATATACTTACAATGTACACTTGAATTTCAATTTATATGAATGATTTTTTTTTTAGTTTTTGAAAAAAATGGAAATTCATCCAATGTTAATATATTTTTGCAAACAATTCTCAAATTGTCTTGGCTTTCTTTTGTAAAGATAAGAGGAAATTTGATATTTTTAATATTTCTCAATGGTTGGGGTGGCTAGGTGGCACAGTGAATAGAGCACTGGCCCTGGAGTCAGGAGTACCTGAGTTCAAATCCAGCCTCAGACACTTAACACAAAAACAAGCCATGTGACCTTGGGCAAGTCACTTAACCCCAACTGCCCTCCAAAAAAAGAAGCCAAAAAAATGTTCCTCAATGGTTTAGTTTTAGGAGTACAATGTGTGTGTGTGTGTGTGTGTGTGATCATGACTTTTTTTTCTAGACTATTGCACAAAGACCTAAGTGTTCAAGTGTTTAATGAATTTCAATAAAGTTTTATGTTACATTAAAGGCAGTAAATAATTACAACAAACAATACAATTTAATATTTTCCAGTTTTTGTTATCTGTACTAGCACTATTTTTACTTCTACAATAAAAAAACCTCAGCCTGTATGAATGCTGAGATATGATAAAGTGTGACTAGTCAGAATTCAATTATAATGTGTGTATATCTATATCTATCTATCTATCTATCTATCTATCTATCTATCTATATATATATATATATATATATATATATATAATACACACACATACACACACATTTGTATTCCCATCCCCTATCCTCCTACTAAGAAAAGTTTCATTAAGTTGCTATTATATTTTTCCATATTGGTATGTAAATAGTTCAACTGTGATAAATTCCTTATGATTTCTTTCCTATGTTTACCTTCTCATGCTTCTTGTGTTTGCCAAATTTTCCCTCAGTGTAGAAGCTGCTAGATCCTGGCTTGTCCTAATAGTGCTTCCGCAGTATTCAAATGGTTTTCTCTTGGCAGCCTGTGATATATTCTCCTTTAACTGGTTATTCTGAAGCCTGGCAAAAACATTTCTAAGAGTTTTCTTTTGGGGATCTTTTTAAAGAGGTGATCTGTGAATTCTTTCAAATTCTATTTTACCCTCTGATTATAAAACATCAGGGCAATTTTCCTTGAGAATTTCTTGAAGGATGTTTTCCAAGTTATTTTTTTGATCATGGCTTTCAGGTAAACAAATAATTTTCAAATTGTCTCTCCTGGATCTATTTTCCAGGTCAGTGGCTTTTTCAAGGAGATATTTCACATTCCTTTCTATTTTTTTCCCTTTGTTTGTTCTAAGCACAGATGTTCTTTCCTGGGCCTTCTTTTCTTCTACATCTATGATATGTCACTTGGATCATATCAGCTTCCCTAGATTTTGTCTACATGCTTATGATTCTCAATACTGTCTTTCTTGTCAAGTTCATGTCCTATTACCTTCAAAATATTTTAAATTATCTATGTAATTTCTCCATGTCCCTACCTTCTTTCTTAGGAGGATGGCATTGTCCTCTATAATAGATTCAGGTTTTTAAATTAGGAGTTCTTACAAATCCCTCACTGTATCTCCTTCCTCATAACTAGGCTACCATGAAGATCTGCTGATTTTACCTTTACAATATCTTTTGAATATGTCTTCTCTTTTATGATATATCCATTCCTTTAGGATAGAGACCTTCATTACTGGCCTAGATTACTGCATAAACCTGCTGTTGGGTCTGCTTTCCTCAATTCTTTCCCCATTCCATGCATTTTCCATTGAGTTACTAAGTTGATTTTACTAAAATGAAAATCTGATCATGTCCCTCCTCTACTCAGCATGCTCTAGTGAATTCCTGTTGCCCTCAAGTAAATTTATAAATATTCTGTTTGAGATTCAAAACCCTTCTCTATTCTCTTTCTGTCTTTCCTGTTTCTTTACACTGTATTTTCCAATATGTAGGTTTCAGTCCTGTCACAGCGACCCTCTGGCTATTCCACAAAAAAAGCAAAAAATGAAAAAAAAGACCAACAACAAAACAAAACACTGTCTCTTGGTTCTGGTATTTTCTTTAGCTGATTCCCATTCCTCGAATGCTTTCCCTTCTCATCTCTGACTACTGACCCCCTTGGCTTCCTTTAAGTCTCAACTAAAATACTACTTTGTATAGAATGCTTTCCTCAATCCCTCTTAGTTCAAATCTCACACCTGTTAAATATTATTTCTTTTTACTATATTTGGCTTGCTATACATATATTTGTGTGCATGATGCTTCTCCCATTAGATCATAAGCTCCTTGAGGGTAGGGACTGTTCTTAGCCTCTTTTTGCATCTTTAACACTTAGTACGGTGTTTTACACATAGTAAGAATTTATTAAATATTTATTTATTGATGCCTAGAATAGAATTGTGTAAGATATTTATATTACTTTGAATGGACTAACTACACCTAAGTTTCTTGTTACATAATCTTTTCTGAAAGAGGACATGTCCTAGTTGAAATTACCATGGGTACAATGTTTTCAATAGCTAGTTTTTTCTCAACTAGAATGGAGAGGTTGGGTATTGAAAAAAGGCCTCCTTACAGGGTGACCAACTTCTACCCTAAAACACTGAATTTCATCATACAAACGACTGATGTGTAACACACAATGAGAGAAACCAGGTTTGTTTTTTTTTATTTTTGGTCAGTATTATTTTTTTTGTCCATTATCTGATTTTCAACAATAGTGTAATCTTTTTCTAAATGAGTTCTGTAGGTTTGCAGACTGCGACCTCAGAAATCTACAATTCCACTCAACTTACCAATTCAACATATTGTTCAAACTATATAATATTTGTAAACTATTAGCTTGTTTTATATGTTTTAAATGATTGGGGGCATACATCTATCCCTTACAAACATGAAAAATGTGTATAATTTTGTACCTAGGTAGACAGGATAAGAAGTACAGGATTTAGATAATCTATAGTAAGAGATTTAGAGTTTTAAGGGAATTTAACAATAGCATGATTCAATAGTTGAAAAATAAACTCATATTCAGTAAGTGACATCTAGATTACAAAACTTTGTAGAAAAGAGAGCCAGCAAGGTGACACCGTGAGTAGGGCACTGACCCTGGAGTCAGGAGGACCTGAGTTTAAATCTGGCCTCAGACTGGGCAAGTCACTTAACCCCAATTGCCCTCCAAAAAGCAAAAAACAATAAGAAATAAAGAAAATTTCTAGGAAAGAAAAAAAATGTGAATCCAGATCTTTTGTATCCAAATCTCTTTTGTTTTTCTTTTCCCCATACAACTGCATTTAAGATCTTTTCAAATGATCATTTATTTACTTATTTTTCTATTGTAATTTTATTCTTGTAGAATGTAAGCAGAATGAAGAGAAGCTGATTTAAAGAAAATGTTTATCCTTGTTTCTTTGACTTCTTCTATACACTGAGATCAATTATTGAATTAACCTGTATTCTGTTTATATACATACATATAAACATGCATATATATAAATGAAATTATGTTCTTATTAATTTAAAGCTACAATCCATAAAATTTTAAGAACTGGGAAAAACTTGAGGAGCAATGTAATAGGAAAAACAACAAAACAATGGCTATGGAGTCAGCATATGTGGTTTCAAAATTCCTCCTTTGATATTTATTAACAGTGCAATCTTTAAAAAGTCATCCAATATCCTTGGTTCTGTAAAATCAAATTGTTGTATGTGATGGTTTGTGAGAATATCTATGATTTTACAAATCATTATAGGAATTATACCTCTTTAAGTACACAAAAATCAGTGCACTGCCACCCCACAGATACATAAACATAATATCTGACAGGCTGAAGATAACTGTGCAAGATCATTTTAGAAGATAAATACATAGATGAACATACCTCTAGAGAAATAACTGTAGATATCTATCTCTCCATGGAAATTTATATCTCTATCTTTCTATAACCATATCTCTATATAAACAGATTGATAGATAGATAGATAGGTAGATAGATAGATAGATAGATAGATAGATAGATAGATAGATAGATAGATAGATAGATAGACAGATAGATAGATGGATGGATGGATGGATGGATGGATGGATGGATAGATAGATATCTCAACTGATTCAGAACCAAGGAGATGTATAGTAAAGAATGGAAACTATTTTATATTTATAAAATAAAATTACTTTTGATTGTTGACTTATTTTTTTTCCCAAATTGCATATTATCATTAACATCAAAAAATTTAAGATAAATTTCATGTTAATGAAATCCTATTCTAAAATATTCATTGTAATTTCACATTAAGACAATTATCTGGTTAATTGCTCCACATGAAGCTAACCAATATGATTAAAGATAAAGTCACACAAGAGTAATTTCTCAGTTTAATGTTTTAATATGAATGTAATCTTGTATATTACTAATTCCTTCTCTGGCTAGAAGAAACAACCTATGGCATATGCACAGTAGGAAATGCTACATTAACAAATTTACAATATGGTATTTTCAAAAATGAATAATGACCATCATGATGGGTGTTGAAATGGGGTCAAGATTTTAATTTCTTCAGAAATCTTTTCCTGCTACTTGCTGAGTCTCATGGTGAAAAGCTATTTCCAGCATTTTTTCTATTATTTATGAACACTGAATTTACAAAGTCATCTTTTGCCTATGAAATACAAAGAGTGACACAGATGTAGCCAGAGAGAAGAAACCAATATGCCACCACTAGTACCATCCACAGGCAAAGATGTAAAGTCAACCCACTTTTCCCTTTATTCAGTATACAAACCTCAAATCCCAAAAATTTCCTGCTACTCACTAGGCACCCAGTTAGCATCTCCCTGAGCAATATCCAATGCTTTGTACAAATGAATGAATGAATAACTTTTTAATGTTTACAATTTTCCAAGTATGGCTCTAATATCTGGGGAAACAAATAGCCAACAAACAATTATTAAACACTAACTAAGTGACTGGGCTCCTCTCAGCAATACAAGCTTATAGGACAATTTCAAAAGTCTCATGATTGTAAGAGATATCCACATCCAGACAAAGAGCTGCAGAGTCTGAGCGCAGATTGAAACAAACTACTTGCTGTGTTTCTTTTACTTGTTTTGTTTTGTTTCCTCTTTCCCAGTGATCATTCCATTAGTTACAATACTTCTTTAAAACCTGATTGATGATTAACGGGAAGAAATCTGTAGATCCTCTATCTGAGTACATGCTACCATGATGGGGGAAAGGGGAGAGGGAGGAGAAGAAAATGTGAAACTCAAGGAACTGTGGGACTGAATGTTGCAAACTAAAAGTAAACTTAAAGAATTTAATTTAAAAACAAGTTGAAGAAGAAGAAGAAGAAGAAGAAGAACAAGAACAACAACAACAACAACAAAAACACTCACTGTGTGCCAATCATTGTGCTAAAAACTGGGGATTTAATTATGAGCATAAGTGTAGTCCTTGACTTCATGGAGCCCACATTTTAATGGAAGAAGACAACATATAAAATGAATATGAAATGTGGGGGAGGAGACTTGGGCATGGTGCACAAAGTACAGAGTCAGAAATGTAATTTGAAAAGAAAGTAGCCGAGGTTGACCTGGTAGCTTTCCTCAAAATGAAAATTGTGGAAAAAGCTAAGCAATCAGGGGGGCACTGGAAGAAAGTGAAGAAGCTTCAGGAACTAGCTTCCATGGTGAGAAGGTTTCTGTGGAATTGTGTAAAAAATGCAGAATCAGGAATGGAATCTGGAAAATGAATTCATGACTGCTTGCTACATTTTCATTAAAACAGAAGATATACAAGTACAAAAAGAAAGACAATCTATGCCTTCAAGGCATTTGCATTTTAATAAAGGAGATAATATAGAAATAAAAAGGTGGCCAGGTATTTTTCATGAAACCTTTACATCCCTATCCATGAAAACAAACCTTTTCCTGAGTAACATTTCATCAATGGCCTGATTTTTGCTAGGCAACAGTTATAAGATCTTATAAAATACAAGATAACAAAACTAAACTGTAATTTCCTGAGGATTAGAGGATTTTAATAGTGAATTTCCTCCTCTAATACACATTGAAATTTGTTTCTGACTGCCATGCAAAGCTTATGTGGCTTGCCCAAGGTCACACATTCAATAAGTTGAGGAAATAAGATTGTAGTCCAGATCTCCTTTACTCTAAGCTCAGCACCATATCTATGATTCCATTCTGCATCTGATGATAAAATATTCATCTCTTATTCTATCAAGTTCAATGTAACCATTCTATTCAAATTAAGTGATAAATATCTGATGTAACATCTACTATTAGGAGAAATAGATAATCACAGTTTATCAAAGATTTCTAGAGAGCCAGATTTTGTACCAGTCACTCACTTTTCTCCCCCACTTCCCCCAGTTCACTATGCATGTTTGAAATCTTAGAATCCTTGTCTTTTCCTTATCTCATCAATATCTCTTCCATGTATCTTTTTCTACTTATTTTCTCTGCCACCAAAAGGGCTCTTAATGTCAATCCACTCCAATATATTCATTGTAGAATAGTCTATTTGCCACTTTACTTATAAAATCATAGTCCTTCCCCACTTTTGCCCCTCTCATCCCTTTTCTTGGCATTTAATATCCTTCAAAATCTGGTGTGTCCTTATATTTGCATCCTAATCTTCATATGTTCCATACAAAATAGAAAATTCTTAGCTCTCCCAAAATAGAATTATTTTTAATAAGTAAATAATCTAACTCATGATCTATGGGTTGAGCATGGTGGGTACCTCTAATCAGGGAAACAGTCCATTGGATTTTCTTCTGTGGAGTAAACGAGAAAGGAATCAGTTTTCTGTTCCTTAAAAGTTCTTCTGGCTGCAGGAGTAGCCAGAATTTAATATCTGGAATTTAATATCTATAGTAGTTAAGATTAAAGGCCCTGTCCTTGTTAAGCCCCAGGCACTTGACCTGCTCATATACCCATTCTGTCAGGTGCACATCAGAGGTGGGAAGGCTTACCACGTGCTCATCCATTTTCTTGGGCACTAGGTAGACATACTGTTTATAGCATCCTTTGGGGATGCTCTAATACTTCAGTAAGGCCAGAGACTAAACAGTGTCAATGACGGAGAAGACAAATTTAGGCACTATTAAGCAGCTCAGGTTCAATAGGCAGCCATCTGCCAATAGCATTATTTTCTTTCCATTTGCCCAGATTGCATGATCAACTCATCTTTCACCAACACCCATGGTAACACTGGAGTACACAGACTTACTATGTCAATCTTGGGATTGAAATGTCCCCTGTAACAAACTATGTAGCTATTCTTCATGCATTCTAACTGTTCTCTTGTCATCACTGCATAGCTAATGACAATGTCTCTTTGCTAAATTACCTCATTCCACTTCCTAGTACAATGGAAACACTTTCTGATAAATTCTGGATAGCAAAGAATAATCTGATAGTTGTCATACCCTAAAATCTGATAACTTAGAACAAGATTGATTAGATCATCTCAAGGTTATGTATCATTTTTATTTGAATAATTATAGACTCTGATTTGAAATCTAATCAGCTGTGTGCTTTCACTTACACTGTGGATTGATCAAGAAAGTAAATTGATTATTTTAATCATATTTATTTAGGAAAAATATGATACTGTACATAGCGAATAAGATTGGCATTAACTTAATGTCTGAGGCATAACATTATCAAAATTTTTCAATTCAATCACAAAGATATTAATCTTGAATAAAAGAGTTGGCACTAAATTAATTGATGCATTAAAAGGCAGGTAGATATAGAGAAGTTACTTTTTAAGTTTCACCAATCTAAAGAGAATAATGGTAAAATCTTCAATAAAGTGGGTTACAAATTTGCTAAAATCTGTCAAAATTTTTCATTCTGAAGTTTCTTATAAGAGTAAGACCAAATGCCTGAAATACTATTATATATAAAACCTAATAACTGAAATCAGATCATTTCAAGGACAAGGAATTTCCCTACTTAAAATTCACCAAAGTTATTAATTAAATTTATGTCATAGAGGCTTTTGGATTCTTCACTTCAAATGATTTCATTTTTAAATTAGGTTCAATATAATGGGAGAAGCATTTATTAAGTGTCTACCATTTGCAAGGCAATTTGGTACACACTGGGAATGAGGCACAGGGTAAGCACCTACAAAAATCAAATAAATAGTTCTCAAAAAACTTATATTCTGCTGTGGGATACAACGTAGAAATTTTTTAAAAAGACAGAAAAGATTCTGTATGTTGTAGCACCGTAGCGGAATCGTGAAATAAACCTCAATTTTGTTAAACACAGAGATTCCATAGGAAATATTTCTGTATTTTTTCCACAGGAGGATGTTAAAACTTTTTTTGTTTAATATTCTCATTGCTTATCCTTGTTTAATATTTTTCTCCTAAGAAAATCTCATTTAGTAACTATTGAATGTCCTATGAGCATCTCATTTTCTTCCAATATTAAACCTAAACTACCAAAGGACTAATTTGATCCACATTAAGTTCAGAATAAATGAATTCTCTGTGAGGCCCCATAACTGTTCTGGAGCAGGTTAAGCTTACATTTTGAAACTTGGTTGTCTGTAAAATTGCTTCAGTACTGAAGTATCTCCAGTACACAAATTTTGCCTCCTAACAAGACTCAAAATTTGATGCAGCAAGGGTTATGACAATCTTTCTTTTATATAATCTGCAGAGTCTAGCAAAGATATTTGTTGGATGGATAAATGAACAAATGAATCAATACTATAAAGTCCCTTACACGTAATTCAGGAACAAAATAATTATAATGAAAGGATTTTCCTATGCATTTTTCTTTATAGATGGACATTTTACTGGAAACTTCCCATGTGCTGTTATATTTCTGAAACCAGAGAACTGAGGAAAGATTTGACACAGTTTTATTTGATAGGAAGGAAATAAAGTTCTAAAAACAAAACTGCTTCCTTTGTTGAATAACAATCAAAATGTATTTATTTTAATTATGCTCTTAGTAGATAAAGAATAGTACTTCTAACAAATCATATAGATGTACATACAACACCTTTATGCCCAGGAATGCAATAATACTGAGATAAAAAATAGAATAGTAATTTTTGTACTGGGCTTGAAATCAGAAAGATCTGGGTTAAAATTCTAATCTTTCTCATTTGGTAGCAATGTGACAAATGCTAAATTACTCAATGTCTCTGATTCCCAATTTCCTCATCTATAAAAAATGGAATAATAATGATTATAATTCTTATCTCACAGTGAGACGCTGAGGCTGAAATGAGATAATATATGCAAAATCACTTTGGAAATGTAGAACTGCTATATAGATGAACACTATCAATATAAACTAAAGTCTTGCCCAAGTAGGAGTTAAAGTTTAGATTGACCTATGATTTCATGTGTGGAGATGTTCACAATAGTGGCACAGTTAATATCTCTTCCATTCATTTTTCTGTGTTATTGTTTTACTTTCATTACCATAAGTCTTCCACAGAAGATCTTGCAGTGGACTAACCACCATAACTGAATGGTTTTCCCCCCGCCCTAGTCTCCTTCCTCATTTATAATCCCACCACCACCACCACCATAGGAACCATAGGAATACCAATGTAACACACAGGCTTTCAATCATATAGCCCATTTGTTCCAAATGGGCAGTTGCCATTTAATTTTCAATCATGTATGTTGTTGAAGATATCTTCAAAAAATATTCTCACACAACATACTGTGGGTAATCTTTTTATATTTACGCGTTTTCTGGAATGTTTCTCCTTCCTGTGTAGTTTTAACAGCAGTATAATACTGATGTAATTACCAGCTTATGTGTATGTACACAATTATTTGCTTGCTGTCATTACCATTAGAATGTGAGTTACTTCAGGAATGGGGTCATGTTTCTGCCCGTCTTTAAATTCCTAACACTCAATCTAGTGCCTAGGAAATAGTAAGAGCTTAATAAATGCTAGTTTGCTCCCATCTTTCTGTGTCTCTTCCTGTCACCAACAAACATATGTATTAGGCACAAACATAGTTGGCATGTACAGAAATCAATGAAATAAAGAAGACAATATCTTTCTTCCATTCAATGTGTGTTCCCAAATATTACATTTTCCTTATGTCCACAGCTGGTCCTAGGAGTATATGGTTAATGGATTTTCCTTGGGCCTTATCATTTATTTCACTCCAGCAACGAATATTTATTCAATGGTTTTTAGATGAGTCATTTAAAAACCTTAATAATGCTATTCTCAGAAATGTCATTCATGTACAATATCACAGCTTAATAGGGGTGCAATGTATTTGGAATTAAATGGCAGAAATAGGTTTTGCTATCATACCGCTGCTGTCGATACAGTATCCTACAAGGATTCTTTCTTGGCTTATAATTGTAGAATTGTATTTTAGTATTAAAACGTGCAAATATAATATGCATCCAAAGCATTTCCATTGCTGCAAAACTCACTTCATAGTATTTATCAAAACTTAGCTCACAATGACAGCACACTAAAAGCACATTATTCTAGAATTTTCTTGTCCTACAAAAATTACAAATGCTCTTCATCCACTAGAGCCTCATGAAATACTTTCAAGACAGAAATGTAGCTTAGTTGAAATAACAGATGGAATAAATGACTCCCATGAACCCAATTTTGAAAATATTGTGGTTGTTATCCTATTTATTCTGCTGTTTTTATATGTGAAGCTTCTCTTGAAATTAACAGTGGATTTTGCATTTTTTAAATGGGGATAATTTTATCCACATATAATCACTAACACTGGGAATTATAATCTATTGAACTCAGTCAAGCACAAAACTAAAATATGGATTCTCAGTTGACAGTTTTGTCAAAGGTCTCTTTGGTTGAATAGTCCAGGCATTTTTCCCCTCTCATTTAGTTACTTGTTCATCTTCAAGTTTTTTGACTGAGACTGTCTGATCTACTATTCTTTTCAAAATGTCATTAAATTTCTTAGTAAAATTACTTCGCAGATGCACACAGAGTAAGAAATTACTTCTTATTTCAAGAATATTGATTGTCAATGAACATTGCCTAGGTTTTTTTAATGTCATAAAACTTGAGTTTAATACAATGGTCCTTATGCTAATTTCCCTTGAATTTACCCTGTCTTCATCAATACCATTTCTTTTTACACTTTATTTTCTTAATTGAAGCATAAATAGGTCATTTAATTTCTGTTAATTTAATAACATCAATAATATGATATGTCATTTTTAAAATGGATTTAACCAGCAAGACTCACTCCTGAATGAAAGATATCTCCTAGAATATTTTACTTACATGTCTGGAAGTTGTCACGAAAGAGCACTGATAATATTCTGTCTGTCTACAATACATACTAAGGCCCTTTTCCCTTGCTTAAATAAATGTGACTTAGCTTAAAGTTTAAAATTTTGTCAGTGTAATTATTTTGTGCAAATGAAAATATTAAATAATATTAATTACAAGATACAATGGATATATCACATAAATCCTTTCTCTTACTGAAGAAAACAAAGTTTACCTGCTAGCTTTATTATAATTAAGAATTGTTATGGACAGAGTTATCTGTGTCTGTTAGGTTCTTTTCATCCCTTTCTCTATAATTGGGTATACCTACTGGTATATTAGAATGTGACCAGGCTGCAATCAGGAATACTTTCCCTATCCTTGAAGGATGTGTGTGTGTGTGTGTGTTGTTTTGATTTCTTTTTTATGCTTGGTAATAATTAGAACTGCTTTTGCTCCTAGGACAAGAAAAAAAGAGATTAGGAGGACAGTAGAAATAAGATACTTCTTAACTTTAAATATGATCTGGTCCAGATCTATGTTGTTTTCCTCTCCATAGGAGAAAGGTTGTGAAATTACAGGGTGAGATTCCCGGCCAATGATCTCAAAGAAATGCATTACTAAAAGAAAAATCATCAGATTCATTGTGATATCTGGAACACAAAATCAATCGACATAAGGAGTTTAAACAAAATAGGAAGGAAATGTCACCAGATTTCCTTAGATAAATTAATAAATGAAAAAGAAGATTTTGTTTCAAAAGCGCAACACAAAACATCATTGGCAATAGGAAAGAAGGTAAAAAGAAACTGAATATGGATGAAGACTGATGGAGGAAAAGAGAGACAATAAAACAAGAAGAATACAAAAAAATTGGTCCGAAAAAATATAAACAGATAGACAAATTAGCAATTATGATGTACAAAACTGTGAGAAGTTCTAGGGATACATATACAAGAAAAAAAGAAAACTCCTATATTCAAGATGCTTATATTTTGTTGGTGGAAAGATGATACAAAAGTGAGAGTTGGAAAACTGTGGGTAAGAAAAAAGTAGGTAGAGTATAGGCTAGAAAACAAGAAAACGGAAAGACTGTTTTGAGAAGATGAAATCTGGAAGCTGTGAAGGCAAGAGTTAGTTGGTCTAGCTGGAGAATCACTAATTAGGTAAGGTCATTAGGTAAAGGAATCTACAGGGTAAGAAGACTACTTGTGGAGAGGCATGGTGGTGGCACAAAAGTGCAAAGGAGAAAATAAATGAAGATAGAGTGGGATTTGGAAATGTTTCATAGAGAAAAAGAAGTAGTTCATAATAGCTTGAATTTTGTTAGGAAAATAGGAAGAACATAAAGGATAATATAAAGAACTGAGATAAGTAGTTTGGAACACCTAAGAATAGTAGTAGAGATTAAATCTAATCAGAGCAAAGTTCAAATACAGTATCAAATTATTTTAAAATACTAAATAAAACATGAAGACATTTTGTTCAACTATGACACTTTCAAAGAAATCAATGTGGGGGCGGAGACAAGATGGTGGTATAGCTCCAGCAAAGTTGCACAGCTCCAACACAGCCACCTTACATACCCATAAAATATGACTCTAAACAAATTCTAGGGCCCTCAAACTAAAAATATACAGAGAACACGTCTCTTGCAGAAGGCAGCTCGGTAGCAGAGGATCATTGTGGTGAGCTGGGAGCCAAGGCCAGCGCAGGGCCAAACCAATACCATGGCCAGACCCCAGGGCAGTCAAGAGGAGCTGAGCCTCCCAAGCTGCAACGTGAGTCTACTTCAGAGATCTACAGCACCTGGAGCAATCTTCACATCTCACTAGCCAGCATTAGAGAAGGTCAATGAAAGTGAAGCGTTCAGCTAATTTGGGGGAAGAAAAGCAGTTCGTCTGGTCTGCCCCCAGGGCAAGGAAGCAGTGAGGGAAGTGCAGGATGTGCTATAAATGGGAACTGCCCCAACTGGGCTACTTCACGGCCCCTGGCTTGTGGACCCCACAGGGGGGCTGAGTTGATGGACCAGAACCAAGTGCTCTTACATTGATCAGCCTGGATCCAGATTCTGGTCTTGGGTGGTGGTCCTGGGGTGCGTTTTCAGAAAGGCAAAGACAGAGAGGCTGCAACATCCCTCCCACCCCAACTGGTCTGGCAGCAGCAAAAACCCCAGCAATTTGAAACAGAGCATTCCCCCCTGGAAGCAGAGGTCCACAAAGCCAGAAAAAACAAGCAATTAGTTGACTGGCCAACATGAGGAAAAGGAGGCAAAATAAGAACCCCAATAAAATTCTATAATCGTTATTTGATGACAAAAATCATGAAAGCATGTTATGGGAGGAAACCACAGAGTCAGTACTCCCACACCAAATGTTTCCAAGACATTTGAAGAATGTCTAGAAGCTACAGATCAACTGAAAAAGGACTTTGAAAAACGAATAAGAGAAGTGGAGGAAAAATTTGGAGGAGAAATGAGAATGATGTGAGAAAATCATGAAAAGAGAGTCAACAATGTGACTGAAGAAAACAACACTTTAAAAAATAGATTAACTCAAACGGCAACAAAGGCCCAGAAAACCAATGAGGAGAAGAATGCCTTAAAAAGACAAATTTCCCAGATGGAAAAATAATCTCAAAGGCATTCTGAAGAGAATAATTCCTTCAGAATTAGAGTGGAGCAAGTAAAAGCTAATGACTTTATGAGAAAACAAGATACTATTAAAAAGTTACAAAGAAATGAAAAA
>CM053601.1:96851010-96862743 GCA_028646575.1 Pseudocheirus occidentalis | reverse complement strand
GGAGTTCTGACTGAGTTGTCTTCCTCCCACTCCATGCTTTGGTCTTTTTTGTCCATAAAAAAGGATTTTAGAGTTTTACTGCTGTTCATAGCTTGCTTCCTTTTTCTCATGTTGGCCACTCTATTAATTGCTTGTTTTTTATAACTCTGTGGAACTCTGCTTCCTGGAGGGGGAAAGCTCTGTCCCAAATCACTGGGGCCCTCACAGCTGCTGGTACTCTTAGTGGGGTGCTGCAGCCCCCCGGCCCAGCTTTGGCTCACTGAAAGCGCACCCCAGGACCACCACTCAAGACCACAATCCAGATCCAGCCAGCTCAATGCAAGAGCCACTAGCCCTGATGAATAGCCTCAGCCCCCCTGCTCTCTGCAGGCTGGGGGCTCTGAAGCAGCCCAGTGAAGGCTGCTGCTGCTTTCAGCCATTCCTGCTGCTACAGATGCCTCCTACTGCTTCATTGCCCTGGGAGCAGTTTGGCTGGACCTGCTCTTCTCCTCCCAAGTTAGCAAAATCCACTTATCTTTCTCTTAGCCTTTTTTTCTTATGGCCTGATAAATGTGGTAACTGTGCATCCAGTGCAGCCAATGTGCTCTCCCACCCGATGCCCCAGGGCTTGACCCAGCAGGGGTTTCCGGTGGGTCCCAGACTGCTGCGAAGAGCCCTGCCTGCTCCACTGCCTGTAGCAACAGATGTGCTTTCTGTCTTTTGGAGAGTTTTGGAGCTTGAAAATCTGTTTAGGGTCCCATTTTATGAGTTTTTTAGCATGTTTGTGTGGGAGCTGCGGTGCTTTGCTGCTTCTATGCCCCCATCTTAGCTCCGCCCCCTCTAATTCACTCTTAATCAACTCATTGAATCTTTCCCAGGGTCTTTTGGTTCTAAACATTTCATTTATTTATTATGGAACCATGGTATTCTGTTATATTCAAAGACTATAACCTATTCAACTGTTGCTCAATACATAGTTACCCCATTCATTTAGTTTTTATCTACTTCAAAAAGAGAATACATACATGTGCTCATTCAAGTATGGGTAAGTTTTACTTATATGTCCTTTTCTGCTTCCTTTGATTTCTTTAGTTTATATCTATTGCCTCTGTCAAAGGTTACATACACCTTACGGTTATTTGGGCATAGTGATAAATTGCTTTCTTAAATAATTAAAGAAATTCGTACATCCATCAATGGTCCAGTAGTGTGCCTGCTTTCCCAATCCCTTCCAAACTTTGTCACTCTTTTTTGTCTATCATCTCTGACACTATCATGGCTTCAAGTTGGCACCTCAGTGTATAATTTGCATTCCTTTAATTATTATTGATGTGGAACACTTTTCAAATGGCTTTTGATAGCTTAAATTTCATCTCCTTGAAAACTTTGTATTCACATGTTTTGACCATTCATCTAATAGTGAATAGGTTTTCATCTTAAAGCTTTGAATTATTAAGGTATATGTATTGTGTATTTAAAACAAGTTTCAAAGAAACTTGTTTTAAAGGCTTATCCGTTTCATTTTTACTTTTAATAACATTAAATTTGTGCAAAAACATTTTAATTTTGCATAAACAATTCTTAAAATATTTTAATTAACCAATAAAATAGAAGGGTAGAAATTTCATCCAGTCTTCATGAATTTTCAAACCTTCCCAAGATAAGGATTATTTAAAATAGGTGAAATAATTGTTACTATCCCCAGAGAACTCTACACAAAAAGCAACCTTGCTATGCTTATTCTAACAATAACAATCAATAGTGACAAGACCAAACTCTAATCTGTATCATGCTTACTCAGTAGCCCTCGTTTAACTGTTCCCACTAACTAGAAGGATATTAGAACCTATCCTATGGTTCTGTGCTCTGAGATCTACTCTTGAATTTCCTTGATGCTATTGGAAGCTCTTCCAATGCATGCTGCTTCTATTTCTACCATTATCCCAACTTTGCCTACCAGGAGATTATTTCAAATCTACCTGTGGGTAAAAGGAACAACATTAGGAAAACTTTAGGGAATAGAACAACAAAAGATATCAATAAAAGTTATTTAAATATTAAACATTATAGAAACCATCTTTAAGACTTGATTGGGTTAAGGGAATGAAAGAGTTAGGCATCATTATGACTTTCCAGTTTACTGAATAGAAAAGTCATGGGAAGCTCCAGGTGTGCATTGATGCTTGGCTGGAAGACCAAGAGGCATGACTCAGAAGCTTTGCTCTCCTGAATTAACTTGGGATGTCCTCAATGCATATTCTTTTATTATCATCCTCTTACAATTACTACAAAAATCTTTTCTTTGCTTTTGACTGATTCAGAACTTTCTCATTTCTTCCCAATATTGAACATTATGTATCATACTACCAGGTTACTATCCTGAGTCAAGTATAGCCCAGAACATTTATGATAATTACAGCTCATTCTGGCTTGCATCCCACTTTGTTCAGAGTATTAACTGGCTTCAGGAATATTTTCAGGAACTTATGTTGCTTATCATAGAATAGTCCAACTATCCATTTCCATTAGTTTTGTACCATTTCCTAAAATTTCAACTCTCTTCCCTAGATTACATTTTTTCCTGTTTGACACAGAGCTAGACTCTCTTTTGTAAACTGTGCCCCAGAAACTGCTAGTTTTTAGCTCTCTCTGTCTCTGTCTGTCTGTCTGTCTCTCTGTCTGCCTGTCTGTCTGTCTCTCTCTCTCTCTCTTTCTGTGTGTGTGTGTGTGTGTGTGTGTGTGTGTGTGTGTGTGTGTGCATGAAGTTCTGGACTAGATGAAAGAACTTATTTCAGATTGCTTCCAGTTTTCTTCATCATAACTTTTCAGGATCCTTTTTTTTTTGAGGGGGAAAGGTGGGGCAATTGGGGTTAAGTGACTTGCCTCAGGTTACATAGCTAGTACTGGGTAAGTGCCTGTGGCCAGATTTGAACTCACGTCTTCCTGACTCCAGGATCTGGACCCTATTTACTGTGCCACTTAGCCACCTCTCAGTGTCCTATTCATATATTTGTTTACATTGGTTAGGAAATATTTGTTTCATGTATTGTTATTGATATTACTATCTTTAAATTATTTAAATAATTCCTAAAATTCTAATACTAATAGGTCTTAAGAAGACTATATTTGGAGTTTTCCCCCTTACATTTCTTAGGGAAAAAAAACTCCTTTAATTAAACAATCTCTAATGAGGTTCTGACATTGCTCTCTCTGTCTCTCTCTCTGCCTCTGTCTCTGTCTCTGTCTCTGTCTCACACACACACACACACACACACACACACACACACATGCAAGAGATATTAAAGACCAAAAGACCTTGTCTAGTATATGTGATCAAAGAATATTAGACCAAAGAATATCCAATACTAATAACTATAACAAAATAATAGTTGTTACAAATTGTCCGTAACAAGAGAAATATAAATTATGACAACTGATATTTCACTTAATAGATCAAAATTTCAAAGATGATTGAAAAAGAAAATAGTCAACATTAGAGAGCTATTGAAATTATGAAATGATTCATTCATCCCAGAAGGTTTTTGCAGAATTTAGCAGAAAAATCATAACCATTCCAACTGTTCGCAAAGTGGCTAAAATATTCCTACTCTTTGAGTTCACTACCAGACCTACATTCAATATGGAAATGATAGCTGTAAAAAAAAGAATGGTCTCATATGGAATGACGTGTTTATGATACTTGATTTTTGTAGTTTTCAAGAGCTGGAAAAAATGAAGTAATTGTGGCATATCAATGTGGTGAAATAAT
The DNA here is from genome assembly GCA_028646575.1 of Pseudocheirus occidentalis. Classification (NCBI taxonomy): domain Eukaryota; kingdom Metazoa; phylum Chordata; class Mammalia; order Diprotodontia; family Pseudocheiridae; genus Pseudocheirus; species Pseudocheirus occidentalis. The sequence continues at coordinate 96,858,995 of CM053601.1, read as the reverse complement.
ATTGAATCATAATAAATTATAAATAATAGAAGGAATAATGGGAATATCTGCATGAACTAATACAAAGTGAAGTATGTAAAATGAGAAAAATAACAAACAATAAAAATGGAAAAAAACTACCAAAAAACCTCAAAGGTGTAGTATAATGAGGAAAATCATCCTAAAAATATATTAGTAAATCACCTTGTGTATGTCTTTATCTGCTTCTATCTCCATCTATCTCTGTTTCTCTGTATCTCTGTCTCTCTGTATCTCTGTCTCTCTCTCTGTCTCTCTGTCTCTCTTTCTCTGTCTCTCTCTGTCTCTCTCTGTCTCTGTCTCTCTGTCCCTGTCTCTATCTCTGACTCTCTCTCTCTTTCTCTCTGTCTCTCTCTTTCTTTCTATCTCTGAATCTGTTTATGTATCTGTCCTCTTTTCTCTGCAAAACTTGCTGACTGTGTATATCACATATTGCAAATACTGTCAGTCTTGATGGTGATGTTTTGCATAACTGACTTTTTTGCTCTTTCCTTTATATTCTTTGTTATAAGCAATATGTGGAGGATAGAGGAGGTGATATGTTGAGAAATTCAAGAGAAATACAACCCAGATATATGATATAATTTTAGATGTAATACACGGTCAACATTAAATTTCCAACTTTTCTTAATTCTAATTGCTTTCTATGCTTATTTATTAATTTTGATTTACAGGTTTATATATATATGTATATATATATATATATTTTTCATTGTTATCTCCCAATTAGATTTTATTTCCATGAGATCAAAAACAGTTTTTTCCTCTTTTTTTTGTATAGCCAGAGCTTAGCATAGTGTCTGTCAAATAATAAGTGCTTAATAAATGTTTATAACAACTATCTAAACTTATCAATAAAACTGAAGAAGGTGAAGTACTAAGCCATTTGACTTATTTTCTACAACTTACATATTATTTCCTTAGGGCCTTATATTTGGGCATATATGGTTACTTTTTACCATTAGAGCCCTCTAGTCTTTTAAAAAATATATAAATTTATTTATTTTCTTTTTTACATCATTCATTTCCACAAGACTTTGAGTTACAAATTCTCTCCCTATCTTTCCCCTAAGCAACACTTCAAAACAGCCATCCCACTGTATAACCCCTCCCCCAATCGGTTCTCTCCTATATCCTCCTCCTCACCCCTGTGACTTTCTGGTAGGGCAGGATGAATCTCCCTGTGCAATACCTGTATATCTTAATTTCCAGTTGTATATAGTTAATAATAATTTTATACATATATACAGTGGGCATATTGTGAGAGACTGATTGTATTTCCCTCCTTCTTTTCCCACCCCATCCCCATACTATTCTCTACCATGTCCCTGTCCCTGTCCCTGTCCCTTTACAAAAGTGTGTACTTCCAGCAATCCTCCCACCACCCTGCCCTACCCTCTTTTATCCCTCCTCTCATAACCATGCCCCTACTCTCCTGTGTAGCAAGATACCAAATTTAGAGTTCATGTCATTTCTTCCCTAAGCCAAATTCAGTGATATTAAGGTTGACCTTTTCCCTTTTGCCTTCCTGCTCTTCCCATCCATTATAACAATTATCCCTTGCTTCTTCAGTATGAGATGATTGACCCCATTCTGTCTCTCTCTGTCTCCTTTCCTTCTAATCTGTTCCCGCCTCAGAACTTCACCTTTTAGAGTACTGTCCCTTCTTAATCAATTGATCCTGTGCCCTCTATGTACTCATATATACACACACTCAGATGTGTGTCCATATGCATATATAAAGACTCCTATATAGACATATGTGTATATATACATACACGCACACACACATATACATGCATGTGTGTATACATATATATGTGTGTGTGCATGTGTGCGTGGAAATACATTTGTATTCAATTCACCATCCTCATACAGAGAAACGTTTCATAAGTTAAAATTATCATTTTTTCATGTTGGCATGTTAATAGTTCAACTTTGATAAGTTCCTTATGATCTCTTCTCCATGTTTACCTTCTCATGCTTCTTGTACTTGAGTGTCAAATTTTCTTTTCAGTTCAGGTTTTTTGAGCAAAAATGTTTGAAATTCCTCAACCTCACTGAATGATTTTATATTCCCCTGGAAGATTATACACAATTTTGCTGGGCAGGTGAAGTTAGTTTTAAACCTAGCTCCCTTGATCTCTGAAATATCATATTCTAGGCCCTTTGCTCCATTAATGTAGAAGCTGCCAGATCCTGAGTTAACCTAATTGTGTTTCTACAGTATTCAAATTGTTTCTTCTTGTCAGCTTGTAGTATTTTTCCTTCATCTAGGGACTCTGGAAGTTGGCTATAACATTCCTAGGAGTTTTCTTTTGGGAATCATTTTCAAGAGGTGATTGGTGAATTCTTTCAAGTTCTATTTTGCCCTCTGGTTCTAAAATACCATGGCAATTTTCCTTGAGAATTTCTTGAAGGATGCTTTCTAAGTTCTTTTTTTATCACAGCTTCCAGGTAGTCCAATAATTTTTAAATTGTCTGTCCTGGATCTATTTTTCAGGTCAGTGTTTTTTCCAATGAGATATTTCACATTTTTCTCATCAGTGAGCTTTTGAGATTATTTTTTCATCTGGCTTTTTAAGGCATTTTTCTCCTCATTGGCTTTTTGGATCTCTTTTGCCAGATGAGTTCATCTTTTTTTTTAAGGTGTTATTTTCTTCAGTCAGATTGTTGACTCTCTTTTCATAGTTTTCTTGCATCATTCTCCTTTCTCTTCCCAAATTTTCCTCCACTTCTCTTATTTGGTTTTCAAAATCCTTCTTTAGTTCATCTATGGCTTGTAGGCAGTCTTCGTGTTTCTTAGAAGCTTTTGGTGTGGGAGTTCTGACTGTATTGTCTTCTTTCTGTTCCATGCTTTGATCCTTTTTGTCCACCAAGAAGGAATCTAGAGTTTGAGTGCTGTTCTTACTTTGCTTCTTTTGCCTGCTCATGTTGCCAATCATTTACTTGATATTTTTAGCTCTTTGGTACTCTGCTTCCAATGGGGAAAGCTCTGTTCCAAATTGCTTTGGTTTTTACAGCTGGTGGAGGTATTAGGAGGCCACCATTTTTTGCCACCCCCACCAGCTTTGGCTCACTGAAAATGCATCCCAGAACCACCACCAAAGACCACAATCTGGATCCAGGATGCTCAAAGCAAGAACACTGTGAATGTTTGCTTGGCCCCCCTGAAGTTTACCAGCCGGGAATCCTTAAAGACCCACATGGCGGCTGCTGTAGGGCAGCCGTTTCTGCCCTTCCTTGCCCTGGAGGCAGTTTTGCCAGATCTCTTTTCTTATCCAAATTCAGTTGAGTTCCACTGACCTTTCACTTTGAAGTTGTTTCTTACGGCTTGACAATTCTGGATACTGTCACAGCTGCCACTGATCCACTCTCCTGAATGCCCCAGCTGTACCTCATCCTGGCCACCCTCGTGTCAAGCCACAGTTTCAAAGTGGGCTGTTTTTGGCTCCCAGCATGCTGCAATAAGTCCTTCATGTGGAGCTGCCTTCATCAGGAGATGTGTTTTTCTTTATTTTTATGAGTTTTGGAGCCCTAAAATTTGTTTAGAATTATATTTTGTGGGTATTTGAGGTGTCTGTGTGGAAGCTGCAAAACCTTGCAGCTTCCACACCCCCATCTTGGCTCTGCCTCACTAAAGTTCTCTAGTCTTAAATCATATAAGAGGGTCTGTTTTCCTCCATAAAAGCTATAATTTTCTGCAACTACTGCATAATACGTTTCTGTAGAGGTTGACATTTGAAGAAGTTTGCAGAAAAAAAATCTAATCCATTTTTTGGTCATATTTCTCAATAAATTATATTGTAATTAATCTTTAGTTTATAAGGCAATTTCCTAATATTATTCAATTTCAACCCCAGAACTATCTTTTCATATCAGTAGCACAAATTATTTGATCCATTTTGCAGATGAGGAACCTTATTTACTCAAGGTTCCATAGCTCTTATATTCCAAGGTCAGGACTTGACAAATTCATAGGACTCAAGCTTTCAATACACAGTGCTATATATCACTCAACTGTGACACAGTCAAGAATAATGAATTTGGAAAGGCTAAAATGGGGTCATAGTAAAGCTTTTGAACTAGAAAATTATATGTTATCAAGCTATCAATAAACTTGGTAATGTATAAAAATGTTTGAAACAGAAAACATAAAATCATATGTCTTCTTTCAGTTGCTTCGTCCTTTATTTTTGGACAACCAAATTCATTGTATTTCTCATGCTCACTTTGGAAGGTAGCCTGTTTAGATAATATATGCATTCAACCAACCATTCTCACCTATAGCCTCATGTATTTTACTTGGTTGGTTCAAATTCCTTGCTGATTCAAAGTAAGGTCATAGACAAATAGTCTCCTTTAGTCTCCTTTTTGAGCTTTCCATCTTGCCTTTTTTGTTTTGTTTGGGCTTCACTATGAAAAATGCTACTAAGGTACTTTTTATCTCCCTTTATGATTCCTCTTGCTAAAAAGAAAAGCTGTCTGGAACCTCTTGTCTAGTCTCTTGCTTTTGAAGACAGATAAAAGCAAATTACATTTTTCCCATTAGTGACTTTAGAAGACTAAAGAGCAAAACGGATCTCTCAGCTCACTCCATGCAAGCAGATGATTATTTCAATAACGGCCAAAATCTCCAATAACACAAAAATACACTTAGGTAATCTTCAAGGGACCACTTTGGCAAATGAGAACAACCCAAATAGATTTTCAGAGACATGTTCTGAACTATAATGGCATTTTTTCAACATAAAATGCACTCAGTATACTGGGGTGGCCTGTGTTATTGAATGAAGGAGCAAAGGTTCTGTGAGGTTGGTGAAGATATTATTACAGTGTACAGAAGTAGGACCATATGTCTCAGCACCCGGAATGGATACAAAACGTGGATATCTAACAATCTACTTTTTTTTCTAATAACTCTCTCCAAAAGAAACTTGCTATAGTTGGATGAAGAACTAACAGTGACAGGAACATTTGATCAACAGCATATTAATAATAAAAAGAATCCCCCCCCTTTTTTTAATCAAGGCTCTGTGGTTCATTGTACACAGAGATTAGTATGTTTTTCTTTTTTTGTTTGTTTTTTAAGCTTGAGGTATTTTAATGTACTTGATATAAATGAATACTAGATCAGGTCCTTATGAGAATTTATTGAATGAAATAGGATTCTGTGTTTTTAGATAGCTTGGAAAAGAGGAGACGTAGGAAGAAAATCATAATTTTCTGGTGTTGTAAAATAACAGTTACTTATGGAATACAACTGCAAAATTTGAAAGACTAAAGATGAATATCATGCAAGAAGGTTATGTGTGTGTGTGTGTGCATTTGCATGAGCAATATCAAAATTAAAAAGGAAGGTACTGCAAAGAAAATGTCAAAGGTATTGCATGATGGGAAGAATACCTAAATTGATTGTTCAGATTGAAAGAATGAAGAGTGACAAGTGGATAGCCAGAGTGTTCCACTGGTTCACTAGGAGGTCCAAGAAAATTCTGGGAAACTTTATTGAAGCTTGGATGGAACTCTTTAGGTGAATATTTGAAAGGGCACGGATTAGTCACAAAGAATGGGAAGGCTTTAATGCTTTTTTATTTTCATTATTGAAGGAAAGTCCTGAATCAGTGAGTTTACAGAAACTTCAGGAAAAAATTGAATTTGAGAGCTTCAAATATTTAATTCCATTATCTGCAATAATGATAAGAATTGTTTTGCTTGGACCCAGTGAGCAGAAGTATAATTCATGTATAGAAAACTTGCAAGAAGCAAATTATTATTGGTGTATTCAAAAACATTCTAGTAAGTAGAGCTGTCCAAAAATGAAATAAGAAACCTAAGGAGGAAATTAAGTCTCACTTAAGTGGAGATCTTCAACAAGAATTTAGATGATTGCTTGCTTACTTGAATGTGGACAAAAATATCTATTTTTAATATGAAAAAAAGAAATAGTGACAAACATTGAAATTAATTGTTTATGAATCCGATAAGTGGGCAAAATGGTGGCATAGAAGCTGCAAGGAGCTGCAGCTGCTACACAACCACCCTACACACTCATAAAATATGAGCCCAGACAAAGTCTAGGACTCTCAGACTCACAAAAATATGGAAAACACATCTCTCACTGAAGGCAGCTTGGCAGCAGGGGCTTGGGAGCAGAGGATGGCCTAATCTGAAGCTAAGACCACTGCCAGGCCCAGAGCAGTAGGAAGGAGTGGAGCTGAGTTGAGCCAAGCCGTGCAGCACCCAGTCTTCAGGAGAGAAAATCTACAGCCTCCAGCACCACCACATCCACCAAGGTGTGAGGAACGGGGACTGGAGAGGCAGTTGGTAGGAGGGACTCATCCAGCAGGCCTGTAGGCCCAGAGCAGAGACCGGCCGAGCCCCAAACTGCAGCTGCAGCCAGGCCAGGCCCCAGGGCGGCCAGGAGGAGCTGAGCCTCCCAAACCACAGCTTGAGTGTACTTAATTTGAGGGAGGAAAAGCAGTTTGGCCAATCTACCCCTGGGGCAAGGAAGCAGTGAGGGAAGGGAACTGCGGGAATCTGTGGCGGACCCCACTGGTCTGCTTCAGAGTCCCTGGCCTTCGGACTCTGCAGGGGGGCTGAATCACTTGATCAGGGCTAAGTGCTCTTGTGTTGAGGGGCCTGGATCCAGATCATGGTCTTGGGTGGTGGTCCTGGGGTGTGCATTCAGCAAGCCAAAGCTGGGGGAGCTGCAACACCCTCCCTAATAGTTCCAGCAGCTAGGAAAACCCCAGCAATTTGGAACAGAATTTTTTCCCCTGGGAGCAGAGTTTCACAAAGCTAAAAAAAAACCAACCGATTAATTGACTGGCCAACATGAGGAAAAAGAAGCAAAAGAAGAACGGCAATAGAACTCTAGAATCCTTTTTTGTGGAAAAAAAGGATCAAAGCATGGAACGGGAGGAAGGCAACCCAGTCAGAACTCTCACACCAAAGGTGTTCAAGACACTTGAAGAATGCCTAGAAGCTATACATCAACTGAAAAAGGACTTTGAAAACGAAGTAAGAGAAGTGGAGGAAAAATTGGGAAGAGAAATGAGAACGATGCGAGAAAATCATGAAAACAGAGTCAACAACCTGACTGAAGAAAACAGCACTTTACAGAATAGATTAACTCAAATGACAAAAGAGGCCCAGAAAGCCAATGAGGAGAAGAATGCCTTAAAAAGTTGAATTTCCCAGATGGAAAAAAAGAAACTCAAAAGCATTCTGAAGAAAATAATTCCTTCAGAATTAGAGTGGAGCAAGTAGAAGCTAATGACTTTATGAGAAACCAAGATACTACAAACAGTTACAAAGAAATGGAAAAATAAAAAGCAATGTGAAATATCTCCTTGAAAAAAAAAACACTGACCCAGAAAATAGATTCAGGAGTGACAATTTGAATATTATTGCTCTACCTGAAACCCATGACCAAAAAAGAACTTGGAAAGCATCCTTCAAGAAATCCTCTACAGAATTGCCCTGATGTTTTAGAATCAGAGGGTAAAATAGAACTTGAAAGAATTCCCTGATCACCCTTTCAAAAAGATCCCTGAAAGAAAACTCCTAGAAATGTTATTGCCAGGTTCCAGAATACCCAGTTAAAGGAGAAATTGTTACAGGCTCCCAAGAGAACACCATTTAAATACTGTGGAAGCACTATCAGGATAACCCAAGATCTGGCAGCTTCTACACTGAGGGACTGAAGGCCTGGAATATGATATTTCAAACATTAAGGGAGCTGGGAATAAAATGAAGAATCAACTACCCAGCAAAATTGAGCACATTATTCCAGGGGAAAGTCAGTGAAGTGGAGGACTTTCAAGCATTCTTGCTGAAAAAACCAGAACTGAACAGAAAATTTGACAATCAAACTCAAGAAGCATGAGAAGGCAAACATGGGACAGAAATCATAAGGAACTTGTCAAATTTGAATTATTTACATGCCAATATGTAAAAACAAC
>CM053601.1:96820762-96841214 GCA_028646575.1 Pseudocheirus occidentalis | reverse complement strand
GCTGTTTCTACGCCGCCATCTTGGCTCCGCCCCCCACAGTTATTGATTAATATGAAACATAAATCCCTCAGAGGACACTTGGTGCTAGTATTTACCAGAGGATGAGATCATCCAGAGCACAAAGGATTATTGGTATGCCAAGCAAAGAATAGAGTCTACTTGCTGGCTCTTAGTCCTGGGAAACAGAGTGTCTCTAAATATGTTGGCATTTCCCCCTTTTGATCAAAGGAAGATGACTTGAAAGAACTCCTATCTTTACAGCCAATAAAGGAGAGGCAGGTATGAGACAAGATGCCACAAGATGTTGGTTGGGCCAGGACAAGCATATTTTCCAGGTGGTTAGTTCAACTAGGGACCTAGTGGGGAAATGTGTCCCAGGTGTCAGTACTAGACATTGTTTACTAGTAGGCAGAAAAGATGGAGAAAGACTACAGAAGGATAGTATACTCAGCCCCCATTCAGAATCTTTGGATGGCTGTCTCATCTGGATGTTGCCTGCTTCTGGGTCCATACTAGATAAACTGAGTTTCCTGGAGCATTCTGCCATTCACTAAGGAGCAGGGGCTTTCTTCAGATGATCCATGAATCCATACTCACAGGTTTGGCAGTTATGGCAGTAGTCAGAATGACCTGGGAGGTGTCCTTAGGAAAAAAAATACTTTCACCAGTCTTTGAATCTGAACTTCTGCTCAATATAACATAGATCCTTAGTTAAGGGTCTTTAAACAATACATTGTGATGGTGCATTTTCTTAGCAACACAGGGCTAAGTTCAAACAATGTAATAAGTTATTACCACAGTTCCTATAATTTCATAATTACATTAAGTCAGTGTAATGCCATGCACCAGCAGCTTCCCAAAAGAATGCTACTGTGAACAGCGTTTAAGGTTTGGATTACACAGCAATAGTGAATACTCCATTTATTCTATTTGAAATCAAAGCAAACATTCACAATATAATATTCACAACATTACATCATATCAAAGAAAGTCACAATATAATGTATATAACAGCTTAACATTAGAATGGCCACACAGTTTTCACTACAGTGGCCACAATATTTAAAACAAGGAAGAGAAGAATAATCTTCTGGTTTCCCTAAGGGAGAAACTCTCCTTACTTAATCATTCAGTCAATTCACAATACAATAATTAAACTTCCACTCATGGGACAATCATTAACTTGATCAGTCACTAATCTAGCAATCAGTCGCTAAGCTAGATTCCCAATTACTAAATATCATTAATCACAAATATAGTCATTTGAAAACCACACAAACCCTCCACCCCTTGGTGTCCAGCAAATCTCAGTTTTGTCCAAAGGGAAGCCTTTTCTTCATCTTGACTCTGGGTGGTCTTTCTGATTCCCTGGATCCCCTCCCATGGTTCTAGTTCCCTCCTGAATCCACCAAACAGTCACCTGGATTCAGAAGCAGACAGCTCCCAGGTCCTTGTCCAGTCCTCAGGCTAGTCCCTGACACACACTGCAGTTCACAGGATCCAGCACATCTCAAACCTTTCATCATTTCTCTTGCCTGGAACTCAAGGATCAGCCAGGCCACAAACAAACAAAGTCTCATTCTGGTCATGCTTCTCTCTCTGAAGAAAACTCTGAGTCACTTCTTCAGTCCAGCAGCCCAGCTCCCAGAAGCTGAGACAATCCTGCTTCCTCCAACAGGAAAATTCCAATTCTGTCTCTTTGTCTCTGGAATTCTTGCATACACACACACACACACACACACACACACACACACACACACACACACACTGGCCTCCTGTTTCAGCCAATATCCTTCTTCAATGTCAACTGGGGAGTTCACATCCTCTCAACAGGGGGCAGGGCTCACACCTTCCATACTTAGCCCTAAGTTACTAAGTGCTACTTATCCCTAAGTTAGTAAGTGCTAAGTATCTGCTAAACTGATTGCTATTACAGTCAGGTACAGACCAAACTACTTAAGAGGGCTCATGATTGGCTAGTTCTGAAGAAAGGAGATTTACATATCACCAAGTAACCAAGAAAACATAAGTATTAACATCAAGTCCCATCTAGGGGGTAGGCATGGGATAAACCAGAATTTTCTTAGCTTGTGGGAACCCAAGAGGGAGGGGAAATAAAAGGGGAATAATGTAGGTAAGAGTCTCCTGGCCTGTGGAAGCTGGATTCAAACAGAACAGGCAGGAAGGAACAGATTATATTAGGGGAACAGAGCATGTACAGAGGACAGTTCCAGATGTTTTATGTAGTTATCTGATCCTGAGAAATCTTTTCTTGGAAAACATGTTTTATCCACATGACAGCTCTAAAGGAGGCTCTGCTTTTCTAGTTATAAAACTAAAAGTTCCTAGGCAGTTCTGTTTCTCTAATTTTGAAACTTCAGATAATTGCATTTTGTATATCATATGATGTCTCTATCCTTACTTAAATATGATTTAGGAATCTTTTAAAAATATGAAAATGAGCTGTTCTGCCTTTTAAAAATATCAAATGATTAAAAATAGGAAAATAATTTCACTTTCTTTAAAATTTTCAATACAATTTATGTGCCCATGATAGATAAATTTGGAAGTCTGTCATATACATATGGATGTAGTTCCTAGAGAAAACAGTCTAGTCATGATAATTTTCTCAAAATTTACTAATTTATTTATTTAGAAAACTTTCACATTGCATCTTTGTCATTACTCCATCTAATCATTTCCCCTTAAGAGTATATCATTCTTACATTATAATTGACCACAAATACAGGTTAAAATTGTAAGATGTTCATACATGAATCCTGTTATAGAAACAGAGATGTTCCAGTATCAATTTATTATTTAATTGATTTGGTATTATACTTACAAAACATCTTGATTATAGGAATTTGCTATAAAAGGAAAAAGAGGGACCCAAAGAAAAGACAAAAAGAGAGAAAACATCATCTGCCATAATAGGGGGGAAAATTCCCTTAGCTCTGTTTGATTCTAGGCACAAGGCATATCTGACAGCAAGTCATGTACTCACAGAGTGTTAAAGGAAAGACTAAGATTAACCGGGTGGGAAAGAAGGAGGAGCTGTCTAGACACAGGACAGAGATATAAAACCATTTAACTTTTTCTCTACCACTTAGAGGCTCCTGGAATCACAGGGAATATTAAGTCAATTTTCCCTCATGCACCAAGGAGAAAAGGAAATCTATTTGGTTATCTGGTTTTTGAATACTTGGTGAATGGTTTCCTTATAGCTTGACTGAAACTGGCATTTATCCCTAAATCCACATTCAGCTATAATTCCATTTTCTTCAGCTTTGACTAAGTTAGTGAGCATTGTTGTATGGTGGGATGACTTTCTTCATATTGGCTAAGCTTTGTGTCTTACCAGAATCTGGGCTCCCAGATGAGGTTCTGATGGAAAGAGATCTGATGTTGTAAGCTCTGACCCTGGCGTGGGGTAAGGAGTGGTGAGGTGTTCTTGAGATGAGATGCCTCATATCTCCAATTCAGCTGTAGCATTGTTGGCCTGAACTAACAAAAAGCATCAGTAGACATCAGGGCAGTGTAGATAGTAAGAGTCATTGAAATGACAGGTTGGAGCTAGGACATCCATTGTCCCTGGTCTTTATTCTCTGGAACCTTGTTGGACTCCCACAACTTTGGTGATACATGTATGAAAACATAATTTCCTTTTGAAACACTTATCTCCAAATGTGTGTGTGTGTGTGTGTGTGTGTTCATTTCTTTCACAGTACTTATTTTGTCAGCAAAACACCAGATAAATTTGATTGGCCCTATAAGAATAGATTTGGCAACTCTGATTCTGTTGCATTTTTTTAATTGAATTTTTTCACAAGATTAGAGCTGGGGGGTAATTCAGAGGTCATGGAACCAAACACTTTCATTTTATAGATTAGGAAACTGAGGGGACAGAGAATATGTAGCAGAGATCGAATTTAAACCTAGGTCTTTTAAATCCAAATCAAATATTCTTTTTACGATCCACTTAAACCTTCAAATGTCACATTCCTTTATATTTTGCATAGATCTATAAATATGGTCAGGCTTGGCAATTCTTAAATGACCATGGAGGAAGTGTGAAGAAAACAATGTGGTTTCAGTCAATTTGGCCTAAAACTTGCTTATTTGTATAGCATGTCTTCCCTAGCTGACTAATAGTGAGAAATCACAAGGATGCAGAAACATTTGGCTCTGAATTCTAGTAGGAAGCACCTAATTTTTTTTTTGGACACTTTCTGATGCTAGTTAATGGTACATTTTTCAGCACAATAAACTCTTTAATGAGGCCTTTTTAAGCTGCTGGTGGTAATAAAGGGTTTCTATAAGCCCAGAAGCTGGGGTATAGAAATTCATCAGTGCTTCATTCAATAGAAAAAGCAGCTTTCTCAAATGTTCCTTTTCTAATGTTCATCCACTTTCTTTGTCTACATTGCCTTTTGACTTTGCTGCAAATTTCTAAGTAAAAAAGAAAAATAACACTTTTCTCTCAGAGGATATTTCCCCCCTTTTAAAGTTTATTTATTTATTTATTTGTGACTATTGGGGTGGGAGCCGTGTTTATGTAAACAGAAAAAAAGTGAAGAGATTTTAAACACATTGAATGCTTGTATGAAGACCTATTATATTCAAGTGTGGATTATGTGCTTCCTGGAGTTTACATCTGTAGCAAATCTGAATATAAATTTTGTTTCTTCCTTATTCCCAGGATATTTGAGCTTATCTCTTCCCTGTTTTCAGTTTTTCAATGCCAGAGTTTTCTAATTAGTTTTAACTTAGGCCAAACTCTTAATGATATATATCTATCCAGGGACACCCTAAGGAAAACCACCTTGGGGCATCTACCTCAATCACTGAGGTAAATGGAAGACAATGGTTTCATGAGTAATAAGGGAGAAAAATTGGCCTTCTCAGAAGTGACTGGCAGAGACTTCAGACCTTAAGACTCTTCAGGATTCAGCACTGTTAGCAGGTGGTAGGCTTGAGTACTGACTATGACATGTAGTAGAGAAATTGAAAACGGAGTCAGAAAATGTGAATTCTAGTGAGTCTGATTCTATCCCATAACAACTGTGTAATTATAATATTACTTAATCTTACAAAAAAATCTCCTTTTTAAATAGCTCTGTGCTTTTAAAGAAAAATTAAAAAAACATTTCAATATATTAATATATTTTTGCATATATCCATCCTCTATACTCCTCTACCCAGTGATTTTTCCCTTGTAAAAAGTTTTTAAAATTTCAATAAAACCACGAACTGATTAACTGTGTCTGACAATATGCATGATATTCTGTAAAGGCAATATCCCACCTCTCCAATGAAAAGAGGAAGTCAGATTTTCTCTTCTACAAGGCTAAGATTAGTGATTATATTTATATAGCACTCTGTGTTGTTTCATTTAAAAAAATATGTCATAGTTGTTCATATTACTTAGCCTCTTTTGCTTATTTCACTTTGCGTCAGTTGATTTAAGTTTCTCTGAGCTGCTGATAATTTATTTTCTTATTCTACAACACCAATTCATTACATTCATGAACCACATTTATTTAGTCACTTGCCAGCTATTTCATTTTTACTCCTCTGCTGTGAACACTTTTGAATACATATGACTTTTTCCTTCTGTCTGTCTTTGATTTCATTTGAGACCATGCCTAGTTTTACGTGTCAAGGGATACAGCTATTTCAATCACTTTTTCACATAATTTATGAGGTTACCCATAAAGAGGGTTAGGGTTGCTCAAGACCCCAGAATATCAACATGCCAAGTCATACCAAAAGACTTAGACTCTTAAGTCTTCTCTCAGCCAAAGAAAAGTAAAGTTTATAAAAAAGTTTGCCATATTGGGTAGACTCTTGAGGAACCTAGTTATCTGTGGTACTTGCATTTGGTAAGTAGGCCAGAGTAAGTCTTACACAAAGTAAGTCTCTCACACCACATGCAAGGGAGATGGGGTCTTATGTACAGAAAGTTTGTGGGAATCTAGGGATGGCCTAGAGGAGAAGTTTGGGGAGTGTCTTCAGGAAGAGTCAAGTGAGGTCAGACTCCAGTAATGAGTGATAAAGGGTGGGAAGTTGCTGAAGACTACATGGAACTGACAGACTATTTTGGGCCAGGCCAGTTCAAGGGTGGAAAATTAGCATCAAGGGTGGGAAATTGCTGGAACAAAGGAGGGCGAAAGACTTGGGCAGAGCCACAACAGAAGGCCCATGGCCTTTGGCAAATGCCTTAGGTGGGAAGATTCCAGGAGAGTTCAAGAAGGCTCCCAGAGACTGCACCTCATGAATAATCATGATTTTTTTTCAGAACAATTGAACCAGTTAACTCTTGTATCTAGAATATATAGTTGTGGCTGTCTTTCTATTTCTCCTCTAAAACTATTTCCAGCTTTTATCATCTTTGTCATTTTTCTATTCATATATGGTTTTAAAACCTTAAGGTAGCTTTAATAAATCTCTTAATCTCTCTAACCCCCAACTTTCTAATCTAAATATGAGACCCATATTACTACAATAAACACTATCATTTCAGATTTACATGTAATAATGTTTGTAAAAGTGCTTTGTGATAATAAAGTACTAGAATAATAGTATGTCACAGGTTGCTCTCTCAGAAGTGACAGGAAGGGATTTGGGTCAACACGGTATAATACAACTGTGATAGATGAATGGACTAAAAGTGAAAACTTCTCATGTAACATTTCAGAAATACAAACAGAAATATAATAGATTACCAAAGACTCAGCAACTTGGGCTTGGAGCCTGGAACCCTTGCCTTACTTTCCTGGTCATAAATTGAAGTTTTTCCTAAGCTTAGCTAATATGTAGGAGGGGAAAGCACAGACCCTGCAAATTTGACCACAGGCCTGAATGTTCCAGTCTTGTTTTCACTAACCATCATCTGACCTATACAGATATAATATTGGAAATCCTGTTGTGGAACTCTGGGCAAGTCACCATGCCCTAAAAACTCCATGATTTATTAAATATTGTCTACTTTCGTATATAAGTTGATATTGATGACATATTTTGTCTGTTTTCATGTCTGCTAGACATGTACCTTCTTCTTTTTGATATTGCTGGCATTTTACCTGCAGTGCCAGCAACTTTTTTCCAATTATCTTAGTTGCTGATTAATGTGAACAGGATAGAACAAGGGAGGGGGGAAAGGGGTGGCCTTTGGGTATATAACCCAAGTTTGAATTTTGTATTTTGCCTCTCTTAGTAGACTGCCCCTGGTAGCAAAACCATCCTTCTTGCAAGATGAAATAATTAAATAAATCCTTCCTGTCTTTGCTTGGAGATATCTCTGCTTATTTTATTTTGGGCAAGGGTTGTCTTTGTCCCACACATAGATAATTAGGTGGCCTACCTCTTTAACCTTTTAAATATTTGACCTTCACTTTGGGGCTCTTGGGATTCTCCAAATATTTTACTGGTTAAATAACTGCTTCCTTAATTAAAGGCTTACTCTGATTCCTCATTGCGGCATAAAATGATCCTATGTTCAAGAAAAATAAAGCTCATGAAGAGGAAGAAAGAGGAAAACTGTGGCAAATGTTATGCAAAATATGTTAGAGTCCATGAAAATAAAATTCCAAGTAGTACTCTGGATTTTTTTCTGGTCTTGGTGCTATTGATGTGGTTAGGGTTAGGGTTGCTCTAGACCCCAAAATACAAACAAGTTGGGTCCTGCAGAAAGAATTTGACTCAAGTCTCCTCTCAGCCAAAGGAAAGCAAAGTTTATTGAAAGTTCGCCATAACTCTTAAGGAGCCATAGGTCTTAAGGAGCCTAGGTGTCTGTAAGGCTTGCGTTGGGCAAACAGTTCAGAGCAAGTGTGACACAGAGCAAGTCTTTGCTAAGTCATTCTGTGGTGCTCTCACACCACATGGAGGGAAGATGCAATCCTATTTACAGAAAGGTTGTGGGAAGAATCTAGGGGTGGAGTTTGGGGAGGGTCTTCAGGAGGAGTCAGATGTGGTCAGACTCCAGCAATGAGTGATTAAGCTGGGGAAGTTGCTGGAGGTTACCTGGAAACCACAGACAATGGTGGGCTAGGCCAGTTGAGGGTAGAACAGGAAGATCAAGGGTGGGAAATTGCCAGACAAGAAGGCTAGCTAAAGTCTTGGGCAGAGTCACAATGAAAGCCTTATGGCCTCAGGAAAATGTCTTATGTGAGAAGATTCAAGAATAGCTCAAGGGGCTCCCAGAGCCTGTACCTCATCAGTGTCTGACTCTTTATGACACCATTTAGGATTTCCTTGGCAAAGATACTGCAGTGTTTCACTGTTTCCTTCTTCAGATCATTTTACAGATGAGGAACTGAGGCAAAATTGGCTAAGTGGCAGACCCAAGGTCACAGAACCACCAAGTAAGTGTCTGAAGCCTGATTTGATCTCAGGAAAATTAGTCTTCCTAATTTACTACAGGCCCAGAGCTGTATCCATTGCTCTAAGACCTAGCTGCCAACACCCGTTTATTTATATCCATTAGACTATAAGCTCCTTGAAAGCACAGATCGTTCTTTGCCTCCTTTTTTGTGTCACAACACAAATTCATTGACAAATTAATTTTTAAGAAAATTTCTTTGCAGCTAATATCATCTACAGTATTATTTTCCCTCTGGACTACTCACCCAACTCATAATTATGTGGATGAACAGGGTCCCCACTGGCACAACTATTATTACTTTGAATATTTTCGGAGCAACCCTGATGTACTATACTTTTGGCACTGAGGTTTATCACTCCTATCTGGTAGGCTTACAACTTAAAATCAGTCAGCAGATTTTAGCAAAGAAATTTTGTCAGGTGGCAAAATAATCATGGTTGATGTAAAACATGTTTCGTACAACTAGAACATATTCTCTCCCAAAGGCACATAGGTGCCATGGAAAGAATGGCTTCAAATGTGGTAGAGGCAAAGTCCCATGTTCTTTATAAGTGTTTAACCTCTCACATGTTTGTCTGAAAAATGCTGTTCACTGTGGACATTTTCACATCCATTTTACCTAGTAATAAAGTAAAATTTGATATCCTTAAGTTGTTTATTTTTTTCCAGCATGTATCTACTTCATTGTCTGAAAAGGATTTTTAATGTATAAACTAAAGTAATCTACATATAGGTCTGTTTACTTGTGCTAATACATCAGGTGTGTGGCAAGATCAGATAACTTATTCTTTAAAGAATAATTTTTTCTATTACCTTGGAGCACATGGTAAAACAAAATCTGCCAGCTGTTTAATATGAAGACTTCTGTCCTTCTTTTCGAATTCTTTATAATCCATTGACCCCTGCTCATGTGCATCTTTTCATTTCCGTTGCCTAATGAGTGGTCATCAATTTCAATTATTTAGAGATTTTATTGACTGGATATAATATTTACATTGATAATAGAGGGTGCTAAGAATCACATTTAGAGTGTCAAAGATTAAATTGATTTTTGTAGATGAGACAAAAAAAAATAAAATCTTAGCCGTCTCTGCCTACGGCACATTTCCACTCCTCTCGATTTGAATGGTGCACACAATACTGGTAGATTTACTGTGTTTTCGTCTTTGTCGTGTGCCTACCCTAAGCATTTCTCTCTATTAGCAAAGCTGTTTATCGTGGGCTTTTCCATACTCATACATACATTTTATGGATAAGCAAGAATGGTCTACCTTTCTCAAAATCTATATAGCTTCGTGAACAAATACAGCATCAGCTCTGAATAAATGTCGAGAGGAATAAACATTTTAAGTAAGGAATAATTCTTGTTCTGTGTGGTGAATAAAACCATAATAATAGCTACCATGATATAACATTTTAATATTTACAAAGCACTGTGCTTTGCTCTTTCATTTTATCCTCACTCAAACTAACCTAGGAATTAAATGTTATTATTATCCACATTTATAGAAAAAAATATATGAAGCAGAGAAACATTTAGCAACTTTCCCAGGGTCACACTGCCAAGTCCAGTACTCTATAGTACAACTTTCTTGACGTTGCTCCATTCATATTGTGCTAGAGTGCACAATAATATATAATTGCAACAGAAAGCAGCAAAATGAAATAATTCTTGAGATCAAAGAAGTAAGAAGGTGCTTGTTAACTTGGGGTTCAAGCTTCAAGGAAAACTCATGTAAAAGGTTACATTTGAGTTGGGATTTAGGGAATAAAATAGAAATCAACAGGTGAAAAGAAAACATTCTATATATACCATAAGACATTTTCTGGGAACAGATACTAGTTTGGTTTTTATGATAAAATAAGATATAATATGTATAAAATAGAATTGAAAGCTTTTGCTTCTGTGCCATGAAAGACCTTAAAAGCCAGTCAAAGGAATTTGAGTTTCCCTTGGTAGTCAAATGGATTTTTTAGACATTGTTCTCGTTCATATGGTGAATTAAAGTTTACAAAGTAATTTCTGGATAGTACCTTTCTTTCAGGGTAGCTCTTACAAGTGATGTTATCACCATTTCATGAATAACAAAACTAGGAATAATAGAAATTAAACTGTCTATGATTGGATAGTTAATAAATATTCAAGAATGGATGTAAACTTCAGTCTCTTTGCTTTATATTCAGGACTCTTTCTACATCACTAGGAGTAATATGATTAATCTGTACAGAATGAAAGATGAATGAAATTTTGAAGGTGGGGGAAAAAGCAGACTCAGTAAAATTTGTTAAGAGATTTTTAAAATCATCAATAGGCTGTTAATGAAAGCCTGAAAAGAATAGCGGCTGTGGAAATTTTGGGAAGTAGATGCATTTAAGAGACATTTATAAAATAAAATCCACAGGGGTGGGTAACAAATTGAATATGATGCCTTCTAGAGATAAGAATCAAAGATCAGAAAGTTAGTCACCAATAACTGACTCTACCCTTTGCTATCACTGTTGTGAAAACATAGAGCCTGGGATAATTGTGTCTGAAGTAAGTGTAACCACTGAGCCCTCTTTTAAGGGGGCATTTCTGACGAGGGGATAGAGCTACCACATTCCACAAGCTCTACTCTTGTTTGTGCATTGAATCTATCATGAATAATCATATATCCTTTCTGACATTTGTGGGTTCAGAAGTATAATAAGAAATAACTTGATTTGGTTTGGGGTGACTGAACCTACGATGTCCCTAAGGGACATCTTAAAAATTGGCCTAGCACTAACTTTATGATGACCTATCCCTCAAACATTCAAAATAATACTTTTTCTCCTTTTAGATGTTGTTCCTTTTCTTCCTTGGAATGCAATTCAATTAGTTAGTAATTCTTTTGAGTAAACAAATCTTCTTTTTGAAAAGTTGAAAAGGAAGATCTATCATTCACATGGAACTATAAATTAGTTTAGGCTCATTATTTTCTTCCTAAAACTTAGCTGAGGGTATAGATTCATTACAGTTGTTATTGTAGTTGTTGTTTTATTTTAGGAATGGTAATATACTTTAGAAAGCAGAGTACTTGGAGCCAAAGATGATGGAGAGAAACCTGGAGCTGCTGAAACTCTCCCCTGTTTTCCTCAGAAATATTAAATCAAGCCTTTAAAAGAAATCTGGAGCAGTACAATCCACAAAAAGATGGAGGAGAAATAATTTTCCACCCCAAGATAGCTTATAGGGATTTCATAAAAGGTTTGTCACTCTCAGGTAAAAGGGGAGCAGAGCCCGACATGGGTCATGTCTGGGCAAGTCAGTGGGAGATTCTTACTCACAAGAGAGATCAACATTCAGGGCTTGTATTTCTGACTTAGCAGACCAGTGGTACAGCAGATCTTCTGTGAGGTGTCCAGCCCTATTGCAGCAAACAAATTGCCAACTCCAGAACCCAGGACATAACAGAAGGTACTAGAATGGACCACCCAAGCCCAGTGGAAAAGCCATCATCCTTAGAGGCCCAGGTACAGAAAGCCACTGAAGCCAGTACAAGAAGCTTGTGATAGTGCCTCCTTTACCCCCCAAACAGAGATCAACTTTTTAAAAATGAGAAAAAAAAGAACAGCAACAAGAGAAATTTACTACGGTAACTGGGAAGGTCAAAACACAAATTTACAAGGCAACAATGTCAAAATACCTAAATGCAAAGTCACAAAAAGGAATATGAATTGATCTTAAGTCCAAAAATTCCTCTTGGAAGTGAAGTGGGCAGGAACTAGTTAAGTAGAAACTTCATAGACTTAAGAATGAAGTAGCCAGGAAATAGTTAAGTGATACTTTGTGAAATTAGAAATCAGCAAGTTAGAAGACAATGAACCTGCCTATGGGCCAGGCTGGGGTGTGGGAATCAATCTAGGTATTCATTTTTCTTCTCCTACATGCTCAGGTCATCATGCCCCGTAACCCTCTCTGCTTACTCTACAATCACCTATCTAACATTGTTCCTATTGTTCATTCTTCCTGTGATTATGCCCTGTAATCACAAACTCCCTTACCTCAGCAACTTATCAATTAGTTTTGGTTACGGATTGTTTCTGGATACCAATTTAGTTTTAGTTATTGATTATGTTTGGATATTAATTAGCTTAATTACTGATATGTTGTTAGAAACTCAAAATGGTATAAAAGACCCCGCATTTCTGTACTACCCTGTTGCTCTCTATTTCTTCCTAATTGGCTATGAGAGTCAATTGCCAGCTGGCTAAATTAATTTCTATTAAAGCTCCTTAAACTTTTGATTGAACTCTGTGGTCACTCTGTTACAACTCGCTAAAATTCTATCTGAGTCATAACACTGGAGCTCCAGCGAGCCTGGCCTTTGGCCATTTCCAGTGACCACCTTTCCATCAGCAAAGGGGACTGGACTGGGAAGTTGATGCAGGGGGCGGCCACTGAGAGATTTTTCTCAGCCCCAGATTCACTTCCTTGTCCTAAGTTGGACTCCAGATTGGAAAGATTCCCAGATTACCTTAACAATTGACTGATTTTTTATTCTTTCTCTTCTACCAAGGCTTTATGCTGGCAGATCCTTTCCTCTCCTGCCAAGGCTTTGAGATGGCAGGCTTCTTGCTAGCAACTGGATTAGTATGTGCACATTTTGGGGTATTGGAAGAGTTAAAAGGCTGGATGCAGTATCTATGTTCCAATTGCTTTGTCTGAAATGTCACACAAAGCCTGGAGTGGGGTTTCCAGAGGGGGGACCCCCATTTGCTTGAGATTCACCGAGAATCTCTAGGTTTGTTGGGGGCCAAGACATTCTGGGGTCCTGGCACACTAGTTCCCCAGTTCTACAAGGGCATTAAGCAGATATTCAAGGAGAGTATAATCTTGTTGGGTGGATACTCTAATTGGTTTTTTGAATATCTAAAGAATGTACTGAAAGTTAATTTGCAAGTCCTGATTAGGACTCTGGATCTATTGTGCCCTGGAGGTGGTTTTAGGATAAAGATCTTGATGACTGATTAGCCTTGAACTGAGGTTGGGGGAAAGGCAAGACCCAAGTCACCGTAAGCACCCCTGAAATAAGGAATATAAGCTCCATAATTTTCTTGTATCTTTGGCTCTGTATGGAATAGCTCTGCAATAAACAGACTATGAAATACATCCCCGTCTCTCTATCTATTTCCTTTAATCAGCTGCAAGCTTTTTCTCACTCTCTCTTTAATTTCCTCAACTGATAGGTAGGCATAGACTGTGCTGACCGCAGCATAGGTTTGAGTCTCCCTGCCTAGTGTGTGTGGGGGCTCTGTCTTGTCTTTTTGTGAATCCTCCTGCCTGGTGTTTTGAACACCCCAGTGGTGGGGGGCTCTGTCTTGTCTTTGTGAGTCCCCCTGCCCTGGGTGGGAGTGGGGGGAGCTCTGTCTTGTCTTTCTGAGTTCCCATGCCCGAGAGGGTGAGGGAGGAACTCTGTCTTGTGTGTCTGTCTGTCTTTGTCTCTTTCTGTTTCTCCCTGTCTTTTAGTGGGGGAGGCACAGTTTTGCGTCTTTGTCTGTCTTGTCTTTGTAAGTCCCCCTGCCTTGTTTCTTGGACACTCCATTGGGGGGGCACAGTCTTGTCTGTGTCTTTTCTTTTTGTGAATCTCCCTGTCTGTTTAGTAGGGGAGGCAGAGTCTTGTGTATCTGTCTGTCTTGTCTTTTTTTAGGTCCCCCTGTCTTGTATTCTGAACACTCCAGTGGAGGGGGCAGGAACTCTGTCTTGTCTTTTTGTGGGTCCCCCTGCCTTATGTTTTGAACACTCCACTTGGGGGGGGGCAGGAACTCTGTCTTGTCTTTTGTGAAGTGTCCCTGGCTTATGTGTTTCTCTGTCATTCAAATTAGAAAGGAAAATTCCCACCTTGCTAAGCCACAAGATGGGATTGGGCAGCCCTCCACTAGCCCCTCCCTAAAGTAATGGAGGTGGGCTGGCCACCAGAAGTGTCCTTTGATCCTGTGCTGTCAGGCAAGGTTAGGAAAATCATTTTTGGGAACCCAGGTCTTCTTGAGCAGATTCCTTACATTGTTACCTGGATAGAACTAATTCCTGAAAGATCTAGGCTCCTGGTTGCTGGAAGGCTCCTCATGAAAAGAAACAATTAGGAGAAACAGCTAGGAAACAGGGGGAGTTGATCAAAGCAAGGAGGGACAGCGAGCTCCCCTCTACTCAGTGTTATCACCACCTGTAGAGGCTCATAGAAAGAGAAAAGCAGACTAACAAAAGAAGGGAATTTTCCCTTCTCAAGGTTGCCTCACCCAAAAGGTAAAAGTTTTTGTTCTGTGGTTCTGCCCTGAATAGGGTTGCAGCTCTTCTTTTTTGCCTACCCCAGCAGAGACAAGTTAAGGTTTTGGTCAACAAGGAAACTCATGAACAGGAATAAGGATTCCTTAGCACCCCTTTACATGTGTGACCTCCTATAATCAGAGGTCCGGGTTCGCTAACCCCCCCAACCCCTAGAGGGGACATGAGCCGGGATACACCACCTCACCTGCTAGAAGTAGCAGACTCATTTTCTGTGTCTCTCCCCATACCCCAGTTTCTAGGTCTCTGTATTTTCTGTTTTGAACTGCATTTCCTGACTGGTTAAAAATCCTCCCTGTCTGGCCAGAATTTTGAAAGAGGCAGGCAAATTAACCTTTTCCTGCTTCACTTGAAAGAGAAAAGTTTTTTTTCCCAGTCAGTTTTGAAAAGTGCCCACCCCCTAATGGTTTTCTGTTCCTCCTGTTTAAGGGGGGAGGAGGCATAATGGCCGTATCAAAGGCCCCTTTTGTAACAGCCCTGGGTGCAAGAATTGGCATCACTACAGACGGGAACCTCC
This sequence comes from Pseudocheirus occidentalis, assembly GCA_028646575.1. Classification (NCBI taxonomy): domain Eukaryota; kingdom Metazoa; phylum Chordata; class Mammalia; order Diprotodontia; family Pseudocheiridae; genus Pseudocheirus; species Pseudocheirus occidentalis. Next base: position 96,826,007 of record CM053601.1, on the reverse strand, counting down.
CCTTTCAAAATTCCTGGACCCACAGCCAGGCTCTGCAGCACAGGGAGAGGGGAAAAGTCTCTGTATCTGCTAAGCCAAATTTTCAGTTTTATGTTCATCTAAAAGTTTATGGATCACCATATTTATTGTCTATGTGATATTTAAGAATATAATTGATCTCTAATAATCAGTTACTAGCTTATGTGAGAACAAGAGAACTTTATTACTGTGTAACTTCATGTGGAATTTTAAAGTTATTAGATTGGTAAATTAATGCTTTTTTATTTCAAAGTTTAATCCTTGAAAGATCTGTGTTGTAAGAGAAGCATTTTCTTTTGTAATGTTTTAGAGTATTGTGCGTTGAAGAATCATAGACCTAATTTGCAAGATTTGTAATTAAGTTATTTGGACAACTGTTTTACTGCAAAAACTTAAAGGATGTTAATTGGTACTATATGTAGGAAGGAGGACACTAATAGAATGCCATACTGAACTGTCCTCCTGCATTTATGTGAATTGGAAAAAAATGGGGGTATCTTTATGTTGTAAAACTGCCAAAGCCCCTAGGAATTATTTCTCTTAGGCAAGATCACTCTGCAAAGGAAAGAGATGATAGTAAAATGGAATTCCTTACATTTGTTAAACCTGGCAAATTTTATTGCTCATTGCAAATTCATTAGACACATAGATAAATACTGACACTGAGCTGATTAGTGAAACTTGTTTAAAGTAAAAGGCATTTGGGACAATAGTCAAATTTTGTTTGGAGTTTAAATTTGGGTATAGTTACCTACATAAATCGGTAAATGCCATAAGCTGCTCAGAAGGGATATACTGTGAAATAGTGGAAGAACCGGTGATGGTAAAAGCCACATATATATATAAATTAAAGAATTTGGTAAACAGGTATTTGGCCTAGTCATCTGCCTGTCACTAGGTATTTGTTTGTATGGAATAAAGTCCTTATATGCTTCAAATTGATATTAGAATAATTAAGTATTGGTGCAACTGATTGAGGAACTTAGCTGTTATTCTATTAATTACTGAAACTACATCACAAATGTCTCCTATGTGAGGAAGAGTCTCAGTGCAAATTTCTAAAAAGAAGGCAAATTCTGGAATATTTTTTATAAATGGGAAAATTCAGCTTCATTCAAAGTTTGCTATTATTGTGGAAATAATACCTGTTTATACTCTATTTGTTTTGTGATGCCAACATATTTTATTATGAGCAACTTATTGATATGTACTGTTTTGGGATCAATTAGTTATGGATCCTACCAAGTCTTTTTAGAATAACTGGAGTAGAATTCAGTCTCTGCTATAAGTAAATTTGTTTGTGTAACTACTGAACTCAAAAATAGGAAACTTCTATGTGCAAAGTCTTGAAAAATTGAAAGTTTCTATTTGTGAAGTGTAGACTCAGAGTGGAACTTTCTCAGGAAATAAAAAGATCTGATAATTCTGTATGTAAGATCCATCAGTTTCTGAGGTCCACCTATTAACCTCCCTAGTTATGTTAGTAAAATAAATCAGTCTGAGTAATGGATTATGCTATCCCATAATCCCTTTACCTCTGGTCATTTTCTCCCACCTTTCTGTCTCGTGTTTCTTTTAATCTCTGTGGCAGACTTGTATCTTCTAGGCACACTTGCAGATGCCAGCTCAAGCTGATTACCAAGCACTGTCTGTAGTCCTATGCAACATCCCTTGGATGGTGCCTGCTGAACATTGGCCGCAGTCCCCCCTCCTCCCCCTCTTCTTGAATGATGGCCCCTGTGAGGCAGGGCCAGCCCTACACTATTTCTCAGCCTGAAGCAACCTGGAACTGAGACTTCTTCCCCTTGTACCCAAATGATTTTGGGATCCCATCTGTTTGAGGGGGGAATGATGGAATGATGGGGAGCTGGGGTACCTTTGGAAAAGGGCATAGGCTCCCATTTAATAAGAGACCTCAGACCCAGGCCCAATTTTGAATTGATAGATAAGCTAAAGCCTTGCCAAGGGTCTCAAAATTTCTCTGAACATTTCCAATGGCCTCCCTTGGGAATGTGACCTACCCTAGCCAGCCCCAAGGTGAGGGAATGGAGGAAGAATCTGACAGTAGATGCTACCCAGAAGCCTAACTGTTATTTGTAATATCTACAAGCCTGATGAGTGTTTTTGTCATCATCACTAAGCTAGCTCTGGGGAATGTGGGCAGGGAGGAACCATACCATTCAAGCAAAACATCCTTGCACCTCCAAAATCCAATACTGAGCCGCTGTCCTATCCCCAACAGACAGACAAGAGAGGCGACCCAAATTGGATCAGGTTCCCAGGTGTTGCGTTGCATTTGTAACTCTGTAACATTGTTGTAAGTTCAGTATGTATTTGCAACCTCATTTGTAACTGCAATTGTAATTTGTTTGTAACACTGTTATAACTTCAGTACCTGTAATTGGCATCTCCCAACAAAAATACCATTCGGGGATATGCAGGGACAAGCAGTTTGTGTACTTTCACTCTATGCTAACCTGTGTGCTGCTATCATTAAAATTAAGGAGGGCCCAGGGTTGTCTAAACATGTCCTCCAAACTCCTGAAAATGCCTGGATTGCATGCACCACTGGCCTTAACGTTTATATCCATGTCTTAACAGACTCCACTTCTCCTGAAATGTGTATTCTGGTTTATGTCCCACCCTAGGTTTTCTTTCATTCTGGGGAAGGGGACTGGGAGCATTTTGGTATGTCTACCCAAGCAAGGTAAGACCTTATCTACATTCCCCTATACCCCTTCTGGTACTACGGGGCATTGCTTGGTCCACTGTTGTGGACACGACAGTCCTAGTCACAGGAAACTCTCGATATGCTAAATATACAGGCAGATCAAGATGTAAGAGAATTGGAAAAAACAAATTTCCTACCTGGGAATTTCCCTTGATTCCTTGGCTGAGGTTGTGCTAAAAAATTGGTGAGGGCTGGATCCCTCATTCCTTAAGAAGGGAGATCTTTGTAAGGCTTTGGGAGAAGCCTGTTGTCTCTATGCAAGCCACTCAAAAAAAGAATTGTCCCCTTTTTGTTACAGCAGCATGGTAAAGAAAGAGAAGCTGCCCAGGTATAAAGGACTAATTGGTTTGAATCTCTGGTTGATTGATCACCCAGAATGAACATCATTAGCCAACTCCTCCCTCTGAGGCTATGTGAAGAAGCAGATCCATTCTGTCTATACATGTCCTGCTACACATTGAACAGCCATAAGAAGCCAGGAATCCATGATTGGATTCTTTCCAAAAAACAAAAAGGAAGGAATGAAGTGGGAAGGAACTAGTTAAGTAGAAACTTCATAGACTTAAGAATGAAGTAGCCAGGAAATCAGCAAGTTAGAAGACAATGAACATGCCTATGAGCCAGGCTCAGGTGTGGGAACCAATCTAGGTATTCATTTTTCTTCTGCTTCATGCTCCGGTCATCATGCCCAGTACCAGTCTCTGCTTACCGTATAATCCCCTATCTAAAGATGTTCCTATTCATTCTTGTTCATGTTCTGTCATTATGCCCTGTAATCACAAACTCCCTTACCTCAGCAACTTTTCAATTAGTTTTGGTTACGTATTGTTTCTGGATACCAATTCAGTTTTAGTTACTGATTATGTTTGCATATTAATTAGCTTAGTTACTGATATGTTGTTAGAAACTCAAAATGGCATAAAAGACCCCGCATTTCTGTACTACCTTGCTGCTCTCTATTTCTTCCTAATTGGCTATGAGAGTCAATTGCCCACTGGCTAAATTAATTTCTATTAAAGTTCCTTAAACTTCCAATTAGACTCTGTGGTCACTCTGTTACAACTCGCTAAAATTCTATGTGTGCCATGAAATAAGAGCTTAAAAATGATTTTAAAAATGAAGTAAGAAAAATCGAAGAAAAATTGGGAAAATAAATGAGAAGTATGTAAAAGAATTATGGGGGGAAAATGTAAAAATCCTTGAAAAGGAAGCACAATAACTGACTGAAGAAAACATCTTCTAAAAATAGAATTGGTCAAATGGAAAAGGAGGAGCAAATGCTAATTGAAGAAAATAATGTCTTAAAATTAGTATGGGGGAGGCCAGGTGGTGTAGTGAGTACAGCACAGGCCCTGGAGTCAGGTAGACCTGAGTTCAAATCATGCCTTAGACAGAACACAAAACCTAGTCATGTGATCTTGTGCAAGTCACTTAATACCAATTGCCCTCCAAAAAGAAAAAAAGAAGAAGAAGAATGGTCCAGGTGGGAGCTAATAACTCTCTCAAACATGGACACTTAGTCAAACAAAATCCAAAGAATGAAAAATAAATAATAGAACACACTGTAAAAATACCTGACTGGAAGAAAACTGGGAAAATAGATCCAGGAGATAGAATAGATATAAGAATTATTAGAGTACCTGAAAGGCATGTTTGAAAAAAAAAGAGCCTTGACAGTTTATTTTTAGAAAATTTCAATGATATGCTAGAAGCAGAGAGGAAAATAGTCATTAAAAGAAAGCATCATTCTCAGTTCCTGAAAGAAGACACAAAATGAAAACCCAAGCAATAGGTTAGACAAATTCTAGCATTTTAAGGTCAAAGAGAAAATATTATAAGCAGCTAGAAGAAACAATTTAAATATCAAGGACTTATGGTGAGGATTACACAGGATTTAGAAGTGTCTACATAGAAGGATCTGAATTTATGGAATAAAATATTCTTTTGTTTGGCACTTAATATTTATTTCACACACACACACACACACACACATATATACCTTATTTATTTTCTTGTGTACATCATTTATTTCCACAAGATTTTGAGTTACAAATTTTCTCCTCGTCTTTCCCCTATGCAACATCTCAAAACAACTATCCTACTGTAAAACCCCTCTCCCAGTCTGCTCTCTCCTCTGTCCTGCCCTTTGCCCCTCCGAGTTTCTGGTAGGACAAGATGGATCCCCGTACCACAGTGCCTGTATATCTTAATTTGCGATTGGACAATTGGATGTAGTAAATAATAATTATAATGATAATAATACTAATAATAATGATATATGTCTATGTGTGTATATATATACATATATATGCAAATATATATTTTTAACATTTGATTATAGAACTTTAAATTCTAGATTTTATCCCTTTCTCCCTCATCACCCACCCCAACTGGAAGGACAAGTAATAAAATACAATCTGTGCATGTGTAGTTAAGTAGAAAATCTCCACAGTGGGCATATTATTAGAGACTGATTATATGTCCCTCCTTCCTATC
>CM053601.1:96791131-96820262 GCA_028646575.1 Pseudocheirus occidentalis | reverse complement strand
GGGACGCCCGAGGCCTGTTGAGGTGGGTATAGGTAAGCCCTATACATCCTGACCAAAACAGATAACCCTCACCTGAATAAAAAACCAGTAACATAGTAGGTAGAGTAATATATTGATTTGTTATTAAATTCCTTTTTTATATAATTCTTTTTTAGATAGTTCTCTTCACATAATTACTTCATTATTTTAATTCTTTAAGCAACCAACTGAGAGGCTGGGTGATATATGAAAAAAAAAAGAAGGCTACCTCAGGGGTAGAAAAAACAGGTTTTAAAGCCTTCCTCTCAAATATACTGTCTATGTGTCTGGGCAAGTCACTCAATTTCTCAATGCCCAGGGCAAATTCTAAAACTATAAAGCATACAAGAGGTACCCATCTGTATTGGTAGAAGGTGCTTTCTCACTTGATGGTTTTATATAATTGAATTCATAGAGTCTGGGAAAACAGTAAAAGAGTGCTGCACTTAGAATCACTTAACCTGAATTGAAATCTAAAATTTGGAGCATAAAATATATGTGATCTTGGGTAAGTCCTTTAGCTTCTTTATGAGTCATTTTCCTTACCTATGAAATTAAGTGGACTGGGCTAGATGGCCTTTAAAATTCTTTCATTTCTAAAAATCTATGATTCTATGATTTGTGCTTTAAAAGGGAAGGTCATATCAAGATTTCTTTAGTATACAATGAAAAAAATACTTAGAAACATCTATTTGGATGAAAGGAACATTTTGAAACAATACATCCCATTTCTCCTCTTTTTAATCTGTGGCACAATCATCATCCTAGGCTCCTGGACAAATGAGTTAAAATTTGTGAAGTGCTTAGCATGGTGCCTGGCACATGGTTGGTGCTTAGTAGTTGGTTATTCCCTTCTCTTCACCCTCCTCAATTCACTTTTCATTCTATTTTCTTCTTTTATTACATCAAATCAGTCATTTTGTCATTTTTAAATTAATTTTTGTATATATTTTTAGTTAACATCATTCATTACCATGCAATTTTGAGTTACAAATTATCTCCCCATCTTTCCCCTTCCCACCACCCCAAAACAGCGATGCCAATCCCCCATTCTGTTTTCTCCTATATCCTCCCCCATGCCCTCTTTGACTTTCTGGTAGTGCAAGATGGATCTCCCTATACCAGTGCCTGACAATCTTATTTCTCAGCTGCATGCAAAGAATAATAACGATAATGATATTAATACTACATGTTTTTAAAAAGATTTGATTTTAAAACTTTAAATTCCATATTCTTTCCCTGCCTGCCTCATCTCCCACCCTTACTGGGAAGATAAGCAACTCAATATGTGTTCTGCTTGTGGAGTTGCTCAAAACCTTTCCATAGTGGATATATTGTGAAAGCCTGACTCTACTTCCCTCCAACATATCCCCCTACGTACTCTCCTCTCTACTTTGTCCCTATCCCTTTAAAAAAGTGTGTTTTTCTAACTACCCTCCCTTACAACCTGCCCTCCTTTCATCATCCAGCCTCTCATCCCTTTAACTCCTACTCTCACGCAGGGCAAGATAACCAAATCAGAGTGTATGTCATTCCATCCCTAAGCCAAATTCAATGAAAGTAAGGTTGAACCATTCCCTTTTGCCTTCCTGTTCTTCCCCTCCATTGTAACAGTTATCCCTTGCCTCTTTGATATAATTTACCCCATTCTATCTCTCCCCATCTGCTCTCATGACATTCCTCTCTCACCTCTCAATTTCACCTTTTTAATATCATCCTTCCTGTCCAATTCATCCTGTGCCCTCTGTCTATGTATACCTGTACACATATATACATATGCTCATGTATTATTCATACTCATATATACCCTCTTATATTGACATATATGTATGTATACACATATACACATGCATACATATACATATATACATGCATACACATATATGCACACTTATATTCCCTTCATCTATCCTCATACTCAGAAATATTTCAAAAGTTACTATTATTTTTCCACGTAGGCAAGTAAATAGCTAAACTTTGAACATAAGTTGTTTGTGATTTATTTTCCCTGTTTACCTTCTCTTGCTTCTTGTATTTGAATGTTAAATTTTCTATTCAGTTCTGTTTTTTTTTTCATCAAGAAAGCTTGAAAGTCTTCTACCACATGGAATGACCTTATTTTCCTCTGAAATATTATACTCAGGTTTGCTGGGTAGGTGATTCTTGGTTTTAATTATAGCTCCCTTGATCTCTGGAATATCATATTCCAAGCCCTTTGATCTCTTCATGTAGAAGCTGCTAGATCCTGGGTTATCCTGATTGTTTCCCCAATATTCAAATTGTTTCTTCTTGGTGACTTGTAACATTTTTTCCTTGATATGGGAACTCTGGAACCTGGTTGTAATATTCCTAGGAGTTATCTTTTAGGGATCTTTTTCAAGAGGTGACTAGTGAATTTCTTCAAATTCTATTCTGCCCTCTGCTTCTAAAATATCAGGGCAATTTTCCTTGAGAATTCCTTGAAGGATGATTTCTAGGTTCTTTTTTTTTACCATGGCTTTCAGGTAGTCTGGTAATTTTTAAATTATCTCTCCTGTATCTATCTTCCAGGTCAACATTTTTTTCCCAATTAGATATTACCCATTGCCTGTTATTTTTTCATTTGTTTGGATCTGTTTTATAGTATCTTGATTTGTCATAAAGTCATTTGCTTCCATTTGCTCTATTCTAATTCTGAAGGAATTATTCTCTTATGTGAGGTTTTGAAATTCTTTTTCCATCTGTCAAATTCAGCTTTTTATGGCATTTTTTCCTCATGACTCTTTGGGCCTCTTTTGCCATTTGAGTTTGTCTATTTTTAAGGTGTTATTTTCTTCAGTCAGGTTGTTGATTCTCTTTTCATGGTTTTCTTGCATCATTCTCATTTCTCTTCCCAATTTTTCCTCCACTTCTCTTACTTGATTTTCAAAATTCTACTTGAACTCCTCCATGGCCTTTAACCAGTTTATATGTTTCTTGGAAGCTTGTGGTGAAGGAGTTCTGACTGTGTCGCCTTCCTGCCATTTCTTGCTTTGATCTTTTTTGTCCCCACAAAAAAAAGAATCTAAAGTTGGATGGTTGTGCTTGCTTAGCTTCCTTTGCTTGCACATATTGCCACTCAATGACTTGACTTTTGAGTTCTTTGCCACAGTAGAACACTGATTCCAGAAGTAAGAGCATTGTCTCAAATTGCTGGGGTTTTACATAGCTGCTCGAGCTATTAGGAGGCTTCTGTCTTTACATGCCCCAGCAGCTTTCGCTCAGGACCACAATCCAAGACCATGATTCAGATCCAGGCAGGTTAAGGCAAGAGGCCTTAGCCTCTAAATGGTCCATTGCTCCACCTAGTATCTACTGGCCAGAAGCTCTGAAGAAAACATGTAGAGGTGGTAACCAGGCTGCTGTATCCACCTCTTCTCATTCTCGGGTTTAAGGTTAGACCTCTGTTCACCCCAGATCTAGGAGAGTTCTTCTGACCTTTTACTTTATCTTTCGTACTTCTGGGTTTTTAATTCTGGAATTGGCCACAGCTGCACTTGTTCCACTCTCTGAAGTCCCTTAAGCTGAGGCTGCTCCAGGATGCACTGTGGCTAAAATACGGAGCTCAGTGTAATACCATGCACAAGTAGCATCCCAAAAGAGTGTTACTATAAACAGCTTTTAAGGTTCTGATTTAAAATATGGTGAACACTCTGTTTATTCCATAACAAATCAAGGAAAATGTACATAAAATCAAAATATAATATTCACAGCATTATATCTTAGAATATCACAATATCATTTTCACCAAAGTGGTCACTTTATTTAGGATGAAGAAAAAAAAAATCATTTCCATTCCATAAGGAGGTCTGCCTCCTTACTTAGTCATTCAGTCATCTCAAAATATAATAGTCAGTCTTCCACTCATGGGGCAATAGGTTAACTTAATCTGTCACTCATCTAGCAATCAGTCACTAAATATAATCATTATAAAATTGAGGAGGGTGGAGCCAAGACGGCGGCTTAGAAGCAGCAAAGTTTGGCAGCTCCCACACAGCCACCCTAAACACCCATAGAAAATGACTCTAAACAGATTTTAGAGTTACAAGACTATCCAAAATATAGAAAATGCATCTGTTACTGCAGGCAGCTCAGCAGGTGGGGTTCATCACAGCAGTCTGGGAGCTGCGGCCTGCCCATCCCAAAACCCCGGCCCGGCCAGGCCCCAGGGCAGTCAGGCCGAGCCACATCTATAGCAGAGCAGATCAGTGGTACTGGAGGCATAGTTTCCATATTTATCAGGTCAGAGGAAAGAAGGCTAAGAGAAAGGTCAGTGGATTTTGCTAAATTTCGGGGAGAACAGCAGTCTGGCCAAACTTCTCCCAGGGCAAGGAAGCAGTGAGAGGATGGCTGTGGCAGCAGGAATGGCTGAAAACAGCAGTGGCCTCCCCTGGGCTGCTTCAGAGCCCCTGGCCTGCAAATTGCAGGGGGGCAGAGGTGACTGATAAGGGCCAAGGGCTCTTGCGTTGAGTGGCATGGATCTGTATAGTGGTCTTGAGTGGTGGTCGTGGGGTGTGCTTTCAGTGAGCCAAAGCTGGGGGAGGGGAGCTGCAGCACCCCACTAATAGCTCCTGCAGCTGTGAAGGCCCCAGTGATTTGAGACTGAGCTTTCCACAAGGAAGCAGAGTTCCACAGATCTAAAAAAACCAAGCAATTGATAGACTGGCCAACATGAGGAAAAGGAAGCAGAGTAAGAACAGCAATAAAGCTCTAGAATCCTTTTTTGTGGACAAAAAGGATCAAAGCATAGAGTGGTTGGAAGAGAATACAGTCAGAAGTCCCACACCAAATGCTTCCAAGACACTGGAAGAATGCCTACAAGCTATGGATTGACTTAGAAAGGACTTTGAAAAACAAATAAGAGAAGTGGAGGAAAAATTGGAAAGAAATGAGAATGATGTGAGAAAGTCATGAAAAGAGAGTCAACAACCTGACTGAAGAAAACAACACCTTTTTTTTAAATCAATGAGGACTTTTATTTCTTTGTTTCACAAATAAACTGGCTGAAATAGATGTTTCCTGTGGGCTAATCAAAAAGACCAAATCCCATATCTTCATCAGACTCTTCTGATTCTTCCTTGGCTTCCACCTTGGCCGGAGCAGTGGCAGCAGGTGCAGCAGCAGCATGAGCCGCAGCCACAGGGGCAGCCACTGCAAATGCTGAGGAGTCGGCCAAGAAGGCCTTCACCTTTTCAGCAAGTGGGAAGGTGTAGACAGTCTCCACAGCTACAGCCAAGACCCGCTTGGAACCATTGATGATTGAGTGGGGTACTGTTGCAACAGTTCGGTAGCCAATCTGCAGATAGATGCTAGCAAAGTTATGGACACCCTCTAAGAACCGAAGATGAAAAGTATTCTCCGTGATGTCCAGCACTTCAGGGTTGTAGATGCTGCTATTGTCAAACACCTGCTGAATGATCAGTCCAAAAGAGAATGGGGAGATGTTAAGCATGTTCAACAAAGTCACCTTGCTGGCACCCACTTTGTCTCCAGTCTTAATCAGCTGCACATCACTCAAGATTTCATTGGTACCCCTGGAAATCTTGGTGGTGATACCCAGAGCCTGGAAGAAGGAAGTCTTCTCAGGACCCAAACTGGTATTCTGTGCTGGCACAGTTACATCACATGGGGCCATGGCACCGGCATGGGCAGCAACTGGCACGTCATTGGCCAGAAGCATGTCCCTAATCTCAGTCAGGTCTTCCTTGGTGAACACAAAGCCCGAATATGAGGCAGCAGTTTCTCCAGGGCAGGGTTGTTCTCCAGATGTCCACGAATGGCTTTGCATATCATGGTTTTTTTTCCCATCAATACTACAGCCTTCTCATGGAGGGACATACGGATCTACTGCATCTGCTTGGAGCCCACATTGTCTGCTCCCACAATGAAGCATTTTGGATAATCATCCAAAAGTTGGATTATCTTGAGAAAGTAATTGGATTTCCAGGTAGCCCTGTCTTCCCTGGGCATCGCGGCAGTGTTTCAGGGATTGCCACGCGGGGTTTAAAGATGATGTCACTCACATGAGGACGCCTGGGGAGAAGAAAACAACACATTAAAGAGCAAATTAACTGAGATGGCAAAGGAGGCCCAGAAAGCAAATGAGGAGAAGAGTGTCTTAAAAAGTCGAATTTGCCAGATGGAGAAAGAGTCTTAAAAAGCATTCTGAAGAGAATAATTCCTTCAGAATTAGAGTAGAGCAAGTAGAACCCAATGACTTTATGAGAAACCAAGATACTATTAAACAGTTACAAAGAAATGAAAAAAAATAGAAAGCAATGTGAAATATCTCCTTGAAAAAATCACTGACCTGGAAAATAGAGCCAGGAGAGACAATCGGAAAATTATTGGTCTACCTAAAAACCATGATCAAAAACAGAGTTTGGAAAGCATCCTTCAAGAAATTCTCAAGGAAAATTGCCCCGATATTTTAGAAACAGAGGGCAAAATAGAACTTGAAAGAATTCACCCATCACCTCTTGAAAAAGATCCCCAGAAGAAAACTCCTAGAAATGTTATAGCCAGGCTAAGGAACCCTCAAGTCAAGGACAAAATAATACAGACCACCAAAAGAAAACAATTTGAATACTGTGGAAACACAATTAGGATAACCCAGAACCTGGCAGCGTCTACACTGAGTGATCGAAGGGCCTGGAATATGATATTCCGCAGAGCAAAAGAGCTGGGATTAAAACCAATAATCACCTACCCAGCAAAACTGAGTATAATGTTCCAGGGGAAAATATGGTCATTCAGTGAGGTAGAGGACTTTCAAGCATTCCTGATGAAAAAACCAGAACTGAACAGAAAACTTGACATTCAAACACAAGAAGCATGAGAAGGTAAACATGGGAAAGAAATCATAAGGAACTTAGCAAAGAAGAACTATTTATATGCAAATATGGAAAAACGAAAATAGTGACTTATGAAATTTTTCTTAGTATGAGGATAGGTGAAGGGAATACATATATATGTATACCTACACATATGTCTATATAGGAGGGTATATATGCATATGAATACATATCTGAACATGGATGTATATGTGTACATAGAGGGTTGAAGATAAATTGTTTAGGAAGAGATGATGCTTTAAAAGGCAAAATTCTAAGATGGGAGAGGACTTGAATGAGAGGAGAGAAGGAGAGACAAAAGAGGGTTATTTGTCCCATTTAAAAGAAGCAAGGGACAACTGTACTTTCATTTTCTCTCATTAAATTTGGCTTAGGGAAGGAATGACATAAACTCTAAACTGGGTATCTTGCCACACAGGAAAATAGGGGGGATAGAGATGGGAGGGAGAATGACTGAGGGAAAGGCGGGATTGGGGGGACAGATACTAGAAGCACACACTTCAGTAAAGGGACAGGGATAGGGAAGAGAACAAAACAAGAAGGAAGTGCAGGATAGGAAGGAGGGACACACAATCAGCCTCTCATAATATGTCCACCATGGAGATGTCCTGAATAATTATACATGTACTGCCTGTATTGAATTGCTGCTCCTTCCAGTGGAAGGGGGTGATAAGGGAGGAACAGCAAGAATCTAGAATTTAAAGCTATATAATCAAATGTTAACTATATGCAACTGGGAAATGAGACTTGCAGGGACTGGGGTAGGGAGACCCTCCCTGCCCTACCATCAATTTAGAGGGGCGTTTGAGTAGAACCTAGAAGAGAGCAGATTGTGGGAGGGGCTTTGCAGTGGGATCATTGTTTTGGGCTTGGGGGTGGGGGAACGAAGGGGAGAAAATCTGTAACTCAAAACCCTTGAGGGTGGGGGAAAGAAGAGGAGCACATCTGTAACTCAAAACCTTGTGGAAATGAATGATATAATTAAGAAAATAAATGAAAATTTAAAGAAATTGAAAGAAAAAAAAAAGAAAATTGAACAAATGTTCCAACCCTAGATCTCGTTTAAACTTCACTGTCATCACAGCATTCAATGTCCAAGGAGAGGCCTTTTCTTTATCTTGACTTGTGGTGATGTCTCAGATTCCCTAGATCCCTTTCCATGGTCCCAGCTTCTACCTGAATCCACCACTCACCTGCATTCAGAGGGAGACAGCTCCCAGGTTCTTTTCCACTTCTCCTGGCAGTTCCTGCTACACACTGAAGTTCACAGGGTCTAGCAAATTTCAAAATCTTCACAATTTCTCTTCCAGGGAACTCTATAAACAACCAAGCCACAAGCAAACAAAGACTTATCCCAGACATGCTTCTTCAGTCTTCCAGCAGTTTGGCTGGCCCTGGGACCCAGAAGAATGCTCAGCCTTCTATGCAGCCTTCTCTGCAGTAACTTCAGCCTTCCCCAGATTCTGGTCTCAAGGAAATCTTCTCTTAGTTCTCAGGAATCTTCCAGAAGCTCACTGAGAGGAACTCTCTCTCTTCTCCACCAGGAGCCTTCCAGGAGAAAAATTCTAATTCTGATTTTCTCTCTCTGGGGCACTTCTTGTATACATACAAACGATTGGCTTCCTGTTTCAGCCAAACCCTTCCTGTTTTGTCAGCAACAGGAGACAGAGTTCACATCCTCTGCTGCTTAGCCACAAAGATTTGAGTAGTTACTAAGAGGTAAGTACCTGTTTACTTAACATAACAAAAAGGGGTCTTCAAATTTAAATTAATTACCATTACACTCACTCCAGATGGGCTCCCAGAGAGCTGTGATGGACCCTTCTTGTTTGCCTTCCCAGTTGCCTTCAGCAGGAGATTTGTTTCTCTCTGTCACTTTATGGATTCTGGAGGTCTAAAATTTGTTTAGTCATATTTTGTAGGTATTTGATGTGGTTATAGGTGGAGCCACAAAGTTTTCCTGCTTCTATGCCACCATCTTTACTCTGCCACCCACTTTGTAATTTTTTAAATGTCTTTAGGATTATTCACCAATTTCCCATGCCAATTACTTTGTCTTTGTGTGGCCCTCTTCTGTTTATACTTAGATTATCATCATCGTGTATTACTCATTTCAATCAGTTTCTAATCTTCCTAGTCTATCTTACGCATTATTCCTTTTCCATTCTGTTATGTAGAGAATAAGAGTTAGGGGAGACCTGGGTTCGAGGTAAATTTAGGATTAATTGATCAAGCCCCTGACTACCTGGAGTATAAACTGAAATACGGCACTCCTGACTGAAGGTACAGTGTTTAAAAACTGCAGTCAGGGAGAGGAGCTAGTAAAAGCAATGATGTACAGAAGCCAAAAACAACCATGGTTGGAACTATATCTCAGGGCTAATTTGGGAATATGGCACAAGAGTACAAGGCTGCAAGGTTCCGTAGACAAGGGGTCCCTCCAAAACAGGGTGGAGGGAGCAGGGTGAAGGATCCTTGGGCAAAGGGGGAGTGGAGAACAGTCAATTTCCCAGAACATACCAAGGTCATATTCTGGGTGAGGTGTGTGGGGACGCTCTTGGTCAGTTTTACAGAACAAGGTGGTCTCTGCATAAGACAGACTTGCACCATACCATAAGCCCAGGACTCATCCTTTGTACAGAATGCTAATTCAGGGAGAAGGGAGGGGATGGATCAGGGGATCATGCCTTGAACAATTTACCCAGTACTATGCCTTAAGTTGTTTCAAAATAACCTTGCTAGAACAGAGTTTTAGAACAGAGACAAAGACAAAAATATGAAGGGCCAAAATATGGGAGGCCTCAAAGTAGTGTGATTTGGGATTGGGTACAACAATAACAGGAAGGGTTTGGCTGAAACAGGAAGGCAATGCTTTGTGTTTATATAAGAAGAGCCCCAGAGACAGGCAGAAATATAACTAGATTTTTTTTCTCCTACAAGGCTCCTGGTGGAGGAAGCAGAATCTTCCCAGCATCTGGAAGCTGGGTTGCTGATTGCTGGACTGAGAACTGAGTTGGAGTTTTCTTGAGACCAGAATCTGGTGAAGGCTGAAGTTGCTGCCCAGATAGGCTGCCTGGAAGGGTGAGATTATTTTTAATGACTTGTTTATTTACTTTTAGTTTACAAGGTTCAGTTCCAGAATCCATTGAGTTTCAATTTTTCTGCCCTTCCTCCCCCTACCCCACTATGGTGGCATACAATCATGTATAGGATCTGCAAACTATTTCACATTGTACAATAGTCTGGTTGTATAAAATCATTGCAACCAATGGAGTTAAAAATGGTAAAAAAGAAACAAAACCAAACATAGAAAAGAATGATAGCATGTATTGCTTCAGTCTCCATTTAAACTCTGGTATTTCTGGATCTTTCTCTGAATGTAGATATCTCCTTCCATTCTGAGACTTGTAGAATTGTCTTTTAACTGTGCGTTGCTTAGAAGAGTCCAGTTTATAAAGGTTGGTAATCAATGTATCAATGTATAGAAGCATTGTAACCAATGGAGTTAAAAATGGTAAAAAGGAAACAAAACCAAACTTAGAAAAGAATGATAGCATATATTGCTTCAGTCTCCATTTAAACTCTGGTCATTCTAGATTTTTCTCTGAATGTAGACATCTCCTTCCATCCTGAGATTTACAGCTGTGTGATGTTGTGAAGAGTCTAGTTTATCTAGGTTGGTCATCACACATATGATGCATCTGTGACTGTACAAATTTTTCCTGGTTCTGCTCTTCTCACTTAGCATCAATTTGTATATGCCTCTACAGGTAATTATGAAGTCCATCTCCTTCCCATTTCTTATAACACAATAGTATTCCATTACATTCATATACCATAACATTTTCAGTCATTCCCCAATTGATGGGCATCCCCTAAATTTCTAGATTTTTGCCACCACTGAGAGCTGCAATAAATATTTTTGTACCTTTGGGTCCTTTTCCCACTTCTATATTGTCTTTGGGATACAAACTGAAAAGTGCTATTACTGGGTCAAAGGGTATGGGATTATTTATAGCCCTTTGGGCATAGTTCCAGATTGCCCTCCAGAATGGTTGTATCAGTTCACAGCTCCACCAACAATGCATGAGAGTTCCATTTTTTCCACATCCTCTCCAGCACTTGCCATTTTCCTGTTTTGTCATCTTAGCCAATCTTACTGGTGAGATGTGGTACTTCAAAGTTGTTTTCATTTGCAGTTCTTGAATCAATAGTGATTTAGAACATTTTTCCATATGCTTAAATATATCTTTAATTTCTACCTCTGAAAATTGCCTTTTTGTATCTTTCTACCATGTATCAATTGGGAAATGACATATTATTTTTTTACTTGTCAAATCTTTATTGTTTAAGTAAGGGGAGGGTTGGCAGGGTCCAGGTTAGTTCTTCTTGGAAGCAGCCTTCCTCATTGCAGCTAGGACATTGCAGAGTTCCTCTCTTCCTCTTGGCTAAGATGTGAATCCCCACCCTTTTTTTGATGAATTTAAGAGCACACTTATCCTTGGAGACTTTTAACAATTCCATGGCCTACCTCTCATAATTGGCAAATCCACACACCTCCTGGATCATATCTCTCACAAACTTTGTGTGTTTTGTTAAACGCCCAAGGTGGTTCCAGTGTTGTGGCTTCGAAATGTTTTTGGTAACTTTGTGGTCCTTCTTGAGTCCCACATGGGTACCGGATAGCCATGGCTGTGGTGCTTCTGTAGCCCCAAAGGCAACCACAGCAGAAAGGAGGGGAGAGTGTTGAATTCTGGGATATGTAGCCTCCACTTCCTGGTCTTCCCATGGCTTATATTCTTGTAAATTTTACTTAATCCCCTGTAAAGTTTCCAAAAGAGGCCTTTATCAGAGACACTAGTTGTAAATATTCTTTCTCACTTCCCTCTTAATCTTTGTTACATTGGCTTTGTTTGTATGGAATCTTTTCAAATTAATGTAATTAGGATTATCCATTCTGCATTTTATAATGCTCTCCAACTCTTCTTTGATCATAAAGTCTTCCCTCCTCCATAAATCTGACATGTAAAAAATTCATTGCTTCCCCAGATTATTTACAGTATCACCCTTTATACCTATATCATGCACCCATTTAAGCTTGACTTTGGTGTATGGCATTAGATGATGTTCTATGCCCAGTTCCTGCTATACTATATTCCAATTTTCCCAGCATTTTTTGTCAAATACTGAATTCTTAACCCAGAAACTGGAGTCTTTGGGCTTATCAAACAGTATATTCCTATAGTTGTTGACCACTGAGTCTTTTGTACCGAATGTATTCAATTTATCCACTACTCTGCTCCTTAACCAGTACCAGGCAGTTTTGTGACTCCTACTGTATAATAGAGATTAAAATCTGGTATGGCTGGGTCACCTTCCCTAACATTTATTTTCATTAATCGCCTTGATATTCTGGACTTTTTGTTCTTCCAATTGAATTTTGTCACTATTTTTTCTAGTTCTTTAACGTAATTTTTTGGTAGATTGATTGGTATGGCACTAAATACGTAATGTAATTCAAATAAAATTACCATTTTTATTTTATTAGCTCTACCCAGCCATGAAGAATTGATGTTTTTTTTTCAAATTAGTGAGATCTGGTTTTATTTGTGTGAATAGTGTTTTGTAATTGTGCTCATAAAGGTTCTTGGTTTGTTTGAGCAGGTATATTCCCAAACATTTTATAATGTCTACAGTAACTTTAAATGGGGTTTCTCTTACTATCTCTTGCTGTTGGACTTCATTGGAAATATATAGGAATGCTTAGGATTTATGTGAGTTTATTTTATATTCTGCAACTTTTCTAAATTTATTCATTGTCGCAAGAAGTTGTTTTATTTTTTTACTTCACTCTCTAGGATTCCCCAAGTACATCATGATGTCATCTGCAAAGAGTGATAGCTTAGTCTCTTCTTCCTTATTTGATTCAATTGATTTCTTTTTCTTCTCTAATTGCTACTGCTAACATTTCTAGTACCAGATTGATTAAGAGGGGTGATAGTGCACATCCTTGTTTCACCCCTGATCTTATTGGAAATGTTTCTAGTTTATCCCCATTGCATATGAAACTTTTTGATGGCTTTACACAGATTACGCCATTTATTCCTATACTTTCTAATGTTTTTAATAGGAATGGATGTTGTATTTTGTCAAAGGCTTTTTCTGCATCTACTGAAATAATCATATGGTTTCTGGGAGTTATATTATATAGATCAATGATACTGATGGTTCTCCTGGTATTGAACCATCCTTGCATTCCTGGAATAAATCCAACCTGGCCAAAGTGTATTATTCTAGCTATAAGTTTCTGTAGTCTTTTTGTGAATATTTCATTTAAGATTTTTGCATCTATATTCATGAGGGAGTTTGGTCTATAATTTTCTTTTTCTGTTTTGTCTCTCCCTGATTTAGGTATCAGTACCATATTTCTGTCATAAAAAGAATTTGGAAGGACTCCTTTCTCATCAATTTTCCCAAATAGTTTGTAGAGTATTGGGATCAATTGATCTTCAAATATTTGTTACAATTCAGTAGTAAATCAATCTGGCCCCCGGGATTTTTTCCTCTTGAGTGCTCTGATAGATTGTTCAGTTTCTTTTTCTGAGATGGGTTTGTTTAAGTAATTTATTTCCTCTTCAGTTAGTCCAGACAACTTATATTGTTCTAAAAAGTCATCAATTTCACTAAGATTTTCAAATTTATGTACATACTGTTGGACAAAATAATTCCTAATTATTGTTTTAATTTACTCTTCATAGGAGATACTGACCCTTTTCATTTTTGAGACTTAAAATTTGGTTTTCTTCTTCATTTTTTTATTGTATTGACTAAGGGTCTGTCAGCTTTATTGTTTTTTTCGTAAAACTAATTCTCAGTTTTATTTATAAGTTCAATAGTTTTCTTACTATCAGTTTTATTCATCTCCCCTTTGATTTTCATTATTTCTAATTTTGTATTTACTTGGGGATTTTCAATTTCTTCTTTTCAAGCTTTTTCAATTGTATGCCCAATTCATTTACCTCCATTTTCTTTAATTTTTTTCATGTATGCATTCAGGGATATAAAAGTATGGAATTGGATGCTATACCGCTTGGTGCATATATGTTAAGTAATGATATTTCTTCATTCTGGATGTAGTTTCCTTCCTTATCCATTCTAAAGAGATATATTTTAGCTTTTGTTTTATCTGCGATAACGACTTCTATCCCTGCTTTTTTTTTTACTTTAGCTGTGGTATAATATATTCTAATCCATCCTTTTACCTTTACCCTGTGTGTATCCCTTTGTTTCAAATGTGATTCTTGTAAACAGCATATTGTATGATTGTGTTTTTTAATCCATTCTGCTATCCACCTCTGTTTTATGGGAGACTTCATCCAATTCACATTCACATTTATGATTATTATATGTGACTTTTCTTCAATCTTATTTCTTCCCCCTCTTTATATTTTTATGTCTTCCTTTTCCCTCCCCCTCCTTAAGACTTTTCGTTTTGACCACCACCTCTCAGTATTTTGTCCCTGTGTTTCCCCCTCTTTACCTACCCTTTCCCCTTATTACTCTTTCCCTCCATACTCACTACCCTCCCCTTCTTACATCCCTTTCTCTTTATCCCTCCTATTGCCTATAGGGCACAATAGATTTTTATTCTTAACAGAGTATATTATTTCCTCCTTGAACCCAAAGCAATGCTTGTAAATTTTATACATTGCTCCTCTCCCTCTCTCATTTCTATTATGAATTTTCATGTCTTTTCATTTTAGACTCTAAACTTAGCCAATTATATTGATCCCTCTTTAAATCTGAACCAGTGAGTGTAACGATCATATGTTATTTCCTTCCTTCCCACCCTGCCACTTTAGTATGTTTTTATGCCACTTCTTATGGCATAATTTACCATCTTCTACCTCTACCTTTCCTTTGCTCTGATTACAATCCCTTTCTTCCCCTTAGTAATTTTTTTCAATCTTCAGATTAGTCCAATTATACCCAAACCCTCTTCTGTGTACATCCCTTTTAAGTGTCACAATACTTATACAAATTTGAATATTGACAGGTATCTGCTTCTCATAAAGGAGTGTGAACAGTTTGCTCTTATTGAGTCCCAAGTTATGTGCATGTGTGAGCATTTGTGTGTGTATGTGGATGTATGTGCACATTTTCCTTGTGTACCTTATTATGTCTTTCTTGTGTCTTGTAAGTGGAGATTGAATTTTCCATTGAGCTCAGGCTTTTTCATAAAAGAAGTCTGGAAGTCCTTTATTTCACTAAATGACCATCTCCTTGCCTGAAATAATATGCTCTGTCTTGCCGGGTAGTTGATACTTGGTCCTAGCTGTTTTTCTTTATGAAATATCACATTCCATTCCCTCTGATCTTTTAATGTAGCAGCTATTAAATCCTGTGTTTTTCTGACTGTAGTTCCATGATATTTGAATTGTTTCTTTTTGTCTTCATTCAGTACTTTCTCCTTGACAATGTAGCTCTGGAATTTGGCTACTATATTCCTTGGAGTTTTCAATTTGGTATCTCTTTTGGAAAGATATTGGGGAATGCTTTCAATAACCATTTCTCATTCTGATTCTAGGACCTCAGGACAGTTTTCTTTGACAATCTCTTGGAGGATGCTGTCCAGGCTGAGTTTTTCATTATGTCTTTCTGGTAGGCTGATAATTCTTAGGTTGTCTCTCCTGGATCTGTTTTCCAGGTCAGTTGTTTTTTGAGTGATATATTTTGCACTGTCTTCTAATTTTTTAATCATTATCTTTTGTTTGACTGGCTCTTGTTACTTCATAGAGTTCTTAGCTTCAGTTTGTCTGATTCTAATTTTTAGTGAATCATTTTCCTCAGTTAGATTTTGGAGTTCCTTTTCCTCATGTTCATTTTTCATTTTAGTGAGGGATTTTCTCTGTTTAGATTTTGGACCTTCTGTCCTAGTTCTCCAATTTTACTTTTTAACAATTTGTTTTCCTCAGTGAGATTTTTTTTTTCAATTTGATCACTGTAGATTTAAATTTATCTCC
This sequence comes from Pseudocheirus occidentalis, assembly GCA_028646575.1. Taxonomy (NCBI): domain Eukaryota; kingdom Metazoa; phylum Chordata; class Mammalia; order Diprotodontia; family Pseudocheiridae; genus Pseudocheirus; species Pseudocheirus occidentalis. Next base: position 96,804,349 of record CM053601.1, on the reverse strand, counting down.
TACCTCTCTAATTTCATTTTAAAAATCTCTTTTGAGATCCTCCAAGAAGGCTCTTTGGGCTTGAGACCAATTCACATTTCCCTCTGTGGTCTCCAGTGTAAGTATACAGTCCTTGTTGCCTTCTGAATTTGGTTCTTCTTGCTTGCTATAAAAAGATTTGATGGTCCTAGCCTTTGAAGTTTCCTTCTTCCCCATTGTGACCACCTATGTCCTGGATTTTTAGAGTGTATATCGACTTCTGGGGTGCCAAAGTATTGAGTTTTCTGCCTGTGAGGTAGGGGTTTGGTAGCTGTAGGCTCTGAGTGTGTAGACTGAGGCCAAGACCAGGACTCTCAATGATTCTTCTGAGTTACCCTGAGGCTTACAGAGTAACCTATGGGGGTGGATTCCTCTGGCTCCTTCAGGTTTCCACCTCTGTTTCTCTGGGCTACAGCTTAAGCAGGTTCAGTAGCTGGAAGCCAAAGGGCTGGGCTACAGTCTGCTGATGTCACAGGTGGTGCTGAAGCACACCTGGGCTTTTGTTGTTAGGTCCTGCTGGCTTCACTCTCCTGGGCTTAGACTCCATACTGTCTTCCTTTCCCTTTCCTCTGCCACAAACAAGCCTGAGACTATTTCCACTAATTCAAGCTTTTACTCTGGGTGAGGCTTTTAACGTGGTACTTTTCTGGGTCAGGGAGGGGGGATGAGAGCAACTAAACTTTATTCCTCCATCTGGCCATATAGAAGTCTGGGTGTATAATTTCAAACATTCAGGTTGCCCCAGGGAAAGCTGATGACCCTACTCTGGGCCCCAAGTGTTTTCCTACCCGGATAGATGAACTTCTGTCCTGTGATGAGATGGCTGCCAACCCCTCAAGCCGAGTGAATCTGCTGGCTGCATGGATCTTCTTCTCAGTCTACTGTACTCTGCTCCCAGCTCCACGCTGGTGTGTCTCCTGTGTGTTATGTGTTCTCCTTCTTCAGATCTGAGTAGGCACTTCCCTGAGCTGGGAATCTGCCACGCTCTGTCTCCCATTGGATTCTGTCACTCTTAAATCCGTTCAAATTTACTCTTTAGTCTTTAGCAACACAATTGTTCCAGGACCCTGGAAAAGCTACTGCTTCCTTTCTGCCATCTTTGATCTGCCCCTCAAGGTTGAGATTTCTTCTGGGATACGACTTTGTTTGTTTGAGACTTGGTTGATCCTTGAGTTCCTGGGAACAGAAATTGTGAAGGTTTTGAGATGGGCTGGACCCTGTGAACTTCAGTGTGTAGCTGGAACTTCCAGAAGAACTGGATAAGAACCTGGTAACTGTCTGTCTCTGAATCCAGGTGACTGTTTGGTGGATTCTGGTAGGATCTGGTACCATGGAAGGGCATCCAGGCAATCTGAGAAACCACCCCAAGTCAAGATGAAGAAAAGGCTGCTCCTTGGATATTGAATGCTGTGATGAAATTGAATTTTACTTGACACCTAGGGGTGGTGAGTTTGTGTACTTTTTGTATTTAGTAAGTAAAGATACTTAGTAACTGAATGCTAGATAAATGACTGATTAAATTAGTCTACAATTGCCCAATTAGTCGAAGACTGACTATTGTATTGTGAGATGACTGAATGACCGCATAAGGAGTCAATCCCCCTTAGGGACACCAGATGATTATTCTTTTGTTCTTTGTTTTAAATACTGTGACCAATTTTGTAAAAATGGTGTGTCTATTCTAATTATAAGCTGTTGTGAACACTATATTGTGATTTTATGTGATGTTATGTTGTATATGTTGAATTTTGATTTTTTGTGAATATTATCCTTGATTTGTTATGAAATAAATGAAGTGTTCGCTATACTGTTTAATAAGATAATTAAAAGCTGTTCCCATTAGCATTGTATTGGGAAGTTGCTCATGCATGGCATTACATGCTCCTATCTGCATTCAGACTCCATAATATTTTCTCTGGACGTGGATAGCATTTTCATCATGAGCCATTTGGAGTTATCTTAGAATCTTGCATTGCTGAGAAAAGACAATTCTCTCAAAGCTAGTTATCATACAATATGGCTGTAACTAAGTAAAATGTTGTCCTGGTTGTGCTCTCCTCACTCAGCATTAGTTCATATAAGTCCTTCCAGTTTCTTTTTTCTTGAAGCGTGCATGTTCATCATTTCTTAGAGCACAATGTTATTCCATTATATTCATATGCAATAAACTTGTCCAGCCATTCCCCAGTTGATAGACATCCACTCAATTTTGAGTTCTTGGCCACCACAGAAAGAACTTCTATAAATATTTTTGTATATGTGTATCTTTCCCCATTTTGTATGATCTCTTTGGGATACAGCCCTCCAAGTGGTATTGCTGGGTAATTAACTTTTGTAAAGGTTAGTTACAATTGACGTGTAAATCCATCTTATCCTGGATTTTTTTTCCTTAGGGAGTTCATTGTTGGTTTGCTCAATTTCTCTTAAAAAAGGCTATGTAAGTAGTCTATTTCCTATTCTATTAATCTGGACAATTTATGCTTTTTGAAAAGGTTCATCTATCTCATTAAAATTCTCTGTCACTGACCTTTTTGTTTTTAGTTGCTCAGTAATGTTTGACTCTTCATAATATCATGGAGAATAGGTTTCCAAGCGTTTCTGTCTTTCACTGTTTCACTGTATCCAAAATTCTGTCCAAGTTCATGTTTGATTCTGCTATGACATTTATGTATCCATTAAATTTTCTCTCACCCTCTTCTCATTTTGCCTTTAATATTTCCAAACAGTAGGATTTTCCAAAGAGTTCTGTCTTCTCATTAAATGGCCAATGCATTTAAACTTCAACTTCAGTGTTTGACCTACCAATTTATAGTCTCAACTAATTTAAGTATCAGCTTAATTGATCTCCTCACTGTTCAAGAAACTTCCAAAAGTTTCCTCTAGAACCACAACTGAAAGCAACAATTCTTCAGTGGGCATGTTATAAGCCCTGTTTCATAACCATACATTGCTACTGGAAAAATAGTAGTTTTTACATTATAGCCCTTTGTTGGCAACGTGGTGTCTCTACTTTTTAGTATACTGGCCATATTTACTATAATTTTCTTTCCAAGATCAAGAGGTTTTTTTTTGTTGTTGTTGTTATTGTTGTTGTTGTTATTGCTGCGTTTTTTGTTTGCTTATTAGTTTTTTTTTATTTCTTGGCTGCAGTTGACATCTGTATAGTCTTTGGGCTCAAGAATAAAAAAAATCTGATACTGATTCAATTTCTTATCTTTACCAGAAAGTGATAGGACCAATTGCAATGATTTCACTGCTTTTTTTTAAATTAAGTTTTTACATTTACATTCTCCTCTCTGAGCTTCATCAAGAACTTCTTAGTCTTACTAAACATTTTACCATCAGAGTAGCATCATCTACACATTCAATATTGTTGATATTCCTGCCAGCAACCTTAATTCTGGCTTTTGATTCATTCAGAACAACATTTTGTTTGATGTATTTTGCGTATGAGTTAAATAAATAAGAAGACAATATATTGCTTTGTTCATAACTCATTTACAGTTTTAAACCAATCATATTTTTTTCGTTCTTGGTTCTTATTTTTGCCTCTCGACCTACATGCAGGGTTTCTCTGGAGATAAGGAAGATAGTCTGGTATTCCCATCTCTTCAAGGACTTGAAACATTTTGTTGTTACCCACACAGTCAAAAGCTTTAGTGAAGCAGAAATGGATGTTTTTTTTTTTCTGGAACTCTCTTGTTTTCTCTATAATCCAGTTAATATTGGCAATTTTTCCCTCTGTCTCTTCAAAAACCAGCCTGTTTTTCCGGTTATTCTCAATTCAGGTTTTTCTAAAACCTAACTTGCTAAATCTTAATGATAACTTTTATGGCATATTTAATGAGAACAATTGTTCATCAATTTGAACATTCTTTGGTATTGTTCTTCTTTAGGAATGAGACATAAACTGATCTTTTCCAATTCTGTGGCCACTGTTGAATTTTCCAAAATTGTTGCCTTATTAAATACAGCATTTTAACACCACCATCTTTTAGGATTTAAAATAATTTAGTTGGAATTCCATCATTATCACTAGCCTTATTGTTAGCAATGTTTTCTACAGCCCATTTGAAATGATCCACTAGGTCATCTGGTTCTAGATTAACACCCATATTATCATGGTTATCAGTGAGGTTACAATCTTTTTTCTACAGTTCTTCTCTATATGCTTGTCACCTCTTCTTAATCTTTTTTTTACTATTCTGAAGTCCCTACAAATTTTTTGTAATTTATCATGCACATTTTTGCATCAAACTTTCCCCGAATATCTCTAATTTTTCTTGAAGATATATCTTGTCTTTCCCAATTTGTTGTTGTTTCACTATTTCTTTGCATTACTTATTTAAGAAATCTTTCTTATGTCTCCTTGCTATTCTCTGGAATTCTGCATTCAGTTGGGTATATCTTTCCCTTTCTCTTTTCCCTTTCCTTCTTCTTCTTTTTTAGTGATTTGTAAAGCCTCATAAATAATCATTTTCCTTTCTTGTTCTTCTTTTTCATTAATATATTTTATTGTTGTTGTTGCTACCTTCTATAAATATTGCAAACCTCTCTGCATAGTTCTTCAGGTAATCTATCTACCAGACCTAATATCTTAAATATATTCACCACCTTCTCTTCTTATGCCTAAGGGTTGTTATTTAGGTCATATACCTATAGAGTCTCATGATTTTTCCTGCTTCCTTCAATTTAGGTTTGAACTTTGCAAAAAAAAATATGAAGTAAAACACAGTCACTACCTGGTCTCACTTTAACTGACTATATTTATATAGATCTTCTTCACCTTTTCCTACAAAGTATATAATCAATCTGATTTACATATTGACTATCTGATGTTTACGCATAGAGTTGCCTTTTGAGTTGTTGAAAAAGAATGTTTCCTATGACCAGTAATTTATCTTGACAAAACTCTATTATGCTCTGACCTGCATTATTTGCTACTCCAAGGGCAATTGTCTGTTACTCCAATCATCTTCTAATTTACCACTTTAACATTTCAATTCCATACAATTAATGTGACATATTTTGCTGTTATTTCTGGAAGATTTTGTAGGTTTCATAGAACAGAACAACTTTAGTCTCTTTCACACTTGTGATTAGAGCATAGACCTGTATCATTGTTGTTCTTCAGTCATTTCAATCATGTTTGACTTTTCATGACCCCATTTGGGGTTTTCTTGGCAAAGATACTGGAATGGTCTGCCATTTTCTTCTTCTGTTCATTTTTAAAGATGAGGAAACTGAGGCAAAAACAGTTAAATGACTTGCCCAGGGTAGCACAGCTAAGTATCTGAAACCAGATTTTGAACTCAGGTCTTTTTGGTTCGAGGGTTGGCTTTGTATCCATGGTGCCATCTATTTGATTTGTATTACTGTGATGTTAAATAGTTTTCCTCGGATTCAAACAGAAATTGTTCTGTCATTTTTTATATTATACCCAATACTCCTTTTCTTACCTTTTTATCAACTGTGAGGGCTCTTCAATTTGTTCTAAGGTATTCTTGCCATAGTAGTATATGTTAAGACAATGTGAATTATATTAAACCATTTCCATCCATTTCAATTCACTGACATTCAAAGTGTTGATGTTTACTCTTTCCATCTCCCCTATGACTGCTTTCAGTTGATTAAGATTCATAGGTCTTGCATTCCAGATTCCTATGCAATATTGATCATTGTAGCATCAGATTTTCCTTTCCTCATCAGAAACTTCTGTAGCTTAACTTTATTTTTGCTGCTTTCTTAGTTCTGGAACTGTTGCTGTCTTCTATTCTTCCCCACTAGTGTGTTGGACACCTCCCAACCAGAGAAACTCATCTTCCAGTGTCGTATCTTTCATCATTTTAATACTCTCTATGGGATTTTCTTGGCAAATGTACAAGAGTGCACCTTTTGTCAGATGTTTCCATTATGACCTATCCACCTTGGGTAACCCTACACAGATTAGCACAGAAAGAGGATCTGGGTAAAATTGGACAAATCTGAAGATTAAAAAAAACTATTAAGGGGAAGAAAGGGATTGTAATGGGAAAAAAGGAAAAGTAGAGGCAGAAGATGGTAAATTGTGCCACAAGAAGAGGCATAAAAATATACTAAAGTGGAGGAGTGGGAAGTAAGGAGATGAGCATCATATGAGCATTACTCTCAATGGTTCTAATTTAAAGAGGGATCAATACAGTTGACTAAGTTTAGAGTCTAGCATGAAAAGACATGAAAATTAATAACAATAGAGGAAAAAGAGGGAGGGAGAGGAGCAATATATGAAATGCACTAGCATTGGTTTGGGTTCAATGAGGGAATAGCATACTCTGTTAAGAATAAAAATCTATTGTACCCTACAGGCAGTAGGAGGGATAAAGAGGAAGGCGTTTAAGAAGAGGAGGGTAGTCAGGGAGGGGACAGTAGCAAGGGTAAAGGGAAGTAAAGAGTGGGAAACACAGGGAGGGAATACTGAGGGAAGTGGTCTTCAAAAGGAAAATGGAAAAGGAAGACATAAAGATATAAACAGGGGATGTAATAAGATGGAGGCAAAGTCACAGATAGTAATGAATAGTAGTGAATGTGAATGGGAGGAACTTCCCCATGAAACAGAGGCAGATAGCAGAATGGATTAAAAACCAGAATCCTACAATATGCTTTCTACAAGAAACACATTTGAAACAAGGGGATATGCACAGGGTAAAGGTAAAAGGAAGGAGGAGAATATATTATGCCTCAGCTAAAGAAAGAAAAGCAGGGGTAGCAATATTTATCTAAGATAAAGCAAAAGCTAGAATAGCTCTAATTAAAAGAGATAACGAAGGAAACTACATCCTGCTAAAAGGCACCATAGAGAACAAAGCAATATCATTATTTAACATATATGCACCAAATGGTATAGCATCCAAATTCCTAGAGGAAAAATCATGGGAATAAGAGGAGGAAATAGATAGCAAAATGATAACAGTGGGGGACTTCCATCTCCCCATCTCTGACCCTGATAAATCTAACCTTAAAATAAACAAGAAAAAAGTTAAGGAGGCAAATAGAATTTTTGAGAGGCTGGACATGATAGATCTGTGGAGAAAACTGAATGGGGATAACAAGGAATATACCTTCTTCTCAGTAGTACATGGCACACACAAAAAAATAGACCATGTAACAGGACATAAAAACCTCAAAATTCGGTGCAGAAAGGCAGAAATATTAAATGCATCATTCTCAGATCACGATGCAATAAAAATTATCTGCAATAAAGAACCATGGAAAGGTAGGCAAAAAACTACTTGGATACCAAATAATTTAATCCTAAAAATGAGTGGGTTAAACAAGAAATTATAGAAACAATCAGTACCATTTCAGGAAAATGACAATAATAAGACATCATACCAAAACTTGTGGTATGCAGCAAGGGCAGTTCTTAGGGTAAGTTTTATATCCCTGCATGCGTACTTGAAAAAATTAGACAAAATGGGAGGTCAATGAATTGGGCATGCAACTGAAAAACCTAGGAAAAGTACAAATTGAAAATCCCCAATTAAAATCTAAATTAGAAATAATGAAAACCAAAGGAGAGATTAATAAAACTGAAAGCAAGAAAACTATTGAACTTATAAACAAAACTAAGAGTTGGTTTTATGAAAAAAACCCAATAAAATTAATAGACCCTTATTCAAAATGATAAAAAAAGAAAGAAGAAAACCAAATTTCAAGTCTCAAATATGAAAAGGGTGAATGTACCTCCAATGAAGATGAAATTAAAACAATAATTAGGAACAATTTTTCTCAACTGTATGTATGCACATAAACTTGACAATCTTAGTGAAATGGATGAATATCTACAAAAATATAAGTTGCCCAGACTAACTGAAGAGGCCGTAAATTACTTAAACAACCCCATCTCAGAAAAAGAAATTGAACACGCTATCAGATAACTACCTAGGAAAAAAATCCCCAGGGCCAGATGAATTTACTAGTGAATTTTATCAGACATTTAAAGATCAATTGATTCCAATACTCTACAAAATATTTGGGAAAATTGGTGAGGAAGGAGTCCTTCAAAATTCTTTTTATGACACAAAAACCGTACTGACACCTAAATCAGGGAGAGACAGAATGGAGAAAGAAAATTATAGACCAATCTCTCTCTTGAATATAGATACAAAAATCATAAATAAAATTTTAGCAAAAAGACTACAGCAACTTATCCCTACAATAATACATTTTGACCAGGTTGGATTTGTTCCAGGAATGCAAGGATGGTTCAATACTAGGAGAACCATCAGTATCATTGATCATATCAACAATAAAACTAGCAGAAATCCCATGATTGTTTCAATAGATGCAGAAAAAGCCTTTGACATAGTACAACATCAATTCCTAATAAAGACACTAGAAACTGTAGGAATAAATGGAGTTTTCCTTCGAATAATTGGTAGCATCTACTTAAAACCATCAGCAAGTATTATATGCAATGGGGATAAACTAGAAGCATTTCCAATAAGCTCAGGGGTGAAACAAATATGTCCACTATCACCCCTCTTATTCAATCTGTCACTAGAAATGTTAGCAGTAGCAATTAGAGAAGAAAAAGAAATCAAATGAATAAAATTAGGCCAAGAAGAGACTAAGCTATCACTCTTTACAGACTACATGATGATATACTTGGAGATTCAAGTAAAAAAATTTCTTGAGACAATAAATAAATTTAGCAAAGTTTCACAATATAAAATGAATTCACATAAATCCTCAGCATTTCTATATATTTCCAACAAAATCCAACAGCAAGAGGTAGTAAGAGGAACTCCATTTAAAGTTACTGTAGACATTACAAAATATTTGGGAATCTACCTGCTAAAACAAACCAAGCATCTTTATGAACACAACTACAAAACACTATTCACACAAATAAAATCAGGTCTCACTAACTGGAAAAAACAACAATTGCTCATGGCTGGGTAGAGCTAATATAATAAAAATGACAATTTTACCTAAATTAAATTACATATTTAGTGCCGTATCAATCAATCTACCACAAAAGTCTAAATGGGTGCATGATATAGGTATAAAGGCTGATACTGTAAATAATATGGGGAATCAAGGAATAGTTTACCTGTCAGACTTAATGAGTGGGGAAGACTTTATGACCCAAGATGAGTTGGAGATCATTATAAAATACAAAATGGATAACCTTGATTACATTAAATTGAAAAGTTTCTGTACAAAGCCAATGTAACCAAGATTAAGAGGGAAGTGGGAAATTGGGAAAGAATATTTACAACTAGTGTCTCTGATAAAGGCCTCATTTCTAAAATATATGGCGAATTAAGTAAAATTTATAAGAATACAAGTCATTCCTCAATTGATAAATGGGCAAAGGAGAAATGCTGGAGAGGATGTAGAAAAACTGGAACTCTAATGCATTGTTGATGGAGCTGTTAACTGATACAACAATTCTGGAGGGAAATCTAGAACTATGCCCAAAAGACTATCAATAATTGCATACTCTTTGACCCAGTAATACCACTTTTGTGGTTTTATCCCAAAGAGATCATAGAATTGGGAAAAGGGCCCTAATGTACAAAAATATTTATTGCAGCTCTCTTTGTGGTGGCAAAAAATGGGAAACTTAGGGGATTCCCATCAATTGGAGAATGGCTGAACAAGTTATGGTATATGAATGTAATGGAATACAAGTGTGGTATAAGAAATGGGAAGGAGATGGACTTCATAATTACCTGTAGAGGCATATATAAATTGATGCTAAGTGAGAAGAGCAGAACCAGGAAAAATTTGTACACAGCCACAGATACACCATATGTGTGACAACCAACCTAAATAATGTTTTGTTCGTTCTGCTCATTTCTCTTTGCATCAGTTCATGTAAATCTGTCCAGGTTTTTCTTAGAGCATGATGTTCATCATTCCTTATAGCATAATAGTATTCTATCATAACCATATATGAAAACTTGGCCAGTCATTCTCCCATTAATGGGTTCCCCCTCTGTTTTCAATTATTTGACATACCATGAAGAGATTCTTCTAGGTACATGTATTTTTTCAATTCTTCCAATGTAGTATGATTTAAAGAGGTGCGTGTTCACTTTTCTCCTGGATTGTGTTTTAGTTTATGAGCCACCATAATCACTTTTTCTGCCCTGGAACTGTGATGAGTGTGCCTGATCCACTGTTTCATGAGGTCCAGTGTGGTAGTGCTTCTCCTTTCCCTGGGAATGCCACCCATGACTGCAACCCAGATCTGAGTATTGGAAAATCAACAAAGTTCTGCCCCCTATGCCAGAAAACTAACCCTTGTAATCTCCTTCTTACCAGTTGTATGACCCCCTTAAATTCTGCCTACTAATTCCAAGGCCTGCTTATGATTTGCTGTGGCCTGGTCTGCGCTGTCATGGCCTGCACTGGACTGTAGTCTCTGAAGTGCACTGGACTCTCACTCAGTTGTAACAGACCTTCACTGCTGTCCTTCTACGTTGTCTTCTAGCATAAAATGGTTTCACTCCATCCTGTAGTGGGTTTTACTCTTCCAGAATTTGTTTTGAGACCTTATTTAAAATTCTTTGGATGAGTTTCAGAGATCAGATGGTTCCTGCCTTTTCTCCACCATCTTGGCTTGGTCTCCTAACTCTGCTCTAGTCCTGAGGAATTCTTTAAAGTTCTTCATTTAATTAAATCTGTACTTCTACCCTAGCAAGATTATACTCAATTTGAATGTTATATTTGGTTACTGTTGGTGGAAATCTTTAATCCTTCTGGAATATCATAGTTTAAGCCCTCCATTATTTTAGTTGCTAAAGGCAGTTTAAACCCTCATTCCTTTGGGTTAAATGCTAAATCTCATATGATCCTGGCCATGTTACTACTACACTTTAATATATTTTTTTTTCTGGTTTCTTGAAGTTTTCTCTCCTTGACCCAGAAGTTCTAAATTTTGCTTACAATGTTTTTTAGGGTTTTTGTTTTGAGGCTTCTTTCATGAAGTGACTGAAGGATTCTTTGAGTTTACACTTTGCCCTCAAGCTCTAGGATATATAGGCAACTTTCCTTTAAATTTTCTTGAAATATACTGTCTAGGCTCTTTTTTTTTGTTTATTCACGGCTCTTTAGTAGAAAAATATTCATAAATTATCTCTTCTCAGTCTATCTCCAGAGTCATTTATTTTTCCTATCAAATGTTTCTTATTTTATTTTTGGAGGGGGGAAGGCAAGGCAATTGGGATTAGGTGACCTACCCAAGGTCACACAGTAAGTATTAAGTTTCTGAGGTCACAATTGAACTCAAGTCCTCCTGGTTCCAGGGTCAGTGCTCTATTCATTCACCACCTAGCTGCCCCAACTTTCATTTCTTTTCCCAGTTTTCCCCTCACTTGCTTTTATTTGAATTCTACTCTTTTTTCTCTTTTTACCCTTTGGATCTTATTTTAAGACTCCTAGGAAATCTTTTTCTTCTTGTATCTACTTTGCATTTTCCTTTGAGGCTTTGCTTATTGACGATTTTAAATCGTTGTTTTCTTCTGTTTGTGCCTTGAGCTTCTTTGTCATCATAGTAGCTCTTAATGAAAATGATCTTTTTGGTTTGCTCATTCTTTCAGGTGTTGTTGTTGTTGTTTGATTTTGGATTTTATGTTAGTATTGGCCTCTGCTCACTTCTTGTTAGTGGCAGGAATATTTGGTCTAAGTTCCTGGTGCTTTCACAGTTCATTCTGGGTCCCTGCAATTTTTCAGTGTTTCCAAACTGTCATCAATTGGGATTATTACTTGTCCTCCTGGTGTGAGCTCTGTAAGTTCCAAATGAGTTTCAGTAGATTATTGCTAGACTCAGTCACTGTTAACCTACTCTTAGCTTCTTCAGGTTTGGAATGACTAAACAACTGACTTCCTTTGTTTTGTTTTTGTTTTTCCACTGCAGGCTTATGTTCCTGGATAAAGGTTAGAACTGAGTCAGTCACCACTTTCTTCCTAGTTTCAAAGTGATACAACTAAGTTTCTAGAATTGGTTCTTTGCTCTGTACTAAGTAAGGGTTCTGTACTTAGTCACGGCTCCTTTCTTCTGTCCTGTATATGAGACTCAGAACTGAATAATGTAGGGAAGATCTACCAGATGGTACCTGTTCCTGCTCCCAGAACTAATTCAAGGGTAGCTTCAAGTTTTGTTTTGTTTTGTTTTTTCCCCTGCCCTAAGGTTTCTTATGCTAGTGCTCTATTTCAATTCCCTTTCTATCCCTGGTATTAAAATGCCACTACTTCCACCAATGCTGCCAGTGTTCTGTACTTCTGACTAACTCCCACCCAAGTGTTTGCAGACCTGGCAGTATGTCCTCCTAAAGAGCACTGGGCTAGAAAATGACTCACTGTGACTTTTTTGAAAGTTTTTTTTTTCTGAAAAGAATTGTCTGGTATTTTTTCTAGGTTATTGTAGAGGACATATTGTGAAAGCTAAGATAAAACAAAAATTCCTCTCATTCTTCCTTCTTGAATCTAGCTCTTATATATGTACATTTAATCTATCAATCTTTGAGGAAGAAATCTAGTATTCACCTACAGAGTTCAAATCTCTGGAACTTAAGTTATAAGTATTTTTTGTAATTAGAGAACAACCTTTTGAAAACAAAATAGGACCCATGACAAAGAAATTAATATATTAAATAGAAAAGTTAAAAAAACCCTTACATTTCAAGCATGCTAGAGTAACCTAGAGATCATAGTACAAGGATGAAAATTTGATATCACAGATATCACTGAGTCTTGGTAGGGTTAGGCTAATGTTTGGGAAATTATAAGGAGCTTGTCAAATTTGAATTGTTTACATGCCAATATGGAAAAATGATAATGGAAACTTATGAAACTTTTCTTAGCGTGAGGATAGGTGAAGGGAATGCAAATGTGTATATATATATATATATATATATATACATATACTTACACATAGGTCCATATAGGAGTCTATATATGCGTATGAACATATAACTGAGCATGTGTGTATAGGGTATAAAGAGGGTATAGGATGAATTGTATGTGAAAGGATACCTTAAAAGGCAAAATTCTGAGATGGGATGGGTCTAGAATGAGAGGAGACAGGGAGAGACAAAATGGGATTAATCATTCCATAGAGATGAGGCAAGAGATAACTATTACAGTTTTACTTTCAATTACTCTCATTGAATTTGGCTTAGGGAAGAAATGGCCTAAACTCTAAACTGC
>CM053601.1:96767070-96790631 GCA_028646575.1 Pseudocheirus occidentalis | reverse complement strand
AGATGGACAAAGAATCTCAAAAGCATTCTGAAGAGAATAATTCCTTCAGAATTAGAGTGGAGCGAATAGAAGCTAATGACTTTATGAGAAACCAAGACACTATTAAACAGTTACAATGAAATGAAAAAATAGGAAGCAATGTGAAATATCTCCTTGAAAAAACCACTGACATGGAAAATAGTTCCAGGAGAGACAATTTGAAAATTTTTGGTCTACCTGAAACCCATGAGCAGAAAAAGAACTTTGAAAGCATCCTTCAAGAAATCCTCAAAGTAAATTGCCCTGATGTTTTAGAATCAGAGGTCAAAATAGGACTTGAAAGAATTCACCAATAACTTCTTCAAAAAGATCCCAAAAAGAAAACTCCTAGAAATATTTTTGCCAGGTTCCAGAATACCCAGTTAAAGGAAAAAAATATTACAGGCTACCAAAAAATAATCATTTGAACATTGTGGAAGCACTATCATTATAACCCAGGATCTGGCAGCTTCTACACTGAGGGATAAAAGGGCCTGGAATATGATATTTTGAAGATTAAGGGAGCTGGGACTAAAACCAAGAATCAACTACCCAGCAAAATTGAGCATATTATTCCAGTGGAAAATATGGTCATTCAATGAGGTGGAGGATTTTCAAGCATTCTTTCTGACAAAACCAGAACTGAACAGAAAATTTGACAATCAAATACAACAAGCATGAGAATGTACACATGGAAAAGAAATCATAAGGAACTTATCAAATTTGAATCATTTACATGCCAATATGGAAAAAAGATAATAGTTACTTATGAAACTTTTCCTAGTATGAGGATAGGTGAAGGGCATACAAATGTATATATAAGTATACTTACACATATGTATAAATAGGAGGCTCTATATGTGTATGAATACATATCTGAGCATGTGCATAGATGTGTATACAGAGGGTATAGGATGAATTGAATATGAAAGGATGATACTTTAAAATGTGAAACTCTGAGGTGGAAGAAGACTAGAATGAGAGGAGACAGGGAGAGACTAAATGGAGTTAATCATCCCATATAGAAGAGGTAAGGGATAACTGTTACAACTTTACTTTCATTTACTCTCATTGACTTTGGCTTAGGGAAGAAATGGCATAAATGCTAAACTCGGTATCTTGCCACACAGGAGAGTAGGGGGCATGGGGAGGAGAAGGGGGATGATGGAGGGGAGGGCAGGGTCTAGGGGAGGGATGCTAAAAGCACACACTTCAGTAAAGGGACAGGGACAGGGTAGAGAACAGAACAAGTTGGGGAGGGAGAGGAAGGAGAGAGTATGTCCACTATCAAGATGTCCAGTATAATCGCACAAACACAGCCTGTATTGAATTGATTGTCCTTCCAGTGGCAGTGGGTGACAAGGGAGGAATTGAAATAATCTAGAATTTAAAACTCTGCAATAACTGCAACTAGGAATTATGATATACAGGGGCTGGGGTATGGAGTCCTTTCCTGCCCTACCATAAAATAAGAGAGTAGATCAGGGGAGGGGCTTTACAGTGGGATTAATGTTTTAGGGTTGGGGTAGGGAAAATATGCAGAGAAAATTTATAATTCAAAAATCTCATGAAAATGAATAATGTAAACAAGAAACAAACAAAATTTGTTAAAAATTAAAAAAGAGGAGCACACTGTGTACAGAAGAATGGGAGAGGTGGATTGAAGTAAATTATTTTACATGACAAGGAACAAAATACCCATTACAATGGAGGGAAAGATAGGAAAGTGAGACACAGACATCACTTTAACCTTGATCTCATCAGTATTGGCTCAAAGAGGGAATAATATACACATAGAATATAGACATCTCTGTTACCCAACAGGAAAGTAGGTAGGGAGAAAATTAAGTAAAGGGGGCAAGAAGAATGACAGAAGAGAAGGCAGACTGGTGAAGGTCATAGACAGAAGGAAAACACATTATAGGAAGGAAAGTGTAAAAAAGAGAAAAAAACAGAAGGAAAAACTTGATTGAGGGAAATACACAGTGATAATAACTGTGAATTTGAATGAGATGAACTCTCCCATAAAATGAAAGTAGATAGCAGAATGGAACAAAAACCAGGATCCTACAATTTGTTGTCTCAAAAAAAACAACAAAAAAACAAAACAAAACACACAAACAAACAAAAAACAGTCATGAAGCAGAAAGAGATACACAGAGTAAAGGTAAAGGGATAGAAAAGAATCTATTGTGCTTTAGCTGAATTAAAAAAAAAAGCAGGCGAAACAATTCTGATCTCAGAGAAATTAAAAGTAAAAGTAGACCTAATTAAGGGGTGGGTAGGTGGTGCAGTGAATAGAGCACCGGCCCTGGAGTCAGGAGTGCTTGAGTTCATATACGGCCTCAGACACTTAACACAAAAAACTAGCCGTGTGACCTTGGGCAAGTCACTTAACCCCAACTGCCCTCCAAAAAGCAAAGAAAAACAAAAGAAAACAAAAAGTAGACCTAATTAAAACAGATAAAGAAGGAAACTACACCTTCCTTAAATGTACCACAGACAATTAACTAATATCAATATTAATCATATATACCCCAAGAAGTACAGAATCCAAATTTTAAAGGAAAATTAAGTGAGTTACAAATGCATGACTGAACAAGAGATAGAGAATATTATAAAATGTAAAATAGATCATTTTGATTATACTTTCAGATGGAGAAATCAATACTATCTATAAGCATATTAAATATTGCTCTAAATCATTTTGATTAGATAAATGTAGATTAAAGCAACTCTGAGGTACCACTTCACACCTATCAGATTTGATACTGTAGCAAAAGATGGAAAATGATAAATGTTGGAGAAGGAAAAGTGGGGACACTAATGCACTGTTAGTGGAGTTCTGAACTGATCCCACCATTTTGGATAGTAGCTTAGAACTATGCCCAAAGGACAACCAAAGTATGCATCCCCTTGGATTCAGCAATACCAATAGGTCTGTATGCCAAAGAGAAAACAAAAAAGGGAATGGGCCATATATGTTCAAAAGTATTAATAGCAGCAATTTTCCTTGTGGCACAATATTTAAAATTTTGCATCAATTGGGAAATGACTGAAAAATGGATGGTATATGAATGTAATGGAATACTATTGTGCAATAAAAAATGATGAACAGGCAGACTTCAGAAAAAACTGGAAAGATTTGTATGAAGCAGTTCAAAGCAAAACATGCAGAACCAGAAAAGTATTGTATACAGTATTAGCAACGCTGTATGATGATTAACTATGAAAGTCTCAGGTCTTCTCAGCAACACGGTGATCCAAGACCATTACTAAGGACTCACAAAGGAAAATATTATCCATATAAAGATATAGAGCTGATAGATTCTGAAAGCAGGTCAAAATACGCTTTTTTTCACTCCCTTTATTCTTTCTATCTCTCTATTCTTTCAGAACTATGACTAATATGGAAATGTTCTGTGTGATGGCACATACATAATCTATATCAAATTTCCTACCATTTTAAGAAGAGAGCAAGGAATGGAGGGAGAGAGAAAATTTAAGAGTAAAAATCTTGTAAAAATAAATGCAAACATTATTTTCACATGGAATTATGGAAAAATAAAATTCTATTAAAATAAAAAAAAAGAAAAAGGAAGGAAAGATTAAAGGAGGGAAAAAGGGAATGGAGGGAGGGGGACGAAAGGACAGAAGAAGGAAAGCAGAGCAAAAAGAATGGTAGAGAAAGAAAAGTAAAAGAAGAAAAAGGAAAAAGAAAAGAAAGGAAGCATAATGGACATGTGTAATGTGTTGCAACATACTTATGTGAAATTCTCCAGTGACTTTTGAGAGATCTTCCACTTTGATTCTGAAGAAACTAGTATTTCACAATGTACATAATACAAAAGCATTATTGTGTGTTTTTTTAAATAATAACATTACATTTCCTGGAGAAACTTGAGGTTATTAAAAGAACTGCAATTTCCCAAAGGTAAAGTCACCGTATTAATAAAAAGATTAATATACAGTACAGTTATTTGAGAATTCAGAGAAGTTTTTACTTAAATAACAATCTCAGATATGATATTTGACCATAAGGGATTAGCCTGTCTTCTCAATGTAGTGAACAAAGATTACTTTTCCCCATTTGAGGGGATGCTATCTCTGCCAATAACCGTCATCTTCGGATTTCTTGAACTTCAGTCAAGTAACTTTGATAGTGGAGTAATCTTATCCAGTAATACTTTGTATGAGAAAAGGTGTAAGTTGCCAAGAAATATTTCCTGTCTCTGGAGGATATGATGTAGAAAATATACTGTAAATGACTAAGAAAGGCTACAATAGAATCATAATAGTGATATCCAAATCATGCAAGGAGGAATGATTCTACTCTGACTTCACAAGTGTATAATGCTCTAGAGATAGTGTTAAGCTAGTTAGTAAGATATGAATTATATCCTTTTCATTCAGAGAATATGAAAAGTAAAAAGAAAAAAAACAAAAATAAAACCCTTCTAGGTTCTACAAATAAAGCAAAGATTGAACCAATCAAGCAGTATTTTTAAACATCTTTTCTCTAACTCCTCATGAACCTTTCACCCCTGAAAGAAAAAAAAAATGACTGCCCCTTAGTTCTATGGATGTAAAGAGAGTAACATTTTCATTATAACAACAGATATTTAATTCTGATATCCATTTCTAGGATAACAAATCAGGATCTCATCAGTTCTGTACTTTGTCTGTTAATCAAGTCAGTCTCATCAAAAATAAAAAATCTAAAGGCTATGAATGTAGAAAGACAAAACAAAAATAGAAAGTCTTTCAAGATAGCAAGAAGCTACTTGTCCATGAATCATGATCAGAAAAGTATGATATAACATAATAGTGAGTAGAAGCAGTACAAAGGAAAGAAGATATTAGAGAGATTTATTGCACTAAAAGCTGGAAGGAAAAACAAAACAAAACAGGTGAAATGTAATGTGAAGCACTTCTCTAGGCCTCAATTACAAATAAAAACTTCCCGTGAATTTACCTACTTACATAAATAGATGAGAAGGCTTTATTATTGAAGGACAATGCTATAAACAGTCAGTCTGAACTCTACTTTTTTTTCCTTAGCTACACATTTTTCTGATCCTTAACTACTCTACTCAAGACAATAACCAAATCACAGTGATACTTGTCATGTCAAAATATTTTTTCTAACCTGAAATCAATTAGAATTTACCCTTTTTATTGAAGCCTATGATTCTGATCAGAAATTCTAAGGGGAAAAATATATTGTGAGTATTCACTTATGCCTGAGATGCTTTTGTTCTCATAGAACCTTTCCCTTCCTTTTGGGGTGATTGAGTGTACGAAGAGAGCTAGTATCTTTTATGTGAAAGCTTGCTAAGCCATTTTCAGAGCTTCTCACTCTTGGTGTCAGCCTGTTACTGAACTTTCACTTGTGACTCCAAGAAGCTATTGCACGTTCAGTTTCCACATTCACATTAAATGTCTTAGCAGATGGACTAAACCAAGCTAAGGGTGAATAACATGTCACAAACCCCTAGGTGACGTAAGGAGTGTCTACCCAAAGTATGTAAATGTTTTCTGCAGTGTAACGAGTATATGAGAACAATTTGTTCCAACAGTTATGAATATGACTGAAGCATGAGATGTGCATGGTTTAGATTTTGGTCAGACATCATAGACACCAAGGTCATCCACTGCATCAAAGGCCTTTGTCAGTCCTCTTGATTTTTTGTCTTGCCACTGGACAAGATAGATAGAGTGAAGCTTATTATTTTTTGCAATCTCTGCGTCACTTAAATCCAATTCACAAAAAACTTAAGACATCAACCTGTGATATCCTTAGTCCTCAAAAGCAAAGGACAAACAACATACTTCAAAGCCATGTTCATATATCATCTCCTACTCAGAGAATCTTTCCCAGTCCCACTTTTTCTCTAGTAGCTGTTGCTTTTCCTCTCCAATTTCTTTATACTTTCTGTCTGTCTCCCTCCATCTCTTTTTGATATATTTTATACATAACTATATACACATACATTAATCTGTCTACATTTATATATACACATACTTATATCTATCTACCTATCTATTCATCTATCTATATATGTATGTGTACATAATACAAATTACAACTTCTTGAGTGAACGAATTTGCTTGTGTTATTCTTAGTGAGTTTAGTTTTGTTAAAGTGGGGTTTAATGAGGAATCTTGAAATTCTGCATGTTATCTAGATAATAACTGAGTAGACTGAAAAATCATATAAGCCAGGGCATTTGCAGGAAGTGAAAACTTACAAACAATGGTGGGTAAATGACTGCCCAGTAGGTTTTTCTCTCTCTCAAAATCCAGTTATACCATCTGAAGTATCTATTCTGGGCTATGATATTCTGTCTTCACATCTGCTCTCCACTTTTGTCATTTCAATATTTTCTTTTCCTTCAAGATACAACTTAAGGGCCACGTTCTTCCACATTGTCACTATAATCAACTCTTCCCTGGCTAAAATTAAAATTGATTCTTCCTCATCATGTTTCTTACAAAATATTGCCTCAGAGAATGTTTTGGAGCTTATTCGATTAGATCACAATTGGTCCCTACCCAAGCATCATTTAATGGTTATTTTTGCAACCTCCTGGCTCAGAGTGAATGTCAATAGTAACTGTTTCTCTTTTGACCATCAATACTGAGGGTCTGCCCACCCCATTTATTTGTTCTTTTTAATTAAAGTGGCCATCTCTTGACTGACTTCTTCAAGAGGCCTATTGACTGAATGGGTATTACCTCAAAGTGAGAACCTGAAAAGACCTTAGCCTAAAAGATCCAGGGGTCTCCCATTGGATCCTGGGCCATCTCCAGGAATCTTGAGGAATATCTGACCACTGGAACCAGATGTCTCTGGAGGAGAATGTGAGACTGATGACCTTGTAAAGTCCTTCCTCCCTCAGATCAAAGTCAAATGCAAGTCATGTCATTATTTCCCCATGCCAGGGTCCTCTTTGAACATGAAGAACCAACACAAAAACAAGATTTGCACTTAACATAATCTTCCTTTTAACATTTATTTATCTTCATATCCTATTTACTCCTACTCTAAACATCTTTGAGGGCAAAGATTATTATTTTTCTTCCTTGTTGGCCTCTCCTTGCTGTTCTTTAGAAGGTAAGCTACTAGTGAGTAGAGTTTTTTCTTTCAATACAGTTGTATCCCTAGCACATAGCACAATGTTTTTCACAAAATAGAAATTAATAAATGTGTATGTATTGATTAATATTCCCCTCCATAAACTTTTAGGACTTTATTCTTTCTTTATTCTTCTGCTACATGTCTGAATTCTCTTTCTCAATCTCATCATCACCCACATCTCTCTTTCTAATTATAAAAATTCTTAAAGGCTCAGCTTATTACATCCTTTTTTCCTTTCTGTACATCTTCCGTTTTGGTGAAGGCTTCAGTTTCATTGGCCTCACTCACTCTAAATAGATATCTTTCAAATCTCTATCAATCTGTAATCATATATTAGCTGCCTACTGTGTGTCATCCTTTACAAATTGGTCCTAGGGTATCTTCTGTGCTCCAGTCCTAAAATAAGAACTATCTGTTTAATATCACTTTCTGTGTAACAGGCAGACATCTCAAACACATGTCAAAAATAAAATGCTTCATCTTCCCCATCCCAAAACCTCATTCCTTCAGATTTCCCTATTTCTTTTACAGATACAATTATCCTTTCAATCATTTAATTGTGCAATGTCAGAGTCATCCTTGATTCTTTATTTTCCCTTATGCCCATCTCCAATTAACTGCAAAATTTCATCAATTCTAACTCTCTAAAATCTCTTGTGTTCACTCAAGTTTTTCCATTCACCAGTTTAGTACCCTAGTTAAGGGTCTTATGACCTCTTGCAATATTAATATTATAAGGGAGCAAGACATTCAAGAGAAGATAATGTAGGGTTGAATTGGTTCACCCAGGAGTCAAAATGAGGAGAAAAAGGGAGAGCAGCAAGTACAGGAGAGATAACCTAGGGGAGAAATGAGGGTCGCTGGATTGGAATTCATAGTCAGGTTGAAGAGTAGGATTATTTACTGGGAGGCAGAGGGAGAAAAAAGACAAATGGATTGTGGTAAGTTATGGGGATTTCAGAATTCTTTTTTTTTTTAAAAACAGAATAAAACATTTTATTCACTTCAAGATTGTAAGTATTCCATATGATATACTTATATATTTAGATAATATATAAAACAAAAAGACAAGAAACCAGTAAGAGAAAATATTGGAATGGATTTACTTTACAGGGCATACTTAACTCTGTAATCTCATGTTAAATACCACTTCCGCTTGTCCTGGGACAGGAAGAGGGGTAAACTCCCCTGCTTGGTTATCACACAGTGGGCAGGTATTTAGTAAAGTAATAGATAAACATCCTGTGAGCAAGAACTGCTTATCTCCCACTGCACTTACAATGCAATTACGGAGTCATTACATGGTTACTGGTGCCCTAAAACAAGGGACACCAAATGATTAAATAAAAGGACCCCACCACGGTGACTTTATCTAACTATGTCCGTATTTCACATTGTCCTCCAGCTATTCTTCTTCTTACATTAAGCATCAGGCCCAGGGCTCACTCCTCATGTTGAGTTCCGGTGCTGGGTTATTGCTCTGCCTTGTTCTGAACTGGAAGATAGAGCTTGAAGTCAGCTGACAGCTCATCCTCTGAGTAGAGTCTGTCTGAGAAGTACCGGATGCGACAGTTTGCGTGAATCTGCACCCGGAGGGTTTCTATGTAGTTTGTGCCATAGGCCCTGCGGGTAAAGTCAGACAGATTAAACAGTATCTGGTTCCAGCCGTCATCCAGCCGCATGGGCATGGTGCAAATGAAGGGCTTGACCCGAGTCGTGCTCTGGTAATTACTGGCCCGGAACCGTCGACGCACATTCTTATCATCTGGAACCTGGACTTCAAAAGTACTTTTTCAAGTTTTTGATGATCATGACCAGGAAGGGAAGAAGACCAGATTTCAGAATTCTTGAAATAAAGGTAGCACATTTTATGGATGTTGGCAAGATGGAAGGTATGACCGTCTTTCTGTGTAGCTGAGGTGGCATGGAGGAGTAACTTATGAAGAGAGAATAAGTTGAGGAAATGAATGGTTAGTATATTTGAGGGAAAATTAATATGTATGTTGAGGTGTCCTAGTATGATGGAAGCAGTTGGGGGGAGGATAGAACAAATCTAAACTAGGTATCAAACTCACTGAGGAAGGGAGTAATCTGGGGTTTTGTAGACAACCCCTACCAGAATTTTAATTGGGTGGTAGATATGAACTCAAAGAAATAAAGCAGGAGTGGGTAAGCTGTGGTCTCAAGGCCACATGTGGCCCTCTAGGTCAGCAAATATGCCCCTTTGATTGACTCTAATCTCTACAGAACATTTTTTTAAGTGGATTTATTTCCCTTACTTTGTTCCCCAAATTCTCATAATAAAAAGTATTTGTTCTGTGAAGCTTGGGGTCAATCAAAGGGCTGAATTTGAGGACCTAGAGGGAAATGTGGTCAAATTTGAGACTGCAGGTTTGCCACCAATGAAATAGAGGTTACTGACTGAAGAAGGAAAAGGGAGAACCTGGAAGTGGAAATGGGGAGCAAGGAGTTTCCATCTTTCCTACATCAAGGAATACGAAAACTATCCAGTGTTTGAAAAGGTGGCCAGGAAGTTATGTTATCATGGCAAGATCATGTTTCAGTAGATGAAAGAAATGAGAAAAGAATACATTTAAGATTAGAGGAAGTGTGTCACATATGAATTAGACATTGTACAGGATACAGTAAAGGGGCTAAGTAGAATTAGTATGAAATTTTGGTGTGGGTGATTTGAAGGGGATGATAATGAAAGTTCAGTTCATACAATGAAGCACTGAAAACCAAAATGCAAAAACTAAGAATTTTCAGAGCAACCAAGGTATCCAAGGGCAAGGAGAATCAAGAATGGAAATTGAAAGGATATTGTTGTTCTTTTGTTGTTTGTCCTTCATTCTCAGAGAGGATCATGACATCAGTTTGCTGATACTATGACATGCAAATGAATAGGATTTCAGTGATCAGGGCTGGGCAAAATTATCACCCTTCCTTTCTGCTCCAGAACCATCTGTGTTGAGTGAGATATAGATCAGGATGCATGGAGATGGCCTTGAATGATGTAATTTGGGTTGTTAAAGGAAGCTAAGGCCCAAAGCAGATAGAGTATAGTTACTTAAAAACAAGAAATTTATAATTCAATTTAAACCTTAGATACTTAGTAGCTGTGTAAACTTGGAAAAGGCATTTCTTCTCTTTGAACCTTAATATCTTCATCTGCAAAATGGGAATGATAGTACCTACATCATAGAATTATTATAAAGAATAAAAAGATATTATAAATATTTTAGCAAATGAAAAGTTAGGTATTGTTGTTATACTTATAATTTTATTAACATCATTAATCTTTAGCACATTTTATCTACAGGAATGAGGTAAAATGATCACATGAGATAATGTCCTCTGGAGTTGACACATTGAGGTTGCATAAAATCCTTTTTATTCCTATTTCAGTGGGTCAGATTCTTGGATAATTTGTCACATCAAGCCTTGGGGACAGCTCAGTATGGGCAAGAACAAGATATATAATCAGAAAGCAGAAGGTCTCACAGAGATGTGTATTATTGGTTAACATCTTTGTTATCATCAGTAGGAGAGATGGCAAAGATGGGCAAGAATGCCTTTCCTGTAGTAATTTCCAGCCTACAAATTTTCAGATATGAAAGATCCCAGACATATATAGTTCTAGAAAATAGAAAGAACAATGATGCAAGACAGAAAGGGGAGCTTGTCTGGAATAGAGTCAAACAATAGCACATGATACTCACAGATCTCATGGTGGAGCAGAGGTTTAATTATACTTTGTAGTCCACTAAATCTATCAGTTCTCTTTTCTCATGAACTGTTGCCTAGTTAAGAAGCATAGCTTTTATTTGAGAAATTGATTTTTTGTATCCTATTGTTAAAATTTACATTTATTTCTATTTAATGTTGTTTTATTCAATTCTCTTAGTTATTCTAGCTTATTAAAATATTTTGCAGCTTACTGAAGTTTTCATCTGTCAGGTTAGCTTTCCCTTCTAGGCCCATATCATCTTCAAAATGTGATATACTTAGTTTTTATGTGTGTGTGGATGCACATGTGTGTGTTTACTTAGATACATATGTGTTCATATGTATGCATACAATTGCCTATGTATATAAAAATTACATATTTTCATCTATGGAATACCAGATAAGGAAACATAGACAAATAAGTTATCCATCTGTCTGTCTGTCTGTCTAGCTATATATCTATCTGTCTGTCTATCTATCTATCTGCCTATCTATCCATCTATCTATGTTGGGCATACTTGTATCAGTGTCTTCCATGTCTCACAATCAAATAAAAAATTCTTCAAAGAGACCTTGATACACCTATCTGCATATCTCTTCTTTTGACCTCTGTGTGAGAGCTTTTCTTCTTTGAGTTCTCCATAAAATAGACTTTTAGTCAAAGGGGCATTTGAAATCCAAACCGTGTGACCAGCCCATCAGAATTATGCTCTGGGCATTGGAGTTTAAATGCTTGGCAGTTCAGCTCAAAGACAGTACTCTTTTCTATGATCCAAGCAAAATTTCAGAGCTCAAAGCAAATGTGAGATGTATAAATCTGAAGCTATCTCCACTCCACATGTTCATGTGGAATATGTGTGCCTGACCTGTGATAGAGGCTTCCATCCTCCTGGAGAACAAAGAACAACAACCAACACACATACACACACACACACGTTTACACCCCAGACTCCTCTGTACATACACACATATAGGAATATGCACATAAATATACATATACATATATTCAATTACATACATGTATGCATATATCTTGGAAATCTCTGTATTTCTAAAAAATATTTGGGTATTGTCTGTATGTCTGTTACACATTTCTTGTTGTTTCTTTCCTGTTTTCCCTTGGTCCCTACAATTAACTCTCCTCCTCAAATTTCATAGATGATTGAGAATTGAAAAATATTTAGTATGATATTGTCCTATGAGAACCATATTGGCAAATGTTCAAGAACACTGAGCAGTTTAATCTAATAAACAGTACTATAAGTCACTGTGTGGTGGGAAAAGGCTGTACAAAATTAATGAAGCATCACTAATCATTTTAAATATATTTGTAAACTACCAGCAGGAGGGTGAAAAAGTCAAAATAAATTATTTGCCACTCTTCTTTTCAGCAACCATGTAACAACTATCTTTTCTCCTCCAGAAGAAGGGTTCATTGGAAAATGTGTTAGTTGTTGCAGAATGTAAACCTTACTGATGCATATAAATCTCAGCTCTGGGTCTTCTAAATTGAGCTTATAAAATTTATCATTATGCAGACCAGCAAGCATGGTATTCCTCCAATTATTTAGGCATAGCCATCGTGCTGGTAATGATATGTAGTTTGGAAAGAGTGACTGTATGTGAGATTAAAAGTAGGTATAGAGTAACAGCTTGCCTCTTGGGATTCACTGCCTAGGGTAAACTAGAAAATTCCTCTTGTAAAGTAAATTGCTATTAAACCAGTTTTTTTTTTACTTGATCCATCTAGGTATTTTGCCAATGCTGTTCGTATTGGGGTATATTTGAATATATAAACTAGCTCCTAAGTATACAACACATTATCTATATTATGTTCCAAATTAATCCATTAGGACTCATGTGATTTTCCCAGGCAAGCATGGGTTCTATTGTATCTTTAAAAGATATCACAAAGGCTGTGAAGATGTGTAAAGACATGGAAGTCTTTAGGGAAAATTGAGGAGGGAAATCATGTACTTCCAGAAAAAAAGAATGTTAAATCAGGTTTAAAAGTAGCTCATCCTTTGGATTTGTTTTCACCCTGGATTATAGCTCAATTAGATGTGACATATTCTTTATCAGACCACACCTTGGACTTCTAGGAGATTTACCTCCTTACTCAGTCATTCAGTCATCTCAAAATACAATAATCAGTCTTCCACTTATGGGGCAATCATAAGGTAACTTAACCAGTCACTTTTCTAGCAATCATTCACTAAGCCATGTTAATCACTAAATTCAATCATTGGAAAATAACAGGAACCCACCACCTGAGGGGTCTGGCAAGCTTTAATTTCATCAGAGCATTCAATATCCAAGGAGAGGCATTTTCTCCATCTTGACTTAGGGTGGTCTCTCAGATTCTCTGGAGTTCCTACTTGAATCCACCAAACAGTACCCTGGATTCAGAGACAGGCAGCTCCCAGGTCCTTGTACCATACCCCTGGCAGTTCCTGCTACACACTGAAGTTCACAGGGTTCAGCACATCTCAAAACCTTCACAATTTCTGTTTCCAGTAACTCAGTGATCAATGAAGCCACAAAGAAAGAAAATCTTATCCTAGTCATGTTTCTTCAGTCCTCTGGAAGTTTGGCTAGCCCTAGGACTCAGAAGAAATCTTAGCTTCCTAGGCATTCTGTCTAGGCAGCAACTTCAGCTTTCACCAGATTCTGGTCTCAAGAAAACTTCAACTAAGCTCTCAGTCCAGCAAGTAGCAGCCCAGCTTCCAGATACTGGGAAAATTCTGCTTCCTCCACCAGGAGCCTGCTTGAAGAAAAAAAATTCTAATTCTGCTTCTGTCTCTCTCTGTGACTCTTCTTATATGCACACAAAGCATTGGCTTCCTGTTTCATCTAAATCCTTCCTCTTATGTCAGCAACACGAGATAGAGTTCATACCCTCTGCCCTCTTATCCACACAAGTTTGATTAGTTACTAAGGGCTAAGTATCTACTTGACATAACAAAAAGGGGTCTTCGAATTTAAATTAGTTGCCATTACAGCATATCAAATTCAACATGTCCAGAATAAATCTCATTTTTAAAATGTCATTTCCCTTCAGAGAATCATCATCTTTTCAATCAGCCAGGTTTTGATCTTCGATTTTCATATCTCTTTCTCTCCTTCTTCCCTCCTCCTGTCTGACCATAAAAGGGGAGTTGAAAAATGCTTTTTTCCTCTTTTTATTTTCACAATCTCTTTTATGTTTCTTATTTTTTTTTACTCATATACACTATTTACTGCTACTGAAATAGTCCCCTGGAGGAGGCAAAGTAAAGATGGCAGAAACTCTCCTGAGGTCTCCAAAATCACTCTCCAAACAACTTTAAAATGAGAAAAGAAATAGTCTCAGAAAATAAGTAGTCAAAACAACAGAACCTGACAATTGAAAGTTACTATGGTAACAGAGAGGATCAAACTTAAACTCATATTAAGGCACCAATATTAAAATACTGACACGCAAAGTCTCAAACAAAAGTTGTTCATTTTTCTCACTACACCTTACCCCCTGCATTCCCCCCATAAAAGATTCCTGAAAGAACTCAAAATATTTTAACTCAAATAATAGAGGTAGACATAAATTTTGGAAAAGAAAAAATAGCAGATTGGTAAAAGATGCAAAATATATACTGGAGAAAATAAGACCTTAAAAAACAGAACATGCCAAATGATGAAATAGTCACAAAAATCCACAAAAGAGAAGAACTTAAAATATATATATATAACTGGTCACAGAAAAAGAGATACAAAACAACACTGAAGAAAGGTACTTCCAGTAGAGTAGAAATGATGAAATTGAAAAGGAATTATAAACGCTTGCAAAAGAAAATATTTCCTTTAAAATTAGAATTAGGCAACTGGAAGCTAATGATTTCAGGAGACATCAAGAAACAACAAAAAGAAATCAAAAGAAAAAAATAGAGGAAATTGTAAAATATCTCATTCAAAAAACAATCGATCTAGGAAATAGATGGAGGACAAAGAACTTTAAAAACTATTGGACTACCTGAAGGCAATGATTTTTAGTGAGTTTGAGCATCATACTTTAAGATACTATCGAGGAAAACTGTACTGATATCCTAGAACCTCAAAATAAAATGCAAATTAAAGAATTCACCAATTAACTCATGAAACAGATCCCAAAATTAAAACTGCAGTTTTATAATCAAATTCCAGAGCTTACCAGTAAAGGCAAAAACCTTCCAATCAAATAAAGAAATATTAAAGCTATTCTTTTCAGAACATACCGCAATATAAAAAAATTGCATTCAACAATGGGCTGTGGAAACATAGGTTAAAAATTAATTGGATAGTAAATAATTTAATCCTTAGGAATGGATGGGGCAAAGACCAAATTTTAGAAACCATTAGCAAGTGACAGAGTGACAACAATGACAATATTAAAATTTAAAGCACCCAGTCAAAGCAGTACTTAGGAGAAAATGTATATCTCCAAATACTTATATCAGTAAAATAGTGAAATTGCATACCCACAAATAGACGGAATCTGAATGTGGATTAAAGCATTTATTTTACTTTATTTTACTTCTTTAGTCTATGTTTTCTTTCACAACATGATTAATATAGAGATCTGTTTTGCATTATGTATAACCAATATGAAATGGTTTTCTTTCTCAGTTTGGGGGAGGGCATGAAGGAAGCAAGAAAATTTAGAGCTCAAAATTTTAAAAGATGAATCTTAAAAATTGCTTTTATATTTAACTGAAAAAATTAAAATAATCTCCTATTTGTTTACCTGTTTTTATTTTATTTCTTCTCTAAACTATCATCCGCATAGCTCCGAAATGGGTATTGATAAGACATATATCTGACTATGATACAAATCCTTAATTCCATTAAGAACAATCTTCAATGACTTTTTATTGCCTTTAGTATCAAATAGGAAATATATTCATTGGTATTTTAAATTTTCTGTATTTTTCTCCAATCTTCTTTTCTTATTTTTCTGAATTATGCATTTTTCCTTACCTTCCAATTGTTCTTTTTGCTGTTTCCTACATCCTGCATTCCATCTATTGCGTTCGTGTTTTTGCAGGTGGTATTACACCTAAGATCAATGGGCAGTCAACATAAACTAGACTCCTAAAGAGTATATCACAGGCTATACTTCTCACTATTTAAGAGGGTTGGACTCTCCTGCCTACTACACAAAGCTATTATGATAAGACATTTCATTGATTTTTTCACTGCAAGCACTTTTACTTAAATTATTTTCACCCCTCTCCCTACCCTGCCTGAATTCACCCCTCACACTACAGTCTTTTTAGTAAATGACCTTGGATTGTTAGAAGAAACTCAGGCTAAGTTGAAATTTACTCTATGGACAAATTTAACAACCTATAAACAGCTATCTAGTTGCCATATACCCTTCTCTAATGACTCAAATGTTAGAGAGTAAATATGATTGTACTCCCTAAACCTTTGTACTGACAGACCTTTCTGGAAACTAATAATCTGAGGCCCTTTCTCCATGAATTAAGTAGTGATAGGACACTCTGGCCTACTGCCTTTGTATGCTTTCATTATATAGTAATATTCTATGCCACCATTTTTGTTTTGCAATGAATCTATGTCAACTACAAACATTAATCAAATAATTACCTCTCAATCATAATCAAGAATAAATGTAGAGATTATATATTCCAGAATGTACAAAACCTATAGTCAAAGAGAAAGCATCAACATGAAGTAAAAGAGCATGGACATAGATTCAAGATGCTATCCAAAGAACCAATGCTTACTATGTGTTACCCAGACCTTGTAGAAACTTTTCATTTACACACTCTCTTCGAACCATTGCCTCACATTCAAGGGAGGAATACTAGAGTCTAGGATCCCTAGATGAAAGGATCCTCTTTGGATCCATAGTGATGTTGACACAGTGATCACAGTGTGTGTGCATGTGTGCATGTGTTCATGCTTGTGTATGTGTGTTGTGTATGTTTATCTATATGTCACTTTGGAAAATATGGTTTACATGCTTCTTCTACAGAAAAAATAAGAAAAGAAAAATGTTGTTATGAGATAAACCAGAATGTTCCCAAGGCTTCTTTTTGATACTTTCACATCTTTCTTGCATTGACCCAGGTTTTCTATGACTTAGATTGTGAGAAGAAACTTTATAATGACTGCTCCCTCCAATTTTACCCTCCAAACTCTGACATGACTTAGAATGTCATTCTAATTACCTTCTCAATACAGGGAGAATTCTGTCCTTCTAGCCCATTAATTGAGCTAGTCATTAGACAGTATTTGACTCTTTTTTTGGGGGGGGGGAGTAAGACAGAGGAATGGAATGGAATTGCCTATTTTAACCCAAATTCTACAATGATAATTTTTGTGTTCTAGCAAGAGAAATTAAGCAATGGACTCATTAAAGAACGATTTCTTTTGTTGTTTACACTTAAAAATGACTATCAGTGATACAAGCATTAAAAACAACCTTGCGATATCATTTTACACCTATCGTATTGGCTAACATGATTGAATGACAAAAAGACAAACGTTAGAGGGAATATGGAAAAATTAGAACACTAATTCATTATTGTTGAAATTGTGAACTGATCCAGTCATTTTGGAGAGTGATCCAGAATTATGCCAAAAGTGTTATTAAATTTCTATTTCCAGGGGTGGCTAGGTGGTGCAGTGAATAAAGCACCAGCCCTGGAGTCAGGAGTACCTGAGTTCAAATCTGACCTCAGACACTTAACACAAAAAAATAGCCGTGTGACCTTGGGCAAGTCACTTAACCCCAACTGCCCTCCAAAAAAAAAAAAGAAGAAGAAAAAGTTCTATTTCCAGTCTATTTCCAAAGATGTTTACAGAAAAAGGAAGTTAATGTATATGTTCCAAAATATTTATAACAGCTCTCTTTGTGGTGGCAAAGAGCTCAAAATTTCAGGGATGCCCATCAATTTGGGAATGGATGAAAAAGTGGTGGTATCTGATCATGAGGAACTACTGCTATCTATAAGAAATGGGGAGCTTTATGATATTAAGAAAGCATAGACTTGAACAAAAAATGAAGAGCAAAATGAGCAGAGTCTAGAGCACATTATATATAGTAACAACAATATTGTTTTAATAACAAATTTGAGTGACTAAGCTATTTTGACTAGTATAAATACCCAAATTAACTACAAAGGCCATATGAAGGAAGATGCTGGCTGTATCCAAAGAAAGAAGTAAGAAATAGAAGTATGTAAAGTATAATTTTACTTATAAATGTATACATATCCATGTCTAATAGCAGCAATCTCTGGGGAGGGAGGAAAAATACTTGATAACATTATTACATATTTAAAGGGAATAACAAGTTGTAGAGGAAAGTTTTTCAGTTTCATTTGAAATCATCTCTTTAAATTACATAGTTTTATTCTGCAAAGTAAAAATAAAATAAATGAATAAGTTTAAATGATGAAGAAAATTTAGCAAAAGGAATGATTCCAATTTATGCTTATATAACATAAATGATTTATAATCATTTTATTTCTTGCTATATGGTATTATTCCCATATTACAGGTGAAGAAATTGAGCTCAGAGAAGATAAATTATTTATACATGGACACACAATAAAATTCAAAGACAATAATTAAATTCAACTATTATTAATTTTTAGTTTAATATTCTAAATATTAGATCACATAAGTCCTAAAAGAACAGAAATGTGGTAAGTGAAAAAAAATCTAAACTGTGTAAAGAGGTGGTCACATGGCTTCAACCAAGGATGATTTCAATTCTCACCTCAGGGTACTTCCTATTTCCAGCCCTAGAAAAGCATACTAAAGTACTTAAATATCATATACATCTATAGAAAAATGTGAGAATAACATATTGTCTTAATTGATAGGGCAGCTAGATAGTGCAGTGGCTAGAATACTGGACCTGAAGCCAGGGAGAGTCATATTCCTGAGTTTAAATCTATCCTCAGACACCTACTAACAGTGTAACCCTAAGCAAGTCACCCAACCCTGTTTGCTTCAGTTTTCTGATCTATTAAAATGAGCTAGAGAAGTAAATAGCAAACCACTCCAGTATCTTTACCCACCAAGCTCCCAAATGGGGTCACAAAGAGTTAAACATATTTGAAACAATTGAACAACAAGAATAAACTATAACCAAATTATTATAATTAGCTGATTGAACTAAATGAAAAACTCTCCAAATACAGAGACCTAGAGAAAGAAATTAAACTACTGGGGAATAGAATGTGGCCATAGATGTTCCATGAGCTCTCCCTCAGATGTCTTCATCAAAACAACAGAAAATGAACATATTCTTTTCTAGTACACTTTTTATAGAAAGCAGTCATTTTAGTCACCTGTCTAGTAATCCAAAGGACACAAAAATTGAAAAAAAAGTGTTAGCTTGATATTTATGTTTTATATGAACCGAATTAAAGATGAGGGTGATATAATAGTGATGTTTTTATATTATTCTTATCACTATTATTATATTCTTTTCACAATGACTGTTTTGTAATCATCATCAATAAGATTTCTCAAAGCTTTTCCAAGGTAATGAACATGGTATTTTAGAATCACATTGTGTAAGATAATATTTTAAAACACATATTGTAGTTTTCAATTGTTATCATTAGAATAGTAACAAGTGTGAGAGACAGAACCTTTGGGTTTTATCTAAATTCAAAAAATTATCACTGACACTGATTATTATTGGTAAGATAAATCTGGATGTTCCTAATTTAAACTATAAAGCAACTCCATGTCACAACAATAAAGTTGGGCATTTGAACTCTGGTTTTCAAAAACATGATTGCAGAGCGTATGCTACTGTCAACAAAGATATAAAGATATCACACACATATTTGAATCCCTTCTCCATGGAAACCTGCAGAAATCTATAATAAAAGAATCCTGAACGCTATTGCATTCTAATTACCTCTATTGAAAGAAAAGGTGACTTACACCATATATTCTACAATGGAACTATATCTGAATATTTAAAAATATTATGTAAAATAATTTATAAATATGTATGTAATGCATGCAATCTTATATTAAATTATTTGGCAAAGTAATATATCAATACTGTGGATAGAAATCTTAATGTAAACATGAAAATCCGGCTTTGACATAATGCTTGAAAAGAAATTCTCTTTAAATCCTTTGTACTTAACATTAATATATACCTTAAAAATTTTGGGAGTCTCAGGTAATACTCATTATATAATTTCATCTTAAATTGTATTCACTTTTGTCAAAAAAAATGACATGTCCAGAGGTCCTTTTAAAGTCAAGAAAACTAACTGTCACCTACAAACCTGGGCTAGCAGTTATTCAATTCTCTCCATTAGTAGTGCATACAGAATAGGAAGCAAGACTTTGAGTCAGGAATATCTGAATTCAAATCAACGTCCACCGTTCTTTAGTCTTGTGCCAATGATTCATCTGAGCCTTAATTTTCTTGTCTTTAAAATGAGAATAAAAATAACAGTGATATCTCATAGTGTTGCTGGGAGACTGAAACATTAATTCTTATAAAGAATTTGTACAGCTAGAAGTGCTATATAAATGTCAGATATTATTAATACAAAAAGAACAAGAAAGACCCCTCCTAAATCCTATCAAGGATTCCTCCCTTGTCGTCTTCTTTCCATTAAATACCCTTCTATATCCCACCTTTAACCTATTCCCTTACTCACTACTCTAGAGATCCCTCCATTATCTTCTCCCCCTTTCCTATCCCTTTAATATTTTTTCTTTATATTTTTCTAGATATATATGTATTTTTCCCTCTTGAACCCAATCCCCAAAAAAGTAGCTTTCCAGTACTAACAGCCCTTCTCCTCCATCTAATTCCTGTATGCTGTTTCTTCTTCTCCCATCTCATGTGTATAAAGTAATTATTCCTTTTAGCTATTCCTAAATGTTTTTACTTTTTAAAGTGATGTCATAGTCAGGTCTACCCAAGTCATTCTTATAAACTACCCAACTACTAATAACAATCACACACACACACCCACACACAAACACACATATACATCTATACATTTTTTTTAATTTTACATACATAAAAGGTAGCCTCTCCTTATCAAAACCCTTGTAATTAGTCTTTGCTTATACCTCATATTTCTCTTGTCTCTTGTATGTAAAATGTTCTATTAAGTTCAGTTATTCTTTTAAACAAAATTTTGAAAGTATGTCCTTTTTTCATTCAGGATTATACTTAACTGTACTGCATATGATATTTTCCACCAGAACCACAATTCTTTTGCCCTTTCTGTTTTCTAAAATGGGGCTATTTAAGTATTTTATTCTTTTTAAATTAAATTTATTTCTTTATTTTCTTGTTCACATAATTCATTTCCCTGAGATTTTGAGTTACAAATTTTCTCCCCTTCTTTCCCCTACCCACCACCTTGAAACAGCCATCCCACTATATAGTCCTTCCCCCAGTCTGCTATCTCCTATGTCCTCCCCCATCGTCCCTCTGACTTTCTGGTATGGCAGGATGGGTTTCCCTACCCCACTACCTGTATATCTTAATTCTCAGTTGCATGTACTTAATAATAATAATAATAATAATAATAATAATAATAATAATAATAATGAGGAGGAGGAGGAGGACAATAACAATAATAATAATATGTGCATATATACATATATATTTTTAACATTTGATTATAGAATTTTAAATTCTAGATTCTTTTCCTTCCTCCCTCATCACCTAACCCCACTGGAAAGACAAGCAATTCAGTACAGGCTGTACATGTGTACTCAAAACATCTCCACAATGAACATATTGTGAGAGACTGATTATGTGTGCCTCCTTCCTAGCCTGCCCCTCCTTGTTCTATTCTCTACCCTGTCCTTGTCCCTTTACAGAAGTGTGTACTTTCAGCAACCCTCCCCCCACCCTGCCCTCTAAGTATTTTATTTCTTTTACTGTTAATCTGTAAAATTTATATTTTTGCAAATCAATTCATCAATTTGACTTAGATTGTGAGATTTATTGGCATGCACTTGGGCAAAATAACTCTTAATTAAGGCCTTAATTTCCTCTGCATTGGTGAAGAATTTTCCTTTTCCTTTTTTCATACTATTTTTTTCCCTTCTCCTTTTTCGTTTTTGTAAATCAGTTTAACCAAAGATTAATCAATTATAGTGAGTTTTTTTCATAAAATCAGTTCCTAATTTTATTTATTAGTTCCATACATTTCTTATTTTCAATCATATTAATCTCTCCATTGAATTTCAGAATTTCTAATTTGGTGTTTAATTTTCAATTTGTTATTTTTCTTGCTGTTTTTATTAATTGCATACCCAATTCATTTATGTGCCTTTACAGTATTTTGTGTATGTAAGGATTTAGAGATATAAAGTTTCTCCTAAGTACTACTTTGGCTATATCTCATAAATTTTGGCATGTTGTCTTGTTATTGATATTCTCCTTGATTAAATTAGTGATGGTTTCTATGATTTGTTGTTTGACTCACTCGTTTTTTTAAGATTAGATTATTTACTTTCCAATTCATTTAAGTCACTTCCCATTACCCTTTATTGCATGTAATTTTTATTTCATCATGATCTGTAAAGTACAAATTTAATATTTCTCCCTTTCTGTATCAATTTCTGAGGTTTTTATATCCTAATACACGGTCAAATTTTTATAGGCGCCATGTAAATACTACTGAGACAAATGTTGCTTATCCGTATTCAGTTTTTCATATCTAACTTTTCCCAAATTCTATTCACCTCCTTAACATTTTTCTTGTTCATTTTGTGAGTAGATGTATCTAGGTCTGAGAAGGGGAAGTTGAGGTCTCTCACTAGTATAATTTTCCTGTCTAAATGTTCTTGTTATTCACTTAACTTTTCCTCTTATACTTTAGATACTATACCACTTGATACATATATGTTTAGTATTGATATTCCTTCATTGTCTAAGGTATCTTTTAGCAAGATATGTTTTTTCCCTCTTATGTCTTTTAATTAGATCAATTTTTGCTTTTGCTTTATCTAAAATCAGAATTGTTGCATTTTTTTTAATTTTAGCTGAAGTATAACATGTTCTGCTCTAGTCTTTCACCTTTAACCTGTTACACTCATAAACTTCCTCATAAACAACATATTATGGGATCCTGGTTTTTACTTTTTTATTAATTTATTTTAATTTTCATAATTCATTTTATTTTATTTTAATTTTAATTTTAATTAATTTTCTTGGTTACAGCATTCATTTCCACAAGGTTCTGAGTTACAAATTTTCTCCTCTTCTTTCTCCTACCCCCCAGGCCAAAACATTGATCCCACCATAAAACCCCTCCCACAACCTGTTCCCCTCTATGTCCTCCTCCAACACCCCTCTAGCTTTCTGTATATATTGTTTCCCAGTTGCATTTGATTGTATAGCTTTAAATTCTAGATTCTTGCAATTCCTCCCCTGTCACCCACTCCCACTGGAAGAAGTAGCAATTCAATACAGGCTGTACACGTGTAATTACACAGGACATCTCCATGGTGGGCAAATTGTGAGAGGCTGATTGTATGTCCCTCCTTCCTATCCTGCACCCCCCCCCTTGTTTTTTTCCCTACACTGTCCCTGTCCCTTTACTGAGGTGTGTGCTTCCCACAACCCTCCCCCTACCCTGCCCTTCCCTCCATCACCCCCCATCCCCATCTCCCCAAT
>CM053601.1:96746856-96766570 GCA_028646575.1 Pseudocheirus occidentalis | reverse complement strand
CCTTTGGATTTCCTAAACAAAGGCAATATATTTTTTTAAAAAATCATGAAGATTCTACAACCTTTCTTACTGACTTTGATTTCCCCACCAAAATAAAACCCCCTTTGACTTTTCCTCTTAAAAACATAAAGTTAGCTACAGTGGAATTGGTTTGACTGAAAATAACCTAAAAGAAGAGTCAAAATAATAGAACAATGTATCTAGCCACCAAAATAAACTGTTGTGTTATATTTTGCCTGTCTTTTTCAATAAAAAATATATATTTTGCAATTTCATTATTTGTGTCAAGATACTTCATATTTATGGGTAGCTATAAATTCTGGTGAGTCCCCCAGAAATATGTAAGTTCATGAACTTATTGTATGAGTCTAGTTGTGCTTATGTTCACAAGTGTGTGTAAGTGTGTGTGTGTGAAAGTGTATGTGTGCGTGTGTGTGTGTATGTGTGTGTTTAAGGAGTATCTGTGGGTGGTTTTACCTTGTCTATAGAGGAAGTATGTGTCCATGTATGTCTTTCTAGATTTTTTTCACATGGATGCAAGAATAGAAATCTCAAGTGTCACTTTCCCCAAACCCTTCCCAAAGTGAGATGGATTCCTTCAAGAAGGGGAAGCAGGAAATTATATACAGAGGCTGAACACCCTCCTTGTCTCAAAGAAAGGATATACAGGGCCAAAATTATATCTCTCTGCTGCATTTTTTATTATTCAACTAAAGGAAATACTTTTAGGCTGAAACTATATTCCCAATGACTATTATTTAGCAGTGAATGAGGTCTCTAAATCATATATCTCAGACTTGATCTCCTAACTAGATATCATTTTCACAGTGAAGATACATAACAAATACAAGATAAAACTCTTTGCTGAGACAGAAAGAACAGAAATAAGAGAAAGCATACATATGAGGTTACATAGCAGACAATTCCAAGAGTGAATGAGCTCTCCCACTGGAAATGAGATAATTCAATTCAGCCCTGAGAGAGAGCTGCAGATGATACCCAAAGGGAATTTTCCTGAAGTCTCTAGGGTAACAAACTGGAGACAGAGTGATAAAAGAAATTGCCAGCAACACTAAATGTTGACTTCTTCCCAGGCTTCATTTCCCTTGAGGGAACCAAAAAGAGTGTGGAATAGTGCATTTTCTTTCTCAAAGCTCAAAAATTTAAGAAGAGCATCTGTATTTTTCAAAGATGGAAGCTAAAAGTGACTGAATCTCTCTTTCCTCTAGCTTCTATACACTCAACACTTCTGCAGGCAGAATATAAAGCAATTAATGTCGGCAAATGAGGAGAGCCCTATGTAAAGAACCAAATAGATTTTGAAGAAAGCTAAGGGTAATAAAGGATAATGGTAAAAAAGGCATTAGCCACCATGATTTATCAGTATTTTTTTATTCATATTAATCATGATTTATCAAAATTTTTAGAATTTAGAAGTATAGGGAAGGATATTATGTATGTGTATATATATACATGTATACATAAACATGCATGCAAGTGTGCATGTATATATGCATGTATATGTATATATGTATATATTCAAGTATAGGCATATTTGCTTATGCATATCTGTATACATATGCGTACACATAGTTATACACACAACATATATATATACTCCCACAAATAAATATTAGTTTTTATATAATATGAATGTAAATATGTATATATTTTAAACACATATATACAGTGAGATGTGTATGTGTGTGTGTGTGTGTATACATTTGTGTGTGTTTAATACCTTAAGACTGTTCTAAGACTTAAGGGACATTATGTTGATTGGTTGTTGTTCTTCATTACCAAAGAGGATGAAAATTACTTCACTGTGTTGAAGTCAAGGTTCAGTGTATCTGTCTGCCATTGATTAAACCAACATAAGCTCAGAAGGCTCTACCACAGATCAGATATGTCTCAAAATGTTTGCATCTCAAGCTTGTTTTGAGTTACTGCAGTTCTACTTTATTTACAAAGCACAACTCCTCTTTGATGTGGGCATGCCAGGCTGTGCAGTCTTGTGCCAGT
This sequence comes from Pseudocheirus occidentalis, assembly GCA_028646575.1. Taxonomy (NCBI): domain Eukaryota; kingdom Metazoa; phylum Chordata; class Mammalia; order Diprotodontia; family Pseudocheiridae; genus Pseudocheirus; species Pseudocheirus occidentalis. The sequence goes on along the minus strand of CM053601.1, from coordinate 96,764,548 downwards.
GTCTCTCAAGTCTCAAATCAATTTCAAAGTTCTTCAGAGATACCTCAAGTGAGTCTTCGCATCTATTCTGTCATCCATGTAAACGCTTGTCTTCTGTGAGTTCTCCATAACACAGTCTTTAAGGTAAATGTACAACACACACTAGGCCCCATTCAGGCAATGTGGTCAGTTTGTCATAGTTGTACTCTCTGTAGAAGAGTTTAAATGCATAGCATTTCAGCTTGTGAAAGGACCCATCTGTTCATTACATTATCTTGTCAGGTGATCTACAGAATCTTCATAAAATAATTCAAATAGAAGTGATTCAGTTTTTTGTCATGGCACTGGTATACAGTTCAGGTTTCATAGAAATGCAATAATGAGGTACACATAGTAGCTTTGCAGACCTTCAGTTTAGTAAGCAGTTTAATATCTCTTCTCTCCCACACTTTGCAGTCTGGCAATGTATGTTTTAATCTCATCATCTATGTGTACATCCCTGGAAAGTATACTGCCAAGGCAAGAGAACTTATTCACAGTAATCAAAATTTCTCCATTTGTTGTAACTGATGGTTCTACATATGGACAGTGCAGCACTGGCTGATGTAGAACAGTTTTGTTCAGTGTTAATTGTTCTGTAAAAATTAGTACAAATAGTAGAGAATCAATCCACTTTTCATCACATCTCAGACTAAGAAGCTACACTGAGTACACAATCAGCAGCTAACGAAATGTCATGCACGAACTCACACTCAACTTTCGTCTTAGCTTGTACACTTTTCAAGCTACATAATTTACCATCAATGTGGTAGTTGACTTTGATGCCATTTTCATCCTTGTTGAACTTGTCCAATAACATTGCTGCAAACACACATTAAAAAACATGGGAGAGGGGGCAGAGCCAAAGACGGTAGACCAAAGGCATGGAATTATCGGAGCTCTCTCCCAAACCCATCTAAATTCCTTTAAATGGTGACTCTAAACAAATCCTAGAGTGGCAGAACCCAGGAAAAGATGGAACAAAACAATTTTCTAGCCCAAGACAACTTAGAAGGTCAAGAGGAAAGGGCTGTTCCACCAGGGTGAAAGAGGAACACAGTGCAGTGCAGGCCACACCAGCACACATTACGCCCCAGCAAATTTGGAGCAGGTCTGGGGCAATTGATTCAATGGCAGCAGTGGCAGTTTCCAGATCTCTCAGCCTGTTCATTCCAAAAACAGCTTAGGTCATCAGGAAAGGACTGTCCTACCTAAAGTACTGTCTCTCGGATAGATAACCATTTTCTAGGTAAAGGATCAGTCTATTAAGCAGGATTCTAGCAAGAATCTTTCTGGCAGATCACAAGGCATGGGAAATACCATGAGGAAGTCCCCAGGAAACCTCCCCCTCTTCCCCCTCTTCCCCCCACAGCCCATTCTTTACAAGCAGCCATGAGCTTCCCCTATGGCTTTGCAGCTCCTGCCAACCATGGAGATATCCTAGGAAAACTGGCACAAGTGCCCCAAGACTGGGGTAAGTGCAAGCCCTACCACAAGAAGCACAGGTATGAGCTGGGCCACAGCCCACCAACACCAAGATTACCTTCCTATCCCTCCTTGCTCACTGTGGAAGTCCTTGGAGACAACCAGAAATACCAGGCCCTGAGGCTGGATGTGGGCAACTTCTTTTGGCAGGGCTCCCAGTGCTGTACCCGGGAAATACGGATCATTGATGTGGTCTACATACAACACCTCCAACAACGAGCTGTTCTGGACCTAGACTCTGGTGAAGAACTGAATTGTGCTCATGATAGTACCCTATACCTCCAGTAATACTAGTCCCACTATGTGCAACCCTTGGGCAGGAAAAAGGAAGAGAAGCTGACTCCTGAGGAGGAAGACATTTTAAATAAAAAGCGGTTAAAGAAGATGCATGGATATCTTTTGACTCCTACATAAATCATATTTACATGAGGCAGATTTATATGAAGTCATCAGACTCTTTTGCTCTTCTAGAATTATCAAAGTTCAGTGATAAGATGAATATCAAGACAAAGTAAATCCAAAGAAATAAGCACAAGCCCCAACAGAGGCTCTGGCTTTACACATAGAAGTAAGTCCACACAATTTCTGGCAAGCTGATCTGGTGTTGAAATGGTGAGACAAATTCAATATTTAATAAGAATATTAAAATATACAGGCTCATTTATTTAGTAGGAGGCCATGAATTGGACAACTACAATTTATATAGCTCCTACTCTTTTGCTGATATGAATTTCATTTTTAAAGAACTGTTTATTTTCTGATTTTTCACTTCTATTTTACATATGATTAAAATAATGAATAGTTATTAATTTTTATCATTACTACTATCATTACTCCTACTCATATAATTTGGTATTACTGCTAAAATTATCTCTAATAGTTTTAATAGGTGCTATTTTCCCTTGCTAATGAGAACATAAATCAAAGTATTAAAGTTAAGTGAAAGAACAGCCCTAGATGAGATTCTGAAATTGTGAATTTCTCTCTTAAAACCAAGTTGAATGTTAATTAGAAGTAATGTCTAAAGTACTTTTTTTGGTAAAGTGACATGTTTAAATATTAATCTTCTCTGTTAGAAGAACAATGTGGCACATTTACTCATGCCCTCATTCTAGGGATCTGCACTCTGGGAAAGCAAACAGACAAACAATATTTTTTTGCCTGCATCCAGGATATAAATTATCTTCACTGTTAATGACACAAATATATTTATTGGGTGAGCAGACTTTAGCAAGAGTGCTTTATATAGCAATACAGAAAATACCGATTTGCCAAGTCCTAAATTTGGTTTCTGTTTCTAAGGATCAACAGGGTTTATTGTTTCAGAACGCCTACTGTTTAGAATATATGTAACTGAACATATGTTAGAAATCATAACTTCATGAAGTTCGGCTTGTGTTAAACAAGGTGTCACATCAAATAATGCTTTGATTTTATATTTTTTTAAATGTTTTTCAGAAAAGAAGCACTTTCCATATCAGTAATAGAGAATTGTAACAGAATATAATGTGGTGAAAAGAACAGGACCACCATTATGTTTTTATGAGAGAGATTGAGAATCCCTCAGTTGCACTATATTGCAACTTAGAGAAAAAATACCTGGATATGAGGGCTGGCTTTGACACCAACCAGCTGCACACCTCTGGGCAAGGCTCTTATTTTCTAACTCTATTTTCCTTTTGGTAAAAATGGGGCGATAATATTTGTATGATTAACCAGAAGATTTGCTACAGGGGAATGACTTGGCAAACTATCAATATTTCTAAATATAGATGAACCAGGACAGTTTCTATAATGTGGTTATCATTATGCTACATGACCTATGCAGATAACATGGTTTCTCATTCTGTATTATCAAATTATACATATATATATATATACATACATACCTACACACATACATACATGTATGCATGCATACATATATATGCCATGTGAGTATATGACTTTTTATGATTTCAACAGCTCTGAGCATCATTTGTTTCTCCTTATATACTTCCCAAAATTATCCCTAATATTAAAAAAGATAATCCCTTCAGAAAGGAATAAATAATTATGTATAAGATTTCACTGACAGATTGAAGGGCTTTCTAAATTTTTACAGTCAGTCTTCAAGATTTTCCTACTTGGGATGAAATATTGATTAGATGATATTCTAGAAATATATTTTTCTTTTTTATTATTTTAGATTCCATTTAAAGTATCAGTCATAGAAAAGTTCTTTGCTAAAGCTGATGAGAGCTCTGATGGCAAATGGGGAGAGGGGTGCATTTTCTCATCAACCTTAGTTAGTGAGGTATTGTATTCCTCAGTGTCAGTTACATTAAGATATTTTAAAGTGTTTGAATATGAGAGGTTTGATCTACTATTAGCATTTTTTCCAGTCCAAATACCAACAGCTCCCTCTTTCTGTTTTGATTTGTTTTAGCGTCAGACAACCAAACAAGGAACTGTGGAGATCTATTCTCCCTTCCTCAGAGGAGAGCCTTCAATACTGCTGACATGAATTAAGTCATAGTGTACCTTGTATGCAAGATGTAGATTTATATGTGTGCACATACATGAATACCTATACACATGCAGACATATATATGTGTGTTTGTGTATATGTATTTTACATATGTGTATATACTTTTGCATTTACAAAATTTGCATTATGAGTAGACCCAGTATTCTGGAGGAAGGAGCTCTCCTTTAGCAAAAGGGACTATTTATACTTAAATAGCATTTTGTATAGCCTCTTTTTCACTGTATGGCAAACATATTGTTAGAATTTGAAAGGTTTATATCCCATTGCTAAAAGCTTTATTATCTGGACAATAAATTCAAATTAAAGATTTTGTTAGAAGGAAGCAATACACGCTTCAAAACTTGAGAGCAGTTTTGTGAAAATTCTATTTGAAGTAGCAAACTGTTATTGTAGTCAGTGGATTTTTTTAAATTCATGAATCTGGATGGATATTTAAAGAGGAAGAAAGAAAAAAAAGGCAAACTCTGAATTCTTTGTCCATTCACACTTGTGGCATTGTGTAGCCACCAGTTCTATCTCATTCTTTCCAGTCTTCCATAGAATGCAAGACTTCATTGCCTTTATTGATTTTTAAATGGAATTTGTTTCTTTCCAGAATATAAAAATGCACTGTTTTATGTTAAATGTTAAAAATAAGAGCAAATACTTCAACGTGCATTATTTATAAAGCAACACTACCTTATACTCAGATGTGAATGAATTGAAATCTTCCTGGTAGAGAAATGGAAATGTCCCAATTTCTGTATTTATCATTGAGTGAATAATCCAGGTTTATGTTATAGATTCTTCTAAATGATTCCTGATTTTGTGTATTAAACATGCTTTTTTTTTGTTTTTGTTTTTTTGGAGGGCCGAATGCAGGGCAATTGGGGTCAAGTGACTTGCCCAAGGTCACACAGCTAATAAGTCTTAAGTGTCTGAAATCAGTATTGAACTCACGTCCTCCTGACTCCAGGGCTGATGTTATATTCATTGCACCACATAGCCACCCCTGAATATGTGTTTTCTAATGAGAAATTTCAGTACATATATACATATTCATATACATAAACACAAGTGGAAAAGCAATATGTTTGTCTTGTGTAAGTGAAGGTTGCCACTTCAGTTATTAAAACAAAGTATTTGGAACCCAGAAGGAAACATACTTGTTTCTTTGTGTATCCAAGGGGTTCATTGTTTCAGTTCTAGAGAGTCATCCCCTCCATCAAAACTGATGATAGTCGTTATGATTTAGTAAATTGCTTACTACTGTCTACTAAAGTCACCAAGTCTAAAAAACCATCTTAATGCTGTCTGGTTAATAATGTCAGTGCTTGGTCAATAGACATCTATCTAAGCCTGGGGAAATGCCAAAAATTTTGCTAATTTGTTAAGGAACTTCAGTTTGTGCTTTATTGGTATGATCTTGGAGATCTCAGACAAAGATAACGTCATAATAATGCACTGAAGACCGATGTTATGGGAGGATAGGATTCTATACTTTTACAGAATGTCAAAGCAAGAGAAGATATTACTAGATTATGCTATCTGATGATCTTTACATTCTCTTTAACCAATATTAATAACCAGCATTGATACAATGATTTATTGTTAATAAACCAATTTACAAATATTATCTCATTTTATTTTCACAAAATTTTGTCGCAACCAGTTGTGAATGCGGTCATCAGTGATTCAATTTTGAAAAGCTATTACCTTGATGTTTTAAGTATCTCTGTCATTAAATGTTTGAGAACTTCTATTTCATTTTCTTCTGGATTAACTTCATTACCAGGTTATTTTAGCTGAAAAAGCCCATTTATTTTATAGCTGAATAACAGTCATATTTTTTGTTGAAGCCTTTTAGTCCTTGCCATGGACCATAATACTCCAATTTGTTCATCAGAAATATTCTACATCCATGTCAAATAAAGAATCTACTTCTTGCAGTTTTGACTGACAGTATAATTTGACTATCTAGGCTATCTTCATAGGAAGCAGTATTCTATGATTTAGCTTCCTCTATAGATCAAGAGACCCTTATTTGTGACATATTTGAGGCACTCTATATTAATGGAGGACTATTTTTCATGATTTGCATTCTTCTCCAGGTAAAGGGGTATTAACTCTTTGGTAATTCTAGTTACAAGCTTTGTGGAGAGCTATTCTCTATGATTTAATTTTCTCTCTAGATCACAGGTTTTTAATGTAAGGTCTACATATTAGTAGATAAAAATCAAGAATGTGTACTCAGATGGAAAAAGCATATAGATATAGATAGATAATAAATATATGCACGTATGTAAATGTGTGTGTATATATGTACACATATATATGTATATATATATATAATTTTTAGTAATGTTTGTTTTCCTTTATAATCCTATTTATTTTATATATTTAAAACTATTATCCTGAGGTCTTTAGGTTTTACTAGACTACAAAAGTGGTACAAAGTCCAAAATGTTAAGAAATGCTGCTCCAAATGTCAGGGTCTTATTGAGTAATTCTGTCACCCTGGCTCAAATTCATCTGTGGGGAGCAGCATTGGAAAACCTGTCTGTTAAGTGTGCATTTGAGCCACAAGAAGGAATGACACTTTCCCAGAGGTTGTGACCCTTCAGCAATCACTAAGTGCTGTAAAAAAGAACAGGACTTGAAGTCAGGAAGGATTGAGATTGATTTCAGTTATATCTTATTCTTTTTATTTTTTGCAATTTCTGCCATCTTCTTTTCTCTTTTTTGAGTAATGCCAAAACGTTTTGATGATTACTATATCATTATTTTGTTTGAAGTTTGGAACTGTTCTTCACTCTACATTTCTATCTTATCTCACTGTTTTCCTTCCAATTCTTACAAATAAATATTTTTATTCCTTTTTCATACTTTCCTTTAGAAAATAATTGAAATCATCCTCTTTGCATGTGGGATTATACACGGTCATACAACCTTGGCAATTTATGGACTTTACTGGATGACACTGGGGAAGCAAGTATTCTAAATTTGAGTACAGTGTTAGACAATGCAGTCCTACCTATTTGCCAAGACCACAAATTTCAAATAGCATTAAATATGTATTTCAGACCTGTCTGGCCATTATCAGATCTAACACAGAGCCACCTGGATCCCTTTTTTTGTTGTACTTCTGGCAATGAAGGTGAAAAAAGCAAATAGAAAAGCCAAAGCCCTCCACCCATTTATAAAGCCATATGGCCTGGAGGTGAGGAGGAAAAAAGGTGGTTCTCAAGCCCTCAACACTTACTACATGTTTCATAAAGAAGTACTTCATTCTCAGATGAAAATACCATGAAAATCCCTAATGGTGCTCTTCCAGGAAGTTTTGAAGGAAAAGATAGTTCTGTCTAATGTGTACCAAAACACATTAAAAGTGAACTCTCAGGAGTTCACCTTCCAGCATCTTCCAATTGGGTGAGATCATTGTAAGTATTTTAGGCATACATCAATCCACCACACTAGGGAAAATCATGTTTACAACTGATATCCAGTTATTTTTTCACTGTTTGAGTGGAGATTATACTTCTCCTTCCCAATATGGCTATAACCATAGTTTAAAGTCCTTCAATGGGGAGATTGCTTTCTGCTATTAATAGAACTACCTCAAGATTCATGTGCCCCTTGAGAATGAGGGATCATAACTCCATTAACTGAAAGATCTGACGAGTCTTGAAATAAAAAATAAGTTGCATGTTGCTTTTCACATTCAGGGCAGCTAAGGAAGAGATAATAGACACAGAAAATGTTCTAGAGCCAGGGACATGACTAGAACATCAATGACAGACACAAGTCTCCCATTGTAGACAGAGCTCTAACTCTAGTTTTTCTCTTAGTTTAGGTTCAATGTTGGGATGAAATGAAGTATTCATAAAACATTGAATAAAGGATATATACTTTCTTGAAATTCAAGCATATACAGGAAAGATACAGTGGCACTTAACATCTCTGAATAAGCACCCCTTGTGTCCTTGTGGAAATGTGTCTAGTGAGTACATCATTAGGTTATGGTAACTCTTGTGTAGGTAAGGGGCCTACCAAGTCATAGAGGCACTGACTACATGTATCCATGTTATGTTCTTATGTCTCCAGGCCAGGAAACAACACTTAGGGCTAATTGGACTATATGGGACGTAGGGGTGAGTAAGTCAAGGAAATCAGAGAAGTCAGTCAGACTGCATCATAAAAATGCTGGTCTTAATATATTTCCCAAATGACACTGCTCTTTCTCCATCTTAAAGGCAGAGTAGCAGGGAACAATATCTCTCATGGGAAGTCCTTCTTTTAGACCAAAGAGTGCTAAGCAAAATTACTGCACTCTGTTTTTCCTTTAAATAGTTTCTGGTATACAGAGGAACAAACAATAGTCTCAATATATCTTTCCAACTCTTACTTCTTCTCTCTTTGACAGGAGAGTAAATGGTATGAACTTTCTTATACTGTCTCATGTTTTTCAAGGACAATCCCATGGCTTCATCAACAGAGGTCCCAAGGCCCAGAAGAGTTCACAAAATTCCATTCTATTTACAAACTTGTTAATATGTGTTTTATCTTTAAAGAGGTATAGTGACATGTCATAGAAGTTACTAGAAGAATGTATTTGGTTATATGAAAGCTAACATGCAATTGCAGATAAAGAAATATGCTTTTAATTTGGAAAATCTGTAATAAAAACCCTGCTTCTTACTTCTATTTATTCCATGTCAACCCTTGGTCAAGGTCACTTAATTTCTCAGCGCCTCAGGCTACCGTGAAATACCAGAAGGCACAGCAGATAGAATACTCAGAGCACTGTATTTGAAGTTAGGAAGAAAAGATCTTAGTTCAAAGTAGGCCACAGATACTTCCTTCTTATATGCTCCTAGATGAGAGAGACAGAGAGACAAAGACAGAGAACAAAACCACTTTGACCACTAGGAGGTAGTTATTTCCCATTGACAGGTTCCTTAACTCTTACAATACCTGATGATTTTTTTCATATCAGTTGGTCTAGGTGGTACCACAGAGCAAAGGCCGAATTCAAGAAGACCTGAGTTCAAATGTGACCTCACACATTTACTAATTGGGTGATCCTGAGCAAGTCACTTAGTCTCTATTTGCCTCAGTTTCCACTTGTGCTAAATGGGGATGATGTTGCACCTACCTTCTAATGTTGCTTTGAGGATGAATTGAGATAATACTCATAAAGTACTCTGAATAACTTAAAGTGGTGAACATATATAGTAGTTATTATTATTAGGAATAACAATACAAGTTGTAGGTGAATTGCTTCACTGTATTGAAGGAATCATTCATATTAGGAACTACCTGTCACTGATGAAATCATAGACTAAGGAAAAATATATTTATCCTCAGAGATAAATATACTAGAAAATCTATGTGGAATGTATTAAATATCTCTTCCTGTCAATTGCACTCTGTACTAGTATAAAAATTCAACTCCTCTTAATTCAGTAAGTACCTACCAAGCAGAAGCACTGTCTTGGGTATACAAAGACTCCCCTCCCCACCACCATCACCAAAAAGAAAATAACACAGTTCTTGACCTTGGGGAGCTTATATTCTACTGAAGAAAATGCAAAATGTACATAATCAAAAAAGAACAAAATATACACAAAGTTACCAAACTGAATGCAATAAGGAGAGAATGCTAATATAAAGGAGATCAGGAAAGTTGGCTTCTGTTCTGTAGTTTAAAGAAAACTTAGTATTATTATAAGAGGAAGAGATAAGGAAATAGTAGGTTGCAGACATATACACTTATACAAATGTACCAAGCAGGAATGAAAGGTTGTCTAGAGGAACTGGTAAGGTGATTTGACTAGAATATTAGAACATCAGTGAAAAAGGAAATAAGGCATGAAATTTAAGTGCAAGTTAGAGAGCTTTAAGTGACAGACTGATGTTTTGATGTATTATTCTTTATATAAGCAAATAACCTTAAAGAATTTTGAGAAAGGGGATAACAGTCATACCCGTGATATAGGAATATGAATTCTATATCTGTGTAGAAAATGGATTGGAGAGGAGGCAAGAGTCATTAATCTGAGCTTGAGTTTATCATCATTATTATCACTATTAATGATAATATGTCTGTGTCAGGGTAGAACCAATAATATATGTCTTCATTTTTAGACGTTTTTCCCCCCCAATAGTGGGTTTATTAATGTCTCTGGAGGCCTTTTGGAAGATAGTTGGGATGGGGGCTTTTCCATGTGGCAGAAGACTGATGCGGGTCTTCAGGAATGGGGGTATATTTCTCCAGTTGCATGTAGTGCAGAACTCTACATGGTCCAGCAGCATATGGTGGCAGCAGTAGCACTTTAGGCTCAACACATCCAGGAGCATCCAGTCTGGTGTACTGTTTCTGCAGTATTGTCAGGTAAGTCTCCCACTTGTTGCCCATGATCTTGCCTCGCATGAAACAGGTCAATGGGTTGATCATGTAGGAGTAGAGGAGGTGGCAACATTGCCAGCAGGCTCAAATACAGAAGACCGTCCTGGTCGGCTCCTCTTAAATATTTTTCATTATTATGTTTAAGTATGAAATTTTTCCTTTCTCCAATGTTCATTTATTAATGAAAAGATCTGAATGTCAGATTTCTTTTCCTGTTTCAAAAGTCCTGTATTTTACCAAGAGATCAAAACTATTTATTGAGGGAAGCACATTAAGTAGACCACCTTTGGTCAACCTTTGGGAGAACACAGACAAGAGCCACAGGAGACGAAATCATTTAAAAGGGTGGTAAATAAGATCACAGGTCCATCTGAATATTAAAGGATGGATATATAGAGGTACAAGGTCTTCCTTTAAGAAATTGCTATTACTTAATTATGATTCTTTTTTTTAATACAAGCATAGTGTGTTAATTATTCATCCATTCTCCTTGTTGCAGAAATTAGTCAATACAAACATATATAGAAATGTCTTTATTAGGGAAATACAGATATCAGTAGACAGAATAATATATAAGTGGTATTATAAATCAGTTGAATTACAAAAGTCCTCAGAATTAGTCTTGTGTCTGTGTCTGTGTTGTTGTGGTTGCTGTATCGACTCCTAACTGGTAGTGCTAGATGCTAAGAGACTGTAAAAAACAAAACAAAATGAAGTATGAGCACAACAAATGGCACAATCTCAGAGTGATAAACAAATTGGGAGTAATATAAATGTTAAGCTTTTTTCCTGGTTTCAGCTAGCATGTATTTTTTTCTTTTTAATTTGCTAATGTAGAAAGTTGCTATGTGAGACAGCACAATGTGGCAAATGAAGCAAATTGTTATAATGCATCCCATTAAGAAGCTTAATTAATGTCATGTCATTAATGGTGAAGAGAATTAAATGATACTTCATGTTTTTAAAATAATATCCTGTTTGAATTTAGTAGTTTTAAAAATTCTTGGAGAATCATTTCAAATTTTTAAAATTTGGGCAGGCTTGCATGGTAACACCTTTCTCATCAGTTGTCCAAAGCTGAAACAGTAGCATGAATAGTGGAAGAGATAGGTTTTGGGCCAATACTTATTTTCTGTATATATTGTTGCTTTCTTTAATGTCCCTGACACCAAGAATCAATTTGCTATTACAACAGTTGGTGGGAAGTTCCTTTTTAAGCTTAAGTCTATATAATTTCAGCATCCCTCAGAGTCTTACAAAACTCAGAAACTATGAGTGTATCATTTGAACACATTAGTCATTTATTTGGGAGCCCCCTCCTTTCCAATCAAGATACATGAGAAATATTCAGAAGAAATGGGACAGCATTAGAGTGTCCCATATTTTTTTTTATCAAAGTCCTTTGCAATAGTACCCTTTGAGTAGGTGTCATTTTAGGCAATACATGTTTCCTTATATTTCATATCAATACTGTTAAGCTTCAGCCTGCTGGCAATAGCTAGCTCCTTCACTCCAATTTCTCAAATCACCTCCCTATTCATTAGCAATGCTTAGCAAATGCAAGAACCCATGAAGTGCACTCATATAATTTGTACTCAAATGGTAAAAATGACCTCAAAGTTGCAGAGTTATTTTGTGGTTCCTCCACCTTTGAAGTCGTTATTGCTTAATTTTTCATTGCTGTCTGGGCTCCCCAGCAACATTAGTAGTGACTTCATGAATTACTAATTCAGTGCTCAAAGGTGAAATGTAAAGACCTCATCAAATCCTGGATATTTGCATATACATTGAAGATAATTAAGAGTCTGATACGCTAGGCAAAGCTTTTTTTTTTTTCCTACTGTTGGTGCATCCTGTCTGAGGGGGTATTTAATCTCTTCTGCTTCTCAGGCTTAACCTCAGTTTAAAGCCTCCCAGTCCCATATATTGAAGGGTGCATTAACCCTCATTTAAAAAGCCACTGCTCAAGTTTTATTTTCTGTTTACATTGTCAGGCGTAGTGAAAGTAATTATCAGCATCTTGTGTGGAACCTAAAAGCTGTAGGCATAGGAACAGTCTATTTGAATAAATTAAACTCTCTCCTTTGCAAATCAGGCATTAACAGACTTTTTAAAAACCGAGGACACATCCCACTATGCTTTGTTCTTTCTTTCTGTCAATTCATCAGTCTGAGAGGATGGAAAAAACTAGCTAACTAGATAGGGGTAGGGAAGATTTGTACTAAAACTAAAAGGCACCTTTCTTTAAAGAGGTAGACTACTTTTAATCTTGGAAATAAGTTTTACTTGTGATTTCCATCTTTTGTACTATAGTGGATTTTTCAGATTCAAATATATGCTCAATGTGACTTTTTAATCACTAATATAAATATTTGAACTAGGATGGGTACAATCCTAATTCAAGAACAAGTAGCTAGGGGCTATAATTGGTAGAACACTGGGTCTGAAATCATGAAGATGCTTCTTACTGAGTTCAAATTTAGTCTCAGAAACTGTCTGTGTGACCTGTTAGCCTCAGTTACCTCATCTGTAAAAAGAGCTGAAGAAGAAAATTACAACAACTTCAGTATCTTTGTCAAGAAAATCCCAAGATATACACGACATAAATCATATATGACATAAAAGACCAAAGAACAACAATTCAAGTATATGTGAGAGAATGGGGTTTTGGATAGAAAGTAGGCATCAGAACCATGATGACTTGAGTTTAGAACCTGCCCTGGTACATATAATCTTTTGTGAACCTGGAAGAAGTCACTTAGCCTTTCTATTATACTCTCTGATAATAAATCAACCTGCACTGGTAGAATGTTTCCTCACAAGGACATACTGTATGTCACATAATTGTAATAACATGTCTTAGCTCTCTCCTCATCACAATTAAAGGCCAAATTAAATTGCTAGGATCTTTGAAATAATTTATAAGAAGACCCAGATAGGGTAATCAGTGTTTAGTTGTAGTGTCTGACAAAGTTAAAGATATTTGTAACACGGACAAATAAGGAAAAAATTATTCTACAATTTTACCTATTGAAAACCTAGTATAGGTAGGGAGCCAAGATGGTGGTGTAGAAGCAGCAAGGTTCAGCAGCTCCTGCACAGCCACCTTAAATACACATAAAATAAATTTTAGACCTCCAAAATCCACAAAACTACAGAAAACATGACTCTCGCTGAAGGCAGTTCAGCAGGAGGGACCCATCACAACAGGTCAGCAGCCGAGGCCAGCCCGGCCGAAAACTACGGCCTGGCACCAGGGCGGTGGGGTGAAGCTGCTGCGGAGAAGTCTCTGCAGCCAGAGCCATTCTATACCTAAAGGAAAGTGAATCTGAATGAATCCAAGAGTGACAGATCCCATTGTGAGACTGAGCAGGAAAGTGCCTACTCTACTCAGGGTAAGGAGAATGCTGAGCATAAGGAAGCCGCGCCAACATGGAGCAGAGAGCAGAAAAGAGCTGACCAAAAAAGGCCCCAGCCAGCAGGCTCACCCAGCCTGAGAGGTTTGCAGCTGTCTCACCAGAGGACAGAGGCTCATCGAACCAGGTAGGAAAAACCTTGGGGCCCACAGCAGTGTCAGCAGGGTCTGTGGGGGCAATCTGGATGCTCAAACTTCTACACCCATACTGCCAGAATCCAGGATGAAGGAATAGAGTTTAGCGGCTCCTCTAAATCCCTCCCAGACCAAGAGAAGTCTGGAATTAAATGTGCTAATCGGAGTAAAGTCTTAACCCAGTGGAAACAGCCTGAGGCATGGCTGAGGAAAGGGGAAAGAAGACAGTACAGAGTCTAAGTCCAGTAGGGTGGAGCCAGCAAGCCCAACCATGAAAAGTCAATTTAGCACCACTGATCCAATCAGCAAACAACAGCTCTGCCTCAGGTCTTCAGCTGTAGCTGACTCTGGACCTTCTTGAGCTGTAGTTCACGGACACAGACTCTGAAACCTGAAGGACCTGGAAATATCAACCCCCAAAATTACTCTGTAAGCCTCAGGGTAACTCAGGGGAATCACTGAGTCTTGGAATTGGCCTCAGGCCACACACTCAGAGCTTACAGCTACCAAGCCCCTACATCCCAGCCTAAGAAGCTTAACACTCCAGCACCCCAGAAATGGATATCCACTCCAAATTCCAGGACATAGGTGCTCACAATGGGGAAGAAGAAAACTGCAAAGGCTAGGACCATTAAATCTTTTTATAGTGAGCAAGAACAAATAAATTCAGAAGGCAACAGGGACTCTATATCCACACTGATGACCACAGAAGGAAATGCAAATTGGTTTCAAGCCCAAAGAGCCTTCTTGGGGGATCTCAAAGGAGACTTTTAAAATGAAATTAGAGAGGCAGTGACCAAATTGGAAAAAAAAATCTCACTGAAGAAATCATATCTTTGAAAAGCAAAAATGGAGAACTAGGACAGGAGGTCCAAAATCTAAACAGAGAAAATACATCCCTAAAAATGAAAAAATGAGCATATGGAAAAGGAACTCCAAAAACTAGCTGAGGAAAATAAGGCACTAAAAATTAGAATCAGACAAACTGAAGCTAAGGACTCTATGATGCAACAAGAGTCAGTCAAACAAAATATAAATATTGAAAAATTGGAAGAAAGTGCAAAATATCTCACTCAAAAAACAACTGACCTGGAAAACAGGTCTAGGAGAGATAACCTAAAAATTATCGGCCTACCAGAAAATCATGATGAAAAAATCAGCCTGGACAGCATCCTCCAAGAGACTGTTAAAGAGAACTGCCCTGAGGTCCTAGAATGAGAGGGAGAAATGGTTATTGAAAGAATCCACCCATCTTCTCCTGAAAGAGATCCCAAATTGAGAACTCCAAGAAGTATTGTAGCCAAACTCCAGAGTTACAAGGTCAAAGAGCAAGTACTGAATGCAGCCAAAAAAGAAGGAATTCAAATATCGTGGAACTACAGTCAGAATTACACAGGACTTGGCAGCTGCTACATTAAAAGACCAGAGGGAATGAAATGCTATATTTAGTAAAGCAAAAGAGCTAGGACTGCAACCAAGGACCAACTACCCAACAAGACTGACCATATTCTTTCAGGCAAAGAGACAGTTATTTAATGAAATGAAGGACTTCCAGATTTTTCTTATGAAAAATGAGCTCAATGGAATATTCAATCTCCACTTACAAGACGAAAAAAGACATAAAAAGATAATCAAGGAAAACATACACTCACACATACATATGTACACACAGATGCTCACACATGCACATAACTTGGGACTAAGAGCCAACTGTTTACATTCCTTTATGAGAAGCAGATACTTGTCAATACTGAAATTTCTATAAATATTGTGATGCTTCAGGGGGATGTATGCAGAAAGAGGGTGTGTAGAAGCATACTAATATGAAGATTAAAAAAACATGTTAAGGGGAAAAAAGGGATTGTAGGGGGAGAGGAGGAAAGGTAAAGGTAGAAGTTGGTAGATTGTGTCACAGGAAGAGGCTTAAAAACCATACTGGAGTGGAGAGATGGGATGGAGGGAGATGAATGTCATATAATCATTAATCTCATTGGTTCTGATTTAAAGAGGGATCAATACAAATGGATAAGTTTAGATTCTAACATGAAAAGACACAAAAATTCATGATAATAGAGGGAAAAGAGGGAGGGAGAGAAGCAATGTGTGAAATTTACTAGCATTGGTTTGGGTTCAACAAGGGAATAACCAATTCTCTTGAGAATAAAAATCTACTCTACCCTACCAGTAGTAGGAGGGATAAGGGGGAAAGGGTGTAAGAAGGGGAGAATATTCAGGGGGGAAGGGAAGAGTAACAAAGGGGAAAGGTACTAAAGAGGGGGGATCAGAGGGAAGGAATACCAAGGGAGGTGGTGGTCAAAAGGATAATTCTTTTTTTTTGCATTTATGGATTTTTTATTAATAATTTTTTATTTGTTTTCTTGTTTACTTCATTCATTTTCATGAGATTTTTGAATTACAAATTTTCTCCCTGTCTTTCCCTTACCCCAAAACTAAAACAGAAAAAAACACTGTAAAGCCCCTCCCCCGATGTGCTCTCTTACTCTCTGGTATGGGAGGGAGAGTCTCCCTACCCCAGCTCCTGCATATCTTAATTCCTAGTTGCAGGTACTGCAGAGCTTTAAATTTTAGATTCTTCGGGGGATCGGAGCCAAGATGGCAGCATAGAAGCAGCAATGTTTGGCAGCTTCCACACAGCCAACCTAAACACCCATAGAAAATGACTCTGAATAGATTTTAGAGCTCCAAGACTCTCCAAAATACAGAAAACACATTTGTTGCTTCAGGCAGCTCAGCAGGTAGGGCTCATCACAGCAGTCTGGGAGCAGAGGTCAGCCCCAGGACAGTCAGACCGAGAAGAATCTATAGGAGAGCAGATTGGCAGTACTGGAAGCACAGCTGCCACATTTATCAGGCCAGAGGAAAGAAGGCTAAGAGAAAAGTCAGTGGATTTTGCTAAATTTGGGGGAGAAAAGCGGTCCAGCCAAACTGCTCCCAGGGCAAGGAAGCAATGAGAGGCTGGGTGTGGCACCAGGAACTTCTGAAAGGAGCAGTGGCCTCCACTGGGCTGCTTCAGAGCCCCTGGCCTACAGATATCAGTGGGGCTGAGGCACTCAATCAGGGCAAAAGGTTCTTTTGTTGAGTAGTCTGGATCTGTATAATGGTCCTGAGTGGTGGTCCTGGGGTGTGCTTTCAATTAGCCAAAGGTGGGGGAGCCTGCATCACCCCACTAATAGCTCTGGCTGCTGTGAAGGCCCCAGTGATTTGGGACAGAGCTCCCACCCACCCCAGGATGTTGAGTTACACAGAGCTGAAAAACCAAGCAATTAATAGACTGGCCAACATGAGAAAAAGGAAGCAGAATAAGAACAGCAATAAATTTCTAGAATCATATTTTGTGGACAAAAAGGATCAAAGCATAGAGTGGGTAGGAAGACAATTCAGTCAGAACTGCCACACCAAATGCTTCCAAGACATTGGAAGAAAGCCTACAAGCTATGGATCGACTTAGAAAGGACTTTTAAAATCAAATAAGAGAAGTGGAGGAAAAATTGGAATGAGAAATGAAAATGATGCGAGAAAGTCATGAAAAAAGAGTCAACAAACTGACTGAAGAAAATAACACCTTAAAGAGGAAATTAACTCAGATGGCAAAGGAGGCCCATAAAGCCAATGACGAGAAGAATGCCTTAAAAAGTTGAATTTGCCAGATGGAAAGTCTCAAAAGCATTCTGAAGAGAATAATTCCTTCAGAGTTAGAGTG
>CM053601.1:96730430-96746356 GCA_028646575.1 Pseudocheirus occidentalis | reverse complement strand
TGAGACTCTTTATCCATCTGGCAAATTCGACTTTTTAAGGCATTCTTCTCTTCATTGGCTTTCTGGGCCTCCTTTTCCATGTGAGCTAATTTGCTCTTTAAGGTATTGTTTTCTTCAGTCAGGTTGTTGTACATGTGTAGTTACCCAAATCATTTCCATAGTAATTATATTGTGGAAGACTAACAATATTTCCCTTCATCATATCCTGCCCCCATTAATTCCATTTTCTCCTTTGACCCTGTCCTTTTCAAAAATGTTTTGCTTCTATTTGCCCTCTCTTCTATCCTTCACCTCTTATCCCCTACACCTCTACTTTCTTGTAGGGTAAGATGCCCAATTGAGTGCATGTGCTATTCCTCCTTAGGCAGAATTAAATGAAAATCAGGTTGTCCCATTCCCTTTCACCTTTCTGCTCTTTGCTTCCATTGTAACAGTTTTCTCTCACTTCTTTTATATGAGATAATCTGCCCTAATCTATTGCTCTCTTTCCTCTTCTTCCAATAAATTCCTCTCTCATCTCTTAATTTTAATTTTTAGATATAATCCCTTCATATTTAAGTCATCCTGTGCCCTCTGTTGATGTGTACCTGAACATATAAATGCCCACACTCACATATATATTTATATACACATACATCCTCCTATACAGACATATGTGTATAGATAGATAGATAGACAAAAATATAGATATAGATAGATGTAGATGTAGATTAGATATATAGATATAGACATTGATATATACATATATATTCCCTTCAGCTATCCTCATACTGAGAAAAGTCTTATGAGTTACAATTATCATTTTTCCTTGTGAGAATGTAAATAGTTAAACTTTAATAAGTTACTTTTGATTTATTTTTCCTGTTTACCCTCTCAAGCTTCTCTTGCTTCTTGTACTTGAAAATCAAATTTTCTGTTCAGCTCAGGTTTTTTCATCAAGAATACTTGAAATTCCTCTATTTCATTGAATGATCATATTTTCCCCTGTAGCATTATACTCAATTTTTCTGGGTAGGTGATTCTTGGTTTTAATCCTAGCTCCTCTGACCTCTGGAATATCGTATCCAAAGCCCTTTGATCCCTTAGTGTAGAAGCTGCTAGGTCTTGTGTTATCCTGATTGTGCTTTCAAAATACTCAAATTGTTTCTCCCTGACTGTTTGCAGTATTTTCTCCTTTGTGTGGGAACTCTGGAACTTAGTTATAACATTCCTAGGAATTTTCTTTTGGGGATCATTTTTAAGAGGCAATTGTTGAAGCATTTCAATTTCTATTTTGTCCTCTGTAGAATATCAAGGAAATTTTACTTGATAATTTCTTGAAAGATGGTCTCTAGTTTCTTTTTGATTATGGCTTTTAGGTAGTCCAATAATTTTGAGTGATCTTTCCTGGATCTAATTTCCAGGTCACTGTTTTTTTCCAATGAGACATTTCACCTTGCCTTTTATTTTTTCATTTGTTTTCATCTGCTTCATAGTATCTTGATTTCTCATAAAGTCATTAGATTCCAGTTGCTCCAATCTAAATTTGAAGGAGTTATTATCTTCAGTGATTTTTTCAAATTCCTTTCCATCTGGAATATTCAGCTTTTTAAAGCATTCTTCTCACTGCCTTTTTGGGCCACTTTTGCCATTTGATTTAGTTTATTTTTTAAGGTTTTATTTTCTTCAGTATTTGGGGGGGGTCTTTCTTAGCAGGCTGTTGATTCTCTTATGATTTTCTTGAATCATTCTTATTTCTCTTCCCAGTTTTTTCTCCACTTATCTTACTTGATTTTCAAAATCCTTCTTGCACTCCTCCATGGCCCTTAACCAGTTCATATTTTTCCTGGAGACTTTTGATACAGGAATTTTGACTCTGCTGTCTTCCTCACACTACCTGCCTTGATCCTTTTTTGTCCCCTAGAAAGGATTTTATCATCTGCTTGTGCTTCCATTGCTTGGTTGTATTGGCATACAATTACTTGACTTGAGCTCTTTGCCATGGCAGAATTCTGCTTTCAAAATGGAGAGAGCTATATCCCAAAATGCTGGGGTTTTTCACAACTATTGGACCCGTTTGGAGGGCACTCTGCAACCCCAACAAGCTTTGGCTCATTGGTCACACACCCCAGGACCATCACCCAAGACTGTGATCCATATTCAAGCAGGTCAAAATAAAAGTGATTACATTCTGAATAGTCACTTGGTCCACCCAAATATGCAGGTCAGGAGCTATGGACGCAGCTGCGGTAGTGGCTGCAGCCACCATGCCTATTCCACTTCTTGCTATGGGGGTAGCAGCTGGACCACGTTCCCCCTGTGTATCAATAATGCAATATTCACAACACCCACAGTGGTCATGAATATGCTGATATAGTTGTGAATCACAAAATGTATCAAACTATCCACATGGAGGGCAGAACCAAGGTCTTTATTCAGAAACCAGAACACTGAGTCCCAGAACCAGAAGGACAAGTCCCGGAACCAGAAAGCCAAAGTCATGATAGTGATCACGAATTTGATACACGTAGTTAATGCAGTGAACACCGACATTCCCAAGCATTCATGAATAGAACAGGCTCCCTCAAGCAGGGATTCCTCTCAGACTCACAATAGTTCCTCAGCCTGGTCCTTTGAAGTTCTCGGTAAAAGCTGCAGAAGGAGGATCTCAGCAAAAGGTGCTGTCTCCAGGTGGTTATTGAGAGAAAATCTGACTGGCCTGCTGATTCTCTTCCTTCTATACAGTTCCTTTCCTTCCAGTTAAGGTGTTAACTACTCCCAAGGAGTTAACTTGAAGTAAAGAGCTAAGTGCCTGTTTACTGAGTGCTTAACTTGAAGTAAGGTGCTAAGTGCCTTTACTAAGTGCCAATAGAAAGGGGCATGGAAGATCTTCTGATTTCATTAACATTACACCCTGTTTGAACAAAGTTCCACACTGGTCTTTTACTTTGTCTTTGGCATTTGTGGGTTGAGAAGTCTGGAACCTGCTACAGGTGCTGGGGATTTACTCTTGTGAAGTCGGCTCCAGCTATAGCTGATTGGGGCTGCCCTGGGAATAACACTGAGGCTCAGTCAGGACTGAGCTTGGCTCCCAGCAAGCTGCAATGGACCCTTCCTGCTGGCCTGCTACGCTTCCTTCAGCAGAAGATATTTTTTTATTTCTGTCACTTCATGGGTTCATTTGCTCTGAAGTTTGTTTAGAGTAATTTTTTACATGTATTGGAGGAGGTGGAAGCAGAAGTCTTGAGTAGATCCTGTTTCCCCTCTGCCATCTTGGCTCCGCCCATGAATGAATTGTTTTTAACAACTGAGTTTAAAAAATAATACTTTTTTTATCCAGCCATTTTTTCATACTTGACAGTGAATTTTCAGCAGTACAAAAGTGCACCATTTCACCAGCTTTGTAGTACAAAACCCTGTGATACCTATTATCACATTTGAAATAAACAAACTAAAACAATGATATATGTTTGAGACTGGACAATCAAAACTACCATACACTGTAATTTTTGCTTTACTTTCCATGAATAACTCCCAAAAAATTATTCTACACTTACTGTTTTTCAATTATCCATCATCCATTCTTTAAATATATTGGATTCTGACTTTAATTTCCTTTGTAGGTCACCAATGACACTTGAAGCCACAAATCCGTGTGCCTTTTCTAAGAGCTTCATCTTTTTAAAGCGTTTTGTATTGGATATCATAGAGCATATGATACCTGAAGATGTCACTTTTTTTCAGCTTCCATGACATTCTCTCATCCACCCTTCCCTGGATCCATAACACGATTATTCCTCCATGTGGTAAATATAAATATCCTCCAAAAGTCTACCATCACATTTATTTCTTTTTCCATTTCCTTTACCTTACCATCTCATTCATGCTGACATTTTTTAACTGCAAAACTATATTCTTTTGAAATACTAGTGGTGCATTTTAGCTCACTATAATATGTGTCTAACTACATATTCCAATAATATCCAAAATACAATATTAGTACAATTAAATTTGTCATCTATCCTCTTAAATCAACTCATGACCATTATTTTATTTGCTCTTTTATGCATAGAACAATTGTCCTCATTATTAGATACTGAAACTTTAATTTTCTACTTTCCCCACCTACCACCATACCCTTTTGTGTCTTCCTTTTAAATAAATATTACATTACTCTTGCCTTAATTATATTCTTTTTATCATTGCTCCATATTTTCCACAAAATAACGTAAGAAATGAAATCAAATATTTTTTGTGAAAAATAAATAGTATATAAAACATGCAAATTATTTACCATCAAATAACCTGGTAAAAAAACAAGAAAATCAGTCTGATGACAAGTTCTTGATGGAAGGATGGTTTTTATTACCTTCCTTCTCTAAATTGCTATTACTTATCCCTTGAATAATTATGTTTTCATAGATTTTTTTCCCAGAAATTAAAGTCCATTTTCTTTTACTGTCACAATATATATTCCACACACACACACACACATATGTACACACACACACACACACACACATGCACAATTTTACTCACCTTATTTGGATAATTTCATTGGGTATAAGTTGCAACCTCCTCACACCCCCACTGTGTGCTTCTATTGCTTGCTGATACTCGTTTTAATTCTTTAAATGAAGTAGTATTCCATCTCACTACAAAAATAAAACAAGTAGAATGTGAATATTGAAAAGATGAGGCTTGAATTCCATTGCAAGCTTGGGAATCTTGAAATTTCCTGAAAACAACTTATCTTGCTCTCCTCCTGTTAAACTCCTGGCACAACTTGTTGTATGCATGCCTTCTCTGTACCAAGCCTATATACCCATTTTAAAGCCTTTTGGGGTTTTGATAAAAAGCATGCTAAAATCTGAACAATAATTG
This sequence comes from Pseudocheirus occidentalis, assembly GCA_028646575.1. Lineage (NCBI taxonomy): Eukaryota > Metazoa > Chordata > Mammalia > Diprotodontia > Pseudocheiridae > Pseudocheirus > Pseudocheirus occidentalis. Next base: position 96,741,493 of record CM053601.1, on the reverse strand, counting down.
TTATCTATCCAATGAACTTTCCTATGTTAATGGATAGGCTGCACTTCTTTTAATGATTACAGAAATTTGCCAGAAGGCTTTGCAATACCCTGTGTCTTGCTTCAATCAGCATTATATAAATTTGTATATAGGATCGTCTGAATGACCTCACAATCCACAGAACTCTTATCTTCAAAACCTGAATGGTATTCTGCATAACCTTCATCAAAGGAATATTAGTTTTGCCACAGTGTATGCCTTTCCTGATGACTATATTAAAAGTCATTGAAGAGCATTATAACCCTTATTTCTTTTTAGAAAAAAGTAGTATTTTTTTCATTTTCTTGCCCAATTAAATGTAAAAAACAACGTGTAATATTCACTTTCAAATCTTTGAGTTTTAAATACTCTCTCTTCCTATCTCCCTACATCTCCCTGTTCTTGAAAAAGTTAGCAATGACATATACATTATATATGTATAGCCATGCCAGACATTTACATATTAGTCATGTTGTGAAAGAAAACATAGACCAAAAAAACCCGAACCAAACAAAAATGCCTCAAGAAAAATAGAGTATATTTTTCAGCTTGTATTTAGATACCATAAGTCCCCATTCCCCCTCCCCTGGTGTTTGGTAGAATTTTTCATCTTAAGTCCTTCAGAGTTATCTTGGATCATGTGTTTGTTGAGAATATCTAAGTCTATTACAGCTGATCATCTTACAATATTGCCATTACTTTGTACATAGTACATTTCATTTTGCATCAGATCACTGAAGTCTTTCCAGTTTTTTTCTGAGAGCATCCTGCTCTTCATAATTATAGCACAATAGTATTCCATAAAAATCAGACACCATAGTTTATTCAGCCATCCCCCATTTGAGGAGTATCCCTTCACTTCCAAATCTTTGCCATCAGAAAGAGGTTCTATGAATGTTTTTGTACATGCATCTTTTTGTTTTTTACCTCTTTGGGGATACAGAACTATTAATAGTATTGTTAGGTGGAAGGGTATATACATGGTTTTATAGCCTTTTGGGAATAGTTCCAAATTGTTCTATAGGCCACCAACAGTGCATTAATGTCTCCTTTTTCTCTCATTCCCTCCACAATTTCTCATTTTCTATTCCTGTCCTATTAGCCAATCTAATAGGTCAGAAGTACTAGCTCAGAATTGTGTTGATTTGAATTTCTCCAGTGTATAGTGATTTAGAGCATTTATGTTTTTTGCTATGAGTGTAGCTAATTTTGATTACTTCACCTGAAAACTGTTCTTATAATTTAACAATTGCAGTATGGCTATTTTTTTGATAAATTTGAGTCAGATAAAGGGGCCTTCATCAGAGAAACTTGATTCATTTCATCAGTTATTTTTGCTAACTGTATTTACTTACATCCAATTTTCCCCTCTGTTTAATCTGTCCTCTTTCTCCCTTTAACCTGTCCCTCATCTAAAGTGTTTTGCTACTAAACCTTCCCCCCAACCTGCCCTTCCTACTATCAACCCCACTCCCTTATATTATCCCTTTCCCTTCCTACTTTCCTGTAGGAGAAGATAGATTTATGTACTCATTTGAGTGTGTGTATTGTTCCTTCATTGAGACAATTCTGATGAGAGTAAGGTTCACTCACCTCCCCTTCTTCTCCAGTGTAAAAGCTTTTTTTGCCTCTTTTATTTGAGATAATTTACCATATTCTTCCTTCAACTTTCTCCCCTACTCCCAGTACATTCCTCTCTCACCCCTTAATTTTATTTTTTTAAATACCAGACTTTCATATTTAACTCACACTTGTATTACATAGACACAGACACAGACACAGACACACACACACACACACACACACACACACACACACACCTTGTAACTGCATTAATAATGAGAAAGATTTTATGAGTTAAAAGCATCATCTTCCTATGTAGGAATATAAAAACTTTAACTTTATTGCATTCTTCTCTCATCCCTTTATTTGATTTTTAGATATCATCCTTTCCTATTAGACTCACACTTCTGCCCTCTGTAAATATTTACTCCTTCTACCTATCCTGTTAATGAGAAAGGACCTATGAGTTACAAATAATATCTTCACATGTAAGAATATAAATAGTTTAGTCATATTAAATCTCTTATGATTTCCCTTTCCTGTTTACGTTTTTATGCTTTTCTTGAGGCTTGTATTGGAAGTCAGATTATCTATTTAGCTCTGGTCTTTTCATCAAGAATATTTGAAAGTCCTCCATTTCCCTGAATGGCTACTTATTTCCCTGAAGGGTTATACTTAGCTTTGTTAGACAGGTGATTTTTGGTTGTAATCAAAGTTCATTTTCATTTGCTCTCCAGAATATCATATTCCAAGCACTCCAATGCTTTAATACACAAGCTACTAAACCTTATGTTATTCTGACTGTGGCTACACAGTATTTGGATTGTTTCTTGCTGCTTGCAATATTTTCTCCTTTGCCTAGGAATTCTGGAATTTGATTACACTATTCCTGAGAATTTTCACTCGGGGACCTCTGGAGATATTCACTGAGTTCTTTCAGTTTCTATTTTACCCTCCAATTCCAGAATGTTAGGTCAATTTTCCTTGATAATTTCTTGGAAGATGATGTCTAGGCTCTTTTTCTAATCATGACTTTCAGGTAGTCCAATAATTGTTAAAATCTCTCTCCTATATCTATTTCCAGACCACTTTTTACCCCCTAGTGAGATATTTCATATTGTCTTCTACTTTTTTCATTCCTTTGGTTTTGTGTTATTGCTTCTTGGTTTCTTATAAAGTCATTTGCTTCCTTTTATTGCATTCTAATTCTTAAGGAATTCTTTTCTTCAGGGAGTTTTTGGAGCACTTTTTTTTTCATTTGGCCAGTTCTTCTTTTTAAGTCATTCTTCTCCTGAGTGACTTTTTAAAATTTTTTTGTCATTTGGCCTATTTGGCCATTTGGCCATTTGCTTTTTAATGTGTTATTTTCTTCAGTGTTGTGTGTGTGTATGTGTGCGTGTGTATGTGTGTGTCTCCTTTACCAAGCTTGGAGGCTTTGGATGTAAGAACTTTGACTTTGTAATCTTCGAAGCTTGTGTTTTGATCTTCCTTGTCACCATAGTAACTGTGTATGGTCAGAGATTTTTTCTGTAGTTTGTTCATTTTCCTAGCTTTTTTCTTGAATTTAAACTTTTTTTTAGAGAAAGACTCTGCCTCCAGTTTGGAGGGCACACAGTCCCAAGCTTTGGGTGTTTGTGTAACTATTTTCAGAGATACTTCTAGGGACTTGTAAGCTTTCAGTTTTCCAAGGTGATATGATCTAAGGAGAAGTGTTTATGATTTGCCTGCCCTATGCTCTGGTCTTTGAACACTCTTTTTTGCCCTAGAAGTGTGAAGCAGGACTCCTTCTCCACTGTGACCATATGCTCTGGTATGCTAATACCTTGTCGCACCTTGTGAGTGCCATCCAAGACTGCAACCCAGATCCAAGTATGTACAAAGCAACAGAAACCTGACTCAGTGTTAGAGAAGAGACCCCTGTAATCTCCTACTTACCAGTTTTTCAGCCCCCTTAATATCTGTGGGCTGAGAGGTCCAGAAGTATCTACTGCTTCTGCTGATTTAGTGGTTCCTAAAACTGCTCCTGGTTTGTTGTGCGCTGTACTCCACCCTCACTGAAGGGTCATAGATTTTTCCTGCTGACTTTCTTTGTTGTCTTTGGCTGTAAAATTATTTCACATCATTCTTTTGTGAGTTCTGCTGCTCCAGGAATTGTTTTGTCATATTATTTAAAGGCATTTGGGAAGGGGGGGGTTGGGTCAGAGCCTCAAGTGAATCACTGCATTTTTCTACTGTTGTTATTTCTTCTAAATAAAGTAAAAGATGTTTTAGTGATTATTGTCCTTTTCTTGATTATCTTTTTCAGCAATAATACATTTGCAGATCCCCCCCAGCCTTTGACATACTCTCTTTTTTCTTTATCCATTTCTTCATTCATTCACTCATTATTTATTTATTCATTCATCCATTTATTTATTCATTCATTCATGCATTCATTCTTTTATTTATTTATTTAAGTTTTCAACATTCACTTCTACAAGATTTTGAGTTCAGATTTTCTCCTCATCTCTCCCCTACTCAACCCCAATATACTAAGCATACAGAACATCCCTTGCCCTAATCTCTTCTCTCTTATAGATTTCCTCATCCCCCTACCCCCTCCCCGCTTTACTTTCTTGTAGGGAAAGATGGATTTCTATAGCCCATTGCCTGTTTTGAGCATTTGTTTCTGAAACTTTGATTCTCAGATTCTTTCCTTTATTCCCTCCTTACCCATGCCCATTGGGAAAACAAGTGCTTCAGTATAGGTTGTACATTTGTAGTTACATAAAGGTTTCCTTAGTAGTTAAATTGTGAAAGACTGTATTTCCCTCCATCCTTTCCCTCACATTTATTCTACTTTCTCCTTTGATGCTGTCCCTTTTCTAAAGTGTTTGCTTCTAACAGCCCTCTCCCCCAATCTGCCCTTCCTTCTATCATCCCCTCCTTGTATGCCCTCCCCCCTATTTTCCTATGGTGTAAAATACCCAATTGAGTGTGTATGTTATTCCCTCCTTAAGTCAAGTCCAATGAGAGTAACGTTGACTCATTCCCTTTCACCTTTCTGCTATTCCCCTTCATTATAAATTTCCTCTTGCCTCTTTTATGTGAGAAAATTTATCGCATTCTTCCTCTCTCTTCTTCTAATATTTTCCTCTCTCACCTCTTAATTTTATTTTTTAGATCTCATCCCTTCATATTTAAGTCATCCTGCACCCTCTGACTATGTATACATGTACATACATAAACACATATGCACACATACATACTATCCTATACATACATACACAAACGTACATATACACATATATTCCCTTCAACTATCATGATACTGAGAAAAGGCTCATGAGTTACAATTATTGTTTTTTCATGTAGGAATGTAAATAGTTTATCTTTAATAACCTCCATATGATTTCTTTTTCCTGTTTACCTTCTCATGCTTCTCTTGCTTCTTGTATTTGAAAGTCTAATTTTCTGTTCAGCTCTGGTCTGTTCATCAAGAATGCTTAACAGTTCTCTATTTCATTGAATATCCATATTTTCCCCTTGAATTCTTACACTCAGTTTTGCTGGGTAATTGATCCTTGGTTTTAATACTACCTCCTTTGACCTCCATATCTCAAGTCATTTGATCCCTTAATGTAGAAGCTGCTACATCTTGTGTTATCCTGATTGTATTTCCATATCACTCACATTGTTTCTTCCTGACTGCTTGTAATATTTTCTCATTGTCCTGGGAACTCTGGTATTTGGCTATCCTATTCCTAGGAGTTTTCTTTTGGGGATATTTTTCAAGAGGTGATTGGTGAATTCTTTCAATTTTGTTCTCTGGTTCTCTAATATCAGGTCAATTTTCCTTGAGAATTTCTTGAAAGATGATTTCTAGGCTCTTTATTTCATCATGGCTTTAGGTAGACTAATAATTTTAAAATTCTCTCTCCTAGATCTATTATCCAGGTCAGTGGTTTTTCCAGTTCAGTTGCCTTCTGTTATTTTCATTTGTTTGGATCTGTTTAATATTATCTTGATTTCTCATAAAGTCATTGCCTTCCATTTGCTCCAGTCTAATTTTGAAGGAATTATTCTCTTCAGCAAATTTTTGAAATTCCATTTCCATCTGAACAGTTTTGATTTTTAAGTCATTCTTCTCCTCGTTGGCTTTTTTGCCATGAGTTTGTCTGTTTTTTAAGGTGTTATTTTCTTAAGTCAAGCTGTTGAAATTTTTTTTTCATGATTTTCTTGCTTCATCCTCAGTTTTCTTCCCTGTTTTCCCTCTGCTTCTCTTACTAGATTTTCAAAATTTTTCTTGAGTTCCTTCATGGACTGCAACTGGTTCATATTTTTCTTGGAGCCTTTTGATGCAGGAGTTTTGACTTTTTTGTCTTCTTCTGGTTCTACTTTTTGATCTTCTTTGTCCCCCAAAAAGGATTCTTTTCTGATTGTGCTTCTTCTGTTTGCCCATTTTGTCAGCCAATTACTTGACTTTTGAGCTCTTTACCACAGTAGAACTTGGCTTCCAGAGTGGAGAGTTCTGTGTCCCAAATTTCTGGGGTTTTGTACTGATGTTAGACTTTTTCCCCAGACACCTGCCTCAGAATTGTGAGGAGGACTTTTTCTAGTTTTTTTTCTTCCACTTATTCTGTTTCATGTGATAACAGTTCATATTCATCTTTTATAATTTTATAAGATCATTTTTCCCTTTTTAAAAATTAATACTTCTATTTTCACTTTTAAATACCTTGGAATTGGATTTACTGTGTTGTTTGTTTTGTCAAGATTTCTGAAAACTAATTTCAACTTCCACTGATTCTGTTTTATGTGATAATACTGTTTACAATCATCCTATATAATTTTGTGAGAGAATTCATACAAGTTTCTATTGTAACCTGCTGTTATCATTGGTAGTAACCTGTTTGCTGACTAAAATATCTTTTAGTGTGGCAGTTGAGTTACATTATTTATGTTTCTACAGAAAATTTCCGTTGTTCTTGTTGAGGTGTTCTTTTTCATGTCCAACTGTTTGTGAACCTATTTGCAATTTTTCTTGGCAAAGATATTGGAGTGGTTTGCTATTTCTTTCTCCAGCTCATTTTAATCCTAGCTCCTTCAATCTCCAGAATATCATAATCACTTTTCTTCTTCATCTCTTACCATTATCACATCCTACCTAAAGAACAGACTTTGTACAGATTTTAAAAGGGAACAACAGCAATGTGACCCTAAAACACCTTTTTTGTTTAACTTAGCAATTTTACGTACCTTATTTAGTTCATATTGAATCCTGGTAGTCATAACACAATTCTGATACTTTATCTTTCTTTTTGTTATCTTTTAATATCCTCAAGAATCCATGTAGGTTTACTTAGTCACCATCTCTACTCTTCCTTTTCCTCTGAATTGTTTTTCTTTATGATCACAAAATTTCATTCTTGATGGTTTCCATTTCTTGTGTTTTGATCTACTCTAAAATATTCTAGGCTATAGGATCCTCCTTCCATTTTCTCTAATCCCCTTGAAATAGTATCTTTTAAACTCCATGTGTGTATGTATATGTCTGCTCTATTACTAATATTAAGTTGAAGTGATTACTTCTCCCAAAAAACTTCAAAAGCAAATATATTTTTGGGGAAAATATCTAGAATTGTCATTCTTCTAATTAGTTACTTAACCATTTTAATAATGAAATTGCAATTATCAAAAATTAATATTTCATTAGCTGATTTGCTTTTATTGCAGAGAAAACAGGATTTCAGGCAATTATACTTCCACCATCATTCTTATGCCATCATTTTGAGGTAGACGTTAATATGTTTCCTAACTCCTCATCTCCCTTTTCCCCATTTTGAGGTGGTTGGTATTATTTTCCAAAACTGATATCTCTTTTGAGCGTGCTTCAACCTCTCTTCATTCAAGCGAAGCAATGTTTCCCCTACTCATGTTCTTGAATTTTCTTTCAAGTATATATCTTCCTGATATCCATTGAAAATGCATTTCTCCCCCTTTTGACCTATTCTTTTTCTTTTAGTTAAGGTATATACACTTCCAGAACCAAATTATACTCTTGCACTTCATCTTACCAAGTCTTTCTGATAATTGCCAATATTGACTCAGTGCATTAGAATTTCTGTTCATCATGCTTGTTACTTGTTTTCAATCCTTTTTATGTATGCACATCCGAGGACTTTGATTTTATCACTGTATTTGCGCTTTCATTTTGTCTTCATGAATTTCTGGTTTCTCATAATACTAATCTTCCTCTGTTTTAGTTACTTCTGATTGTATCTACCTTGCCATGTGTGTCTACACACGCACACATACACACCTTTATTTAGGTTTATCTATTCCCTTTCTCCTTTATTTTATAAGCTATTTGATAAGGTATGTACTGTTTCTGGTAAATATAGTCTTACCATCCCCTTTTAGCTTCACTCTATCCTCAGTCAATAATATGCTACCCTTATGTTTTAAGCCTGGGCCCATAAATCCATTTTTAAATCCAAAACACCAGCTACTTAATCAGATCCTTAAGTTTTTAAATGTATCTCTCCTCTTCTGAACCTCTTCAGAATAATCTTCTTAATTTTTATTAGCAGCAGGAATGAAAATAACACCTGTGCTCCTTTGGTCTATTACTAAAAGCAGAACTCTATGGTTGATATGAACTTGACAAATCACTTCATTTGGGAATCAGTATTCACAACTTCTTCTCTTTTACTACTTTGACCCTTCTGAGACCATGATGCATCCATTTCTTTTTGGAAAAAAGCTAAATATTAGTTATATCTAAAAGTTTAATGACTGTTGTTCCCTTCTGTACATCCCTTCTGTATCCTTCAGGTACTACTTTTGCTCCTTCAGACTATTTTTTTCTTCGATATTTTCATTAAAATCCTTCTTCATTTTTATTCATTTATTTTGTCTTTTTGTTCTTTTTTAAAGAAATTTTTCCTTCCCTTGACAACTTAAAGGGTAGAGTAGCCTTTTTTAATCTCTTGTGCCTCTCCAAGAATAGCAAGCATGCTACCATGAATATGGAGATATCTTAGTTGTGTTGAAAATGCATACAGTACACTATACTGTACTGTGTGTCACGAAAAAAACCTACCCATCTACTCCATATTTGCTGGAATTGGCATTATTATAATTGAATTCCATGGTATGATTTACTATTTTAAAGCAGATAAGCTGAAACTGCATAAATGGCTAATTGTTTATTCGATGGCTTTGAAATCATTTATAAGTTCTCTGCCATTATTAATTGATATACCAAAGTATAAATGTATTGTAGAATACTTCTGGGTTAAACTATCATAAAGTGATATAGTTATTTGAAAGTGAATTCTGTTTACACTAAACATTCAGATTCTAGAGCAATTTCCTAAAAATGATCTTGTTGATGTACTTCTCTCTCTAAATTTCTTAAACTTATATTTCTTAGGTTGTTCTTTCTCAGAGTTGTAGTATCTTTAAAAATATATTAACAGTTTACCAGCTATATTTAGTGGCTATATTTTTATTAATTGTCCTTCAGGGAACTCATTTAGCTCGGAATGAACAGATGTTGTTTCATTAATGAAAAGCTATCTGTCCCTTCTGAGGAAATGAAAGATGTTTACCGGCCCTGAGAAATTGGTTGGGTGAGAACATTTATGTTATTACAATTCCTATTTAATAAAAAAGTGTCATACTTGAACATTTTTAAGGATAAATAACATTATACAACTCTGGCAGTGAAAATGTAGCTCTGTCTTTAAAATCACATGTAGCAAGTGTGAGGTATAAACCTCTAATACCCATAGCTGAAGTAGAATTTTTAGAGGAGGATTTTATAAGGCAAAAATAAATGGTTATTTATGTAGTTTCAGTGTATCTGTTTAAATAGTTGACTTAGAAGTCAGTTCTCTATCACTGTCACATTGCCTCTATTAAACATTTGTTTTAGAACCCACTGACTCTTCTATTCATTCACTTCTCAGAGTACACCAATGTGATCCACTCAACATCCTAAGGCCATTTATCTAGATCTCTGAAAACTTCATCAAAAACTGCTTTCAGTTATGTGAATCATGCAGGTTATATATAATTAATTATTCATAATCCCAACAAAGCCGGTTTATTTTTTCAAGTCATGCAATTCTCTGATAATATTCTTTACTGTTTCTCTTGTGGGATTCTTCATTGATAATACATATTTTTCAGTATTCTTAGGTCCAATATACTCCCTTCCACATATCTCACAAACCAGTTTCACTAGTTTCCTTGCTGTTTTCCAGACAACTGTGCCCCCTCACTTTCCTTAATTCTTCCTCCACATCCCCTGGCTTCCTTCAATACTCACCTGATATCCTAACTCTCTACAAGTTTTTTTTTTCAAATTCCCCTCATTGCTGGTGTCTTCCCTTTGAGGTAATATTTGGTCTATCTTGTATACAGCTTGTAGGTAGATTGTTTTCCCCCTTGTTCTCTCTCCTATCACAGTAGTGAGCTCCTAATAATCAGGGACTGTTTTCTTTCCTGTTTTTGTATCCTCAGAATTTAACACAGGACCTGGAATATAGTAAGTATTCTTGTTTTGTGTTGTGCCAGCTCTAATTTAGGAAGCTCTTCAACATCCCAAGGGTGAATGCAATTAATTAGTTCATTACAATTCCCAAACAGGACCATCTGGATGAACTCATCTATTGGGAGTTACTTTAGTATTTGAACTCTACTGTACTTGCACAATGAAAGTTGCAAATATTTTGGCAAGTGTGAATTTCTTTGTTTTATACCTCATTGTTATTTGTACAAGGGAATGTATCTTCCTTGTTTGAAGTAGTGAATTTTCATACATTTTCAGAATTTTCAGACAAATGAGATTGATCCTCCGCAACTGTTCCCTCAAATGTTAATTTAAAATGTTGTCTAAAAAGACTGCCATATAACCCTGAGCTTCTAAATGAGTAGTTAGAATCCATTGTACAATCTAATACTCAATCTGCATATACCAAAGGAAGACATTTATCAAGGTATATACATATGCATATGCATATACATGTACATGTACATTTACACATACACATACATGTACATATACATGTACATTTACATATACATATACACATGCATATACATCATATCCCTATACCTGTTCCTATACTTATACCTATACATATACACACACAAACACACACACACACTGATAGTTAACATTATATAATTTCTATATTGTTTTAAAATTTACAAAGGACTTGACAAAAATTCTCTAATTTCATCTTCTCTCTGAGTGTGGGATAAACAATGAGGGCTCCATCTTGGCTTCTGCTGGCGCTTCTGGGTGCTTCCATGGAAAAACATTTGTTACGTTTTGTTTTAATCTAGGCTTATAGCTTATTTCTTATCAATTTTAGTTGGCCGTGTAAGGATTAGCATCCTAGCCTGTCTCATTGAATGACTATCATATTAGAATTTTTCTTTCTATTTTATGATCTGCAGGGTCATTTTCTGGGATACTATGAGTGTTA
>CM053601.1:96709110-96729930 GCA_028646575.1 Pseudocheirus occidentalis | reverse complement strand
AAAAAACGCTCTATATCATTATTGATTTGAAAAATGCAAATCTAAACAACTTTGAGGTACCACATCTCATCATTAAGATTGGCTAAGATGACAAAACAGAAAAATGACAAGTACTGGAGAGGATGTGGAAAAACTGGAACTCTAATGCATTATTGGTCGAGCTGTGAACTGATACAACCATTCTGGAGGGCAATCTGGAACTATGCCCAGTAATGTTGACCCAGTAATACCACTCTTGGGGTTATATCCCAAAGAGATCATAGAAGTGAGAAAAGGACCCATATATACAAAATTATTTATTGAAGCTCTCTTTGTGGTAGAAAAAAAACTGGAAATTTAAGGGATGCCCAACAATTGGGGAATGGCTGAACATATGAATGTGATAGAATATTATTGTGCTATAAGAAATGGGAAGGAGATGGACTTCATAATTACCTAGAGAAGCTTATACGAATTGATGCTGAGTTAGAAGAGCAGAACTAGGAAACATTTGTACACAGTCACAGAAACATCATATGTGTGATTACCAACCTTTATAAACTGGACTCTTCTCAGCAACACACAGTTAAAAGACAACTCTACAAGTCTCAGAATGGAAGGAGATATCTACATTCAGAGAAATATCCAGAAATACCAGAGTTTAAATGGAGACTGAAGCAATACATGCTATCATTCTTTTCTACGTTTGGTTTTGTTTCTTTTTTCTCATTGTTCATTCCATTGGTTACAACACTTCTATACAACCAGACTATTGTACCATGTGAAAGAGTTTGCAGATCTTATACATGATTGTATGCCACCATGGTGGGGGGAAAGGTGGGGAAGAAGGGGAGAAAATCTGAAACTCAAGTGATTGTGGAACTGAATCTTGTAAACTAAAAGTAAACAATCAAGTCAATAAAAAATTAAAATAAAAAAATTTTAAGGAAAAAGATGAAAAGAATGGACAGATTAATTTTCTCTTATTTTGTTTTATGGGAGAGTACTTATCTTTGCTTACAGGATGAAAACAAGTAAACCTTCACCTACTATACATGTTAGGTTATTAAAGCTTGCTCAGAAGTCAGCCAAGACAAAAAAAAAACTAGCAACTAAAGTATTCTTACTATACAAGCAACTGTCGTGCTGTTCCTACTTTATCCAGATCAGGCTATTAACATTCTTCATATAGTACTGCTCAACATGATTGTTTTTTCTTAGTTGTTACAAACCTTCAATCTCAGTGTTATTAATAAGGAAAATATGTGCATTTCTTTTTTGTTTGCTTGTTTTCTGTCTTTTAAAAATATTTTCTTTATTATTAGTTTACAATGTTCAGTACCACAAGATTCTGAGTTACAAATTTTCTCCCCGAACTCTCTACCTTTCCCCCATAATGGCATGCAGTCAAATACAGGTTCTAAGAATACCTTCACATTAAACATCAGTTAAGTTGTAAAGAAGAATTATAACCAATGGAATGAAAAATGAGGAAGAAGAAACAAATAAACTTCATAATTATTTCTTGGGATATGGATAGCCTTTTCCATCATGAGTCGTTGGGACATGGCATATAACCTTGCATTGCATAAACTGATCCCAGGCTATCAGAGTCAGTCAGCACAGATATGATGTGTCTGTAATTGTGTACAATATTCTCCAGCTCTGCTCCCATCACTCAGTATCATGTTGTATGTCTCTCCAGGTTATTATGAAGTCCATCTGCTCCTCATTTTTTACATCACAGTAGTATTCCATTACATTCGTAAACCACAACTTCTTTTTTTTTAATTTTTTTTTATTTTTATTTTTTTTTCCACAACTTGTTTAGATATCCCCCAATTTATGGGCATCCCCTTGATTTCCAGTTCTTTGCCACAACAAAAAGAACTGCTATAAATATTTGTGCACATAGGGGTCCTCATCCCACTTTAATGATCTCTTTGCAATACAGCCCTAGAAGTGGTATTGCTGTGTCAAAGGGTATGCACATAGTTTCAACTTGCTCTCCAGAGTGGTTAGATCAGTTCACAAATCTGCCAACAATGCATTAGTGTTCCAGTTTTCCCACCTTTTCTCCAATACTTACCATTTTCCTGTTTTGTCACCATAGAAAATCTGACCACTGAAATGTGGTACCTCAGAGTTGCTTTGGTTTGCATTTCTCTGATCAATAGCGATTTAAAGCATCTCTTCCATATGCTTATAGTTATCTTTAATTTATTCCCCCAAAAACTGCCTAATCATATCCTTTGACAATTTATCATTTGGGTAATGATTTATATTCCTATATATTTGACTTAGTTCTCTGTATGTTTTGGAGAAGAGGGCTTTGTCAGAGACACTGGTTGTAAAAATTTTTTCCCATTTTTCTGCTTCCCTCATCATCTTGCACATTTTGACTTTGTCTCTGCCAAAACCATTCAGTTTAATGTAATCAAGTTTAAAGTAATTTGGATATTCTGGACCTTTTGTTCTTCCAGACAAATTTTGCAATAATTTTTCCTGTTATTATGTAATAATTTTTTGTAGTTTGGTTGATACAGGACTAAATGGATAAATTAATTGTGGTAAAATTTTCATTTTTATTATATTAGATCAGCCTAACTACAAGCAACTGATGTTCTTCCAATTATTTATATCTGATTTTATTTTTGTGAGAGTGTTTTTTAATTGTATTCATATAGTTCCTGGGTTTATTTTGGCAGGTACACTCTCAAATATTTTATAATGTCTATGGTAACTTTAAATAGAATTGCTTTTTCTATTTCTTGATGTTGGACTTCATTAGAAATAAATTGGAATGACAAGGATTTATATTGGTTTATTTTATATCCTGAAACATTGCTAAAGTTACTTGTTATTTCAAGTATTGTTTTACTTGATTCTCTAAGAATCTCTAAGTATATCATTAACTCAGATACAAAGAGTGATAGCTTAGACTCTTTTTTACCTATTCCAATTCCTTCAAATTATTTTTTTCTCTTAATGCTACAGCTAACTTTTCTAATATCACAGTTTGATAACAGGGCTGATAATGGACATCCTTGTTTAATCCATGATCTTATTTGAAATATATCTAACTTATCCTCATTGCATAGAATACTTGCTGATGGTTTTAGTTAGTTGCTACTTATTATTTTAAGGAAGACTCCATTTATTCTTTTGCTTTCTAGTGTTTTTAATAGGCATGGGTGTTGTGTTTTCTCAAATGCTTTTTCTGCATCTATTTAGATAATAATATTGTTTCTACTAATATTGTTGTTGATATGATCAATTTTACTGATACTTTTCCTAATATCAATTCAGCCTTGTATTCTTGGAATAAATCCTTCCTGATGAAAGTGCTGTATTTTTGTGATAAGTTGTTGTAATCTTTTTGCTAATACTTTATTTAAAAATTTTTCCATCCATACTCATTAGCAAAACTGGTCTTTTTTCTTTCTCTATTTCATCTCTTCCAAATTTAGGTACCCTAACTGTATCATAAAAAGAATTTAGTAGAACTCCTTTTTCTCCAATTTTCCCAAATAGTCTAAAAAGTATTATAATTAATTGTTCTTTAAATACTAGATAGAATTCACTTGTAAATCCATCTGGCCAGAGAGATTTTTCCTAGGGAGTTTATTGCTATTTTGTTCAATTTCTTTTTCTGAGATGGGGTTGAGTATTTTACTTCCTCTTCTGTTAATCTGGGTAATTTTTATTTCTGTAAATATTCATCCATTTCACTAAGACTTACAAATTTACGGACATATAATTTGGCAAAATAATTCCTAGTTATTATTTTAATTTCCTCTTCACTGGAGGTAAGATCACTTTTTATTTTTTGTATGGGTATATTTTTCCTTTCATTTAATCACATTGACTAAGAGTTTATCAATTTTATTGTGTTTTTCATAAAACCATCTAATAGTTTTATTTATTATTTCAATAATTTCCTTGATTTCAATTTTAATAATTTATTCTTTGATTTTCAGTATTTCCAATTTAATATTTGATTGGGGATTTTCAATTTGTTCTTTTTCTAGCTTTTTCAATTGCATGCCCAATTCATTGATCTTCTTTTTCTCTATTTTATTCATGTAAGCATTCAGAGATATAAAACTTCCCCTAAGAATACCTTCATTCCATAAGTTTTGGTATGCTGTCCCATTATTGTCACTTTCTTGAATATAATTACTGGTTATTTTTATTGTTTGACCCACTCATTCTTAAGAATAAGATTATTTAATTTCCAATTAATTTTAGTATATCTTTCCAAGGCTCTTAATTACATATAATTTTTATTGCGTCATGATCTTAAAAAAGATGCATTTTATATTTATACATTTCTGCCCTGGGTTGTGAGGTTTTTATGCCCTAGTATATGGTCATTTTTTGCGTATGTGCCATGTACTACTGACAAGAAGACATATTCCTTCTTATCCCCATTCATTTTTCTCCAGAGGTCTGTCATATCTACCTTCTCTAAAATTTATTCACCTCCTTAACTTCTTTCTTATTTACTTTGAGGTGAGATTTATCAAGTCCACAGAGGAGATGGCCGAGGTCCTCCACTAGTATGATCTTTCCATCTGTTTCTTCCTCTAACTCCCTCGAATTCTCTCAGAATTTGGATACTATGCCACTTCATGCTCATATATCTAGTAATGTTATTACTTCATTGTCAATGGTATCTTTTAGAAGGATATAGTTTCCTTTCTCATCTCTTAATTAGATCTGTTTTTACTTTTGCTTTGTCTGAGATTAGCCAATGATTCTTATATTCTCTTTTGTGGATTTATTTTCCAGGTCAGTTGTTTTTCCATTGAGATATTTCATATTTTTTTCTGTTTCTCTTTTCATTCATTAGGCTTTGTTTGACTGATTCTTGATGCCTCAGAGAGTAATTCTCTTCAACTTGTCTAATTCTAATTTTTCATGAATTGTTTTCCTCAGTTACTTTTTGAACCTCCTTTTCCATTAGGTCAGATTTTATTTTCAAGGATTTATTTTCTGCAGTGAGGTTTTTAATCTCCTTTTCCATTTGTTTAATTGTACTTTTGAAAGAGTTCTCTTCTGTGACTTTTTTGCCACTTTGCCAACTGTATTTTTTAAACAACTGGTCAGTTTTCCTTCTACCTCTTTAATTTCGCTTTTTAAAAATCCTTCTTGAACTCTTCCATGAATGTTTTTTGGGATGGAGATCAATTCATATTCCCTTTTGAGGCTTCAGATTTGGGTGTAGTGTCAATGCTGATTTCTTCTGAGTGTGAAACTTGCTCTTCCCTTTCACCATTATAGGATTCTAAAGTCTTTCTTTAGAAAGACCTTCTTTCTTTAAGTTCTTTGTTTAACCAAGTTGGGTTTTGCCCATTATGATTATTTCCTGGCTTTTAAAGTGGATCTCTCATTGTGGGGCACAGAGGGCTCTGGCACATACTTGTAATTCTGGGAGTTAGAGGCCTGGCTATTGCCTTTGTATGTTGTGGACTCTGAGTGCCTAGATTTGGGCCAAGGTCAGGAGTTTTGTTGTGTTTTTTCCCTTGGGGTTACATTGAAGTTCACAGCATGCAGACTGAGGGAGGGATGGTTTGGATACTTCAGGTTTCTGCCTAAACACCTCTGGACTGAGCTCACATGGGTTCAGTTGCTGGTGGCCATGCTGAGCTGGTGTCTACCAATTTCACTAGTTTTGTTAAGGCACACCTGGGGTTAAGGATCTCCTGTTGGGATAACTCCTATCCTACACAGGTGGCCTTCAGTGGGGGAATGGGAGCAGCTATGGTTTGCTGTGCCATCATGGCTCCCCAAAGTTCAGGTAGATGATTCTTAAGTATGTAGACAATGGGGTCCTAGCTCCAAGAGTCTCTGCTACCATTGCTGCAGGCCCTGTACTTGTCTCTTACCCAGCTCTGACAGACCCCTGCCCTATGGTGAGAGGTTTAGGAATCACCTTTGTGGTAGATGAATCAGTTTCCTGAGTTTGCTCTGGTTCTGCTATGGTTGAATCTGTGCTAGTGCAGCCCATGAACTCCACACAGCACTCTCCATTCTCCATAGCCCAGCTCAATAAATCCTACCTGAGTATTCTCCATGACCTGGGCTGGAAATCTGCCCTACTCTGTGTCCTAGTGGATTCTGCCATTCTAGAATTTGTTCTTAATCACTTCTTAAAGGTAATTGAAGGAATTTATTATCAAGGTCAGATGAGTCACTGCTTTCACTTCACCCTCTTGGCTCTCTCCCCATCATGTGAATTTCTAAAGAAGATTTTTTTTTTATTGTAGTGAGAAAAAGACACACATGTAAAAAAATTTAAAGCAGCTCTTTTCATGGTGTCCAAGAACTGGAAATTGAGGGGATGCAGTACCAGGTGAACATTGTACACATTAACACCCACAGGGTGAAATGACTGAATTTGATAGACTTAGATCTTCTCAACAATGTAAGGACCTAAAACAATTCCAAAGGACTCATGATGGAAAATGCCATCCACATTCAGAAAAAGAGCTACATAGTTGGGAATGCAGAGTGAAGCACGCTATTTTCTTTTTTGTTTTGTTTTGTTTTTCTTTCTTTCTCTTGATTTCACCTGATTGTTATAATTCTTCTTCGCA
The DNA here is from genome assembly GCA_028646575.1 of Pseudocheirus occidentalis. Classification (NCBI taxonomy): domain Eukaryota; kingdom Metazoa; phylum Chordata; class Mammalia; order Diprotodontia; family Pseudocheiridae; genus Pseudocheirus; species Pseudocheirus occidentalis. The sequence continues at coordinate 96,723,349 of CM053601.1, read as the reverse complement.
ACATGACTAATGTGGAAATGTGTTCAACAGGAATATTTGTGTAGAGCTCATATCAGATTTGGAGAAGGAGGATAAAAGGAGTGGGAGAAAATTTGAAACTTTATGGAAGCGAATGTTGAAAACAAAAATAATTAATTAATTAATTAATTAATTGAAAAAAATTCCAAGTCAAACTGAGTGTTTTTCTCTAATATAATTTGACTTCCAACATTTTTAAAAGGAGGCCTTATCAGATCTGATTTACTTTCTTAAGTTCCTGAAAAAAAAATTGTTAACTCAGCCTTTGATCTAAAGAGTCTATGAAATTGAATCTATTAGGCAAATTGATTTGGCATGCATTTGAGCAGTTTGTAATAGCAAAAGACTTGATTTCAGAAGGAAATCTAGACTCATAAATTGAAAACAAAATTATGTTAGAAAAATCTTAGTTAGCTTCAGGGCAGATGTGCATGCCTGGAGGTTTCTGAAAAGTTGTGTTGAAATTGTAATTTTCAAAGAAATATAATTTTAATATATTAAAGAACTATTACTTTAAATGCATATTTTAATATGGTGAAGAATTGTGTTGTTAATCTACTAATCACCATCTAATTTATCAGTTTCATGAATCCAGGTGTTCAGATATTAGGAAAGCAGGTCACACCTGTACTAGTTATACTTTATATTCACAGCAGACATCATGCGATCATATACATCCCAGAAACATTATGTGACTAGCTTTTAAGTGTGAGGTTCTAAATTTCTGGTTGACAAGTTCATAGCTCAGTCATTTGTATGATTATAATGCCTTCAAGTATAAAACTATATATATAAGGAAAAAAGGAAAATGCATTGAAACAACAATGAGTATTATGAGACAGAAATGGAGACAGAGAGAGAGAGAGTAACAGAGAGATGGATGGACACATACACACACACACACACACACAGAAATACTTTCCAAATTATTTTCTTTCTTATTCTCAATATGGTACATTTTAAAAATATTATACGTATGAAAAAAGATCATATAACTTTGAAACAAGTATTTTTATGAGAAACAATGCTGGAGGAATATAAGAAACAATTTTTAAAGCCAAAGATAATTTTAATTTATTTTTTTCAAACTTATGGCAAGAGGTCATAGTTTAATCACTTGCATTCTTATAAAACTCACATTTATTCAGAAAATATCATGGCATTGGAAAAAAAAACTTGCATTTAATTGAAGACCCAAATAGCAGTTACAGATGGATACTATTCTTCATTTTGCTTTTGGACACTTTAATCAACCTGCCTACATGTTGGGATCAATCAATTTCAGCAGTTGTGTTCATTCATCTTTGTCCTGCCAGTCATCCCATGGTAGCTGGGAGATCACTGTATAATTGAATTTAGTTGGAATTATAAAAAAGGGCAAACTCTGACACACTGGCTATAATCAGAATAATTCTGTTTTGGGAAAATTGTTTATTTGGTCTTTTAATGAATAATAGGTGTCTGTGATCTATATTGACAGTGTTAATTAGAACTTTTGCCTAAGGATATATAAATGTGTGTGTGTGTCTGTGTGTGTGTGTGTGTGCATAGCTGTTGCAAAACTGTCACTTGTGATTAACTGGAAGGCCAAAATTAGAAGCCAAGAGGGAGCATTTTTTTAAGGAAATGGTGATTCTTGGTACCCAAATTATGTATGTTCTTTTTTCATGTTTGAAGTCAATGAGTCAAAGGAGAGAGAGAAAAAATACCATAGAAAAGGAGCATTATATGATCACCTTATCTGACCACAACTCTTAAGATCTAGGAGCATCCTGTCAATCAGAATGTCTTTAGTTTCCCTGATCTCCAGCTCCCACTGATACTTTTTTTCTCTCAACCTTCCTTTGTTACTCCCTCTCATTCCTATTCATTCACTTGAATCATTCACTCCTAGCACTCCAGATCCAGATTTCTTCCTTGGATCCTTTAGCTCATGGTTCCTTCCCTAGTACTCTAAATTGCCAGCATATTGAGGATACTGTTCTATGCTATATGTGATTTTTAAATGGTAATGCTCAGGTTGATATTGAGTTCTTTCCTTTTAAGAATAGTGTATAACAAAAATGCTTCTAATTTTAATTTAGATCCTAAGATCTACAAACATAGAATAAATACCCTTTCTGAGTGGAAGGTCTCATATACACAAACATATTTTGAATGACATTTTTATTGCAGTAAAGAAATAGAAGGAAAGGCATTGATCATTAATTGGTTTAACAAAATGATATATGAATGAACAAAGTATAATCATGTTGAGAAATAAACAAATTATATGAATAATGCAGGAAAACTTGAGGAAATTTGCATTAACTGGTACAGTATGAAATATTCCTAACTGGGAAAATATCATGCATTGACCATAACAATGTAAAGGAAAACAACATTGAAAGGTTCAATAATTTTATCAAGTCAATGAACAATAATTATTTCAAAAGAATGCTAACAAAATGTGCCTTTTCTTTCATCAGAATGGGATCTGAGTATGACTGTAAATGAAGGTCTAGGTTGCTAGATGTGACAATGTAGTGCTTCATTTCACTTAGCTATAATTTTGTTACAAGAATTCCATGGGGATGAGGAGGTAGCGGTGGAGAGGGGAGCACTGAATAAGGGACAGTGATCTAAGAAATTTAAAAATTCATCCACCACCGCTGCATTTTTATGGTGGCTATTTTAAATAGATTTTATTTTCCAGGACAAGAATTGCAATTCCACTTGTTTATGGTACTGATAAAGTGCAAGGTTATTCACTTATCTCCCTCTGCACAAGTATTCAGATTTACATAGTTGCTTAAATGTTCATTTGAAATGACTACTGCTTTGGCTACAAACTTGAGTCCTTCAATTTTGGGAAAGCTATGTGGAATGCCTTTTTTTTTCTTTTGGTATATATAGTCAGCCTCTTCAATGGTGGGTCCAGAAGGAGGACCTCCATATGGGCTGATCTGGAAACCCACTAGATATGCTTTCTGTCATGTCCACTGTGCTCTAGTACAGCTTAGAAATGATAGATTTGCAGACTTTCTCCAATTCTTCCTGCTAATGGTCAAGTTTTTCTTCTCAGCAATCAGGTTCTTATCTAGCCAGTTGATTATTTGACAAGGATCTTCTGTTTGTCTTCATGATCAATATTGCTGTGCAGTTTTTCATTGCCTACAGTGGCCCTCACATTGAAAGCATAAGATTCAAGACAATTCCTGGCAGACACCTTGTCTCTCTGCTTCTCATCCTCATCCTTGTACTTCTTAGCCTCCTGGACTGTAGAGTCAATGTTTTTTTCTCTGTTATCATTGGAGCTGGTGACCTTGTTCTCTTTGTGCTCTAATCCACAGCAGAAACACTAAGGATGCCATTTTCCATCAATGTCAAATGTTTCTTCCTTCTGCAGAACACCCCTTGGTGCTGGGGGGATTCCTGTGATCTCAAACTTTCCAAGAAGGTTGTTATCCTTTGTCATTGCTTTCTCACCTTCATAAACTTGAATAAGCACACCAAGCTAATTGTCTGAATAGGTAGTAAAAATCTTTGTCTGCTTGTTGGATTGGCGGTATTACATTTTATGGGAACTGCCATAGCACCCCAATAGTTTCAATTCCAAGGGAAAGAGAAGTGACATCCAACAGCAGCAAGTCCTGCACATTCTCAGATATACTCTGGACAAAATGGCAGCCTGGATTACTGCACCATAGGCAACAACCTCATCAGGACTGATACTCTTGTTGAGCTCCTTGACATTAAAGAAATTTTACAGAAGTTCTTGGATTTGGGGGAATTCAAGTGGAATCACCTACCAAGATAATGTCATGAACTGGTAATTATCTAGATTGCATATGCTAAGACTTCTTCCAAAAGGTCCAGTGTACCATGGAACAGATCAGCATTTAGCTCTTAGAAACAGCATTAGGTGATTGACATATAGAAATAAATATTCTCATAGAGGGAGTAACTCTCTCTCTCTCTCTCTCTCTCTCTCTCTCTCTCTTTCTCTCTCTCTTTTTCTCTCTCTCTCCAATTTGCAACTCAATTTTCTTGAAACTATTTGAGTACAATATGAGATGAAATATCAGGAAATTCATTTTGTAACACTGACCTAATCAACACAAGTACTAAAAACAGTACAATTCTTGGAAATTAACAATAGCTAATAAAGGAAATACATGGCATAAATACTTGCTGATTGATATGACAGAGTTTTGGGGCACGCAACTTTGGTATGACCATGGTTCCCTAGTCATATTATTTGGAAAGTGCAATAAGCTGGTGCTACATGCCTGTAGAATAATTAGATGTAAAAGAAATACTAGGCTTTTTTTTTAACTATAGGCCAATCTAAGGAGGCACAAGGAAGCAGAAAACCTAAACATACGAGTATCTTCTCTTGACGCAGTTATCTTCTAAATGAGATTTCACATTTATCGGATTCTAATTTTGTACATGTAAACACAGCTATATTTAATATCATAAATTAATTTTCAAAATAAGGAAAATGTTAAATAAATGATAAAGTAATGATTTTTTATAAGAGCAGGCCAGCTATGTAGAGTATAACCTGTCTTGTGCTAGAGGATAAAATCCATACTGGACATTCTATTTCAGTGGGTTTCAAATATTCTGAATGGTAGCTATCCTATTCCCATTGAACTCCAACAACACAAACATATGTAACTCCACTAAGTCTTTTGGGATACCTTATATAAGTAGCCAGTTCAATATGTTTTTTTTTCCTTTCTTTCAACATATTAGATAAAACAAGATGTCAGACAGTCAATATTATCAATGTACGTTCAAACTATATTGCATAGCTTTCCTAGCACATTACTTTAGAATTCTTTTGGAAGCTGTTTTACTACATAGAAAGATGCAGTAAGACTGATATCAACAATTGAAATATCAAATACATCATCCTTTTTTAAGGTCTGTTAACTTGAAGCAAGATTCTTTCAATGCTGGAATAGAAAATTCTAAATAATGCTTTCATTACATTTTTTTAAAAGATAACAGAGTTGGTTGTTTTTAACTAAAAGATTTGAGAGTGAGATTCCCTACAATTAGAGTTGGTCTGCATAACTGTACATAACTGTTTTATTATCAGAATCATACAGACTTACTATATAGCCAAATTGCATTAAGATAATCAGTTAATGTTCAGGATGTGTTTTGGAGGGAAGGAGAGTGATGCTATATTAGCATCTAGTTTGCTTTGACTTCTGAATAAGGAAGAAAGGGCATAGTCATTTTTTGAGTAACAAAATATTAGTTAATGAATTATGCACTGACATTCTTGGGAATAATCAGTTATCATCCTAATCAAAAATTTAATATTTATTTGCAAATGTGTTTTCCTTTATTAGTGCCTTCTAGGTAAAAAAAAACTTAAGGATGTTTTGATAAATCTACTGTTAGAAACTTTTAACTATTTTACACTACCAATAACACAAGTTCACTAACCACAAAAAAGAGAAAGCAGTATTATACAAACATACATTTAATGTTCCTCATGATTCCATAATTTACTCATGTCAAAGAGAAAAATTAAGAGATTGGATAGGTTTAGTGGATTTAGGCTCTAAATATTGCCTTAGTCAAGTGTGAGCATATATTGCTCTATATTTAATAATTTTAAAACCCACTGATCTGGAGTCTAATCATTGAGATGTCAATTTTTCTTAGCTGCAAAAAAATGAAAAGCATAAGTTGCAATTAAATGCTATATAAAAGAATACTATAAGATGGAATGGAGTGTGCATGTTAAAGGGTTGGGATTTTCTATGCGATTTCTCTTTTCAATTTTTAATTCACTAGTCAGTCAGAATTTGTCCCTCTAGTTAATTTAGATATTAGAGTCTGACACTGATTATATCTAGGAATTTCTAAATAATTCTAGTGCTAGAAATATTTTTGGAATTTTCCAACTTTAATGTCATGCATGAGTAGCTTCCCAAAAGAATGCTACTGTGAACCGCTTTTAAGGTTCTGATTACACAATATAGTGAACACTGCACTTATTCCATTATAAATCAAGGCAAACATTCACAGCAAATCACAATATAGTATTCACACCATTATATCTTATCACAGAAAATCACAATATAGTGTTCACAACAGCTTAACATTTAAAATGGTTATGTAGTTTTCACCAAAGTGGCCACAGTATAAAGAACAAAGAACAAAAGAATAATTATCTGGTTTCTCTAAGGAGGTTTTCCTCCTTAGACAGTCATTTAGTGATCTCACAATACAATAATAAATATTCCACTCATGGGGCAGTTATAGATTAATTTAATCAGTCACTTATCTAGAAATCAGTCATTAAATACAATCATTAGAAAATTACACAAACCCTCCACCCCTCAGTGTCTGGTAAACATCAATTTCATCACAGCATTCAATATCCAAGGAGACACCTTTTCTTCATCTTGCCTTGGGGTGGTCTCTTAGATTCCCTGGATCCCCTTCCATGGTCCCAGATCCTACCTGAATCCACCAGTCTCCTGGATTCAGAGGCAGACAGCTCCCAGGTTCTTGTCCAGTTCTCTTGGCAGTTCCTGGTACTCACTGGAGTTCACAGGGTCTAGCACATCTCAAAACCTTCACAACTTCTGTTCCCAGTAATTTAAAGATCAACCAAGCCACAAACAAAAAAAAAATCTTATCCCGGTCATGCTTCTTCAGTCTTCCAGCAGTTTGGCTGGCTCTAGGACCCAGAAGAAATCTCAACCTGCCATGGAGCAGTAGCCACTTTGGCCTTCCAGGCAACTTCAGCCTTCACCAGACTGTGGTCTCATAGAAAACTCCAATTCAATTCTCAGTCCAGCAGCCCAGCTTCCAGATGCTGTGAAAGTTCTGCTCCCTCCACCACCAGGAGGGAAATTCTTGATTCTGATTTTCTGTCCCTGGAACTCTTTTTAAACACACACACACACACACACACACACACACACACACACACACACACACACACACACTCACCACATTGGCTTCCTGACTCAGCCAACACCCTCCTGCCAAGTCAGCAACAGGAGACAGAGTTCATGTCCTCTGTCTCTTTCACACAGGAGACAGAGTTCACACTTTCTGTTTCTCTTACACAGGAGACAGAGTTCACACCCTCTGCCACTTCCACAGAAATACTTAGCCCTTAGTAACTAAGGACAAAGTCCCTGCTAAATTAATTACCGTTACACCAACATGGAGATATTTTTAAGAAACAATGAGCAGAAATTTTACTGAAATGATAGCAAATTTAAATGTGATATGTAAATCTGCATTCATTTACTCTATATTGTCCTTAATTGATTTTTCTACAAAATTCCATCACCAAATTGATCAATGACTATCATTAAGCTTTATAAGTCCCAAGAAATCTATCTTAACTGAAGAAGTCAATCTCAGTACTGGCCTGAGTACTAGAAGAGAGTACATTCACTCTTTGTACATTCATAAGTAGTGCATACACAGTGAACAGCCCTCTCGTTCTCACTGATGTCCTTCTTGTGCTTTCACTTGAAGTCAACAATGAAATGGCTAACCATATGATTGTTAAAATATTACCCACTCAAGTGGGAATCCCCAGCTGTGGACTTGACCTCAAAAATCCCATCTTCAATGGTAAGAATGGAGACATCAAAATTTCCACTTTCAAGGTAAAAGATCAACAGATTTCTCTCAACACCAACCTTTTCATCTTAGTCATAAGCAATAGCAGCATCAGTTAGCTCATTGATGATTCCAGCATTTTTGGTAGTCTGACACTGGCAATCATTGAAATAGGTTGGTACTGTTACCGTAGCATTTGAGATAGTCTTTCTAAGGTAAGTTTCAGCAATTTCTTCCATCTTGATCAAGACCATAAAATACTTCTGGATAGAAACTTTTGGTCACTGCATTGTATGCTGCTTGGGCTTTAGGACTGCCTGCATCATTAACCACCATGAAAGGCCAATGCTTCATGTCTAACTGTACAGGTGTGACCAATAAGACATTTGATATCAAAAACATGCAGGTGGGTTCATTGCAGTTTAATTCTTTGCAGTACCACCAATTAAACATTTTGTGTCAGTGAAGGTGACATAGATTGGGGTGCTGCTGTTTTGTACATTATCAAGATCTACTTTCCCAAGCTAAAAGAATCCTACACAGGAATAAGTGCTGCCAAGATCAGTGCCAACTGTGCGTACCTTCAACAGTATAGGCTAGCTGACCACTCTGGATGAAGAAGGGCTTCTGCTACACTGAATAGATCGAAAATGATTGTTTTAAAGCCAACCTGAACTAACTTTTAGGAGCTCCTAAACAAAGGCAGAGTGAAATCTACCAGGTGTCTTTCATACAGTTTTGCAGGTTGGAAACATTAAATCTTGTAGACAGGATGAGGTTGACTAATTGGACTCATGGTGATTTTTAAATTTAATTTCACACACACACACACACACACACACACACACACACACACACACACACACTGACTGTTTCTGCTATGAAAATAAAGCAGTATAGTTTAGCTATGATTTGTGCATCTCCAGTTGGCAAAATAAAAAAGAAAGAGATTTAATCCAGGATTTGACTGATTATGGATTAGTGATCTGCAGCTTTCATGGGGTCAGAAATGACAGTATCTATCAAATTTTTGTTGCAGTTATCCATGCTTTCCACTGTGAACTTATTCATAGCAACAGGATTTTTTGCCCACAGTTTTATTTTTAAAGGAGTTTTACAGATAATTTTTTTCACATGCTTCATACAACACAATGACCTGCTTAAAATACAGGGGCAACTTTACAGAATAGAATGATGAAGGAAAGCAAAGAAAACAGTATAAAATGTGGGTAATGATGTGAGTTGTGAAGCATGAAAGGGAAGACACTTATGTAAGCTGAACACTGATGAAACTCTCAGTAGGGAAATTTAATTAAAGTCAAATACCCACAGAATTGGAGAAGGCATATTTGTGCTTACATTTCCACTCACTTTCACTATAAGTGGAAATACTCTGGAATTGCAAAATTCATCTTAAGTTATAAATGGAAGAATCCATTGTATTTATTTCCTTTCATCAACTGAATGGAAACCACTAGACAAAACACGTAGGAGAGGGTCCAAATATTTAACCATGGAAGGATAAGGGATTCTTTTAAAGTAAGAATGCTTAATTTTAGAAGAAAAAAAAACATGCTCTCTTCAGATGCCATCCTTTTATTTTTATGAGGGTTTTGGGGGGGGGGAAAAATGTGGAAGAGTCCTTACATTCTTATATTAAATTGGCTATCCTTGCTCAACTTATCTTTAAGCAATGGATAATCAGATAAATTAAACTTATCAGCTGTCTTAAATATGAGATATTTTGAAGCTTCAAAGAGTTAAACTGACAGATGAGAATATTTGAAATTTCTGTTGGATGACCATGTGCCTATCCCTCAGAACTGCCATAAGGCATACTTTCTATAGAATGCTCCATATAATTCTCATATTTTTGTGTTTAAAAGGGAAGTTCTGGTGTGCAAGGAGAATTTGTTTAAATTTTATTTGGAAGAAATTTAAATAGATAACATCAATCACAAATTATACATACATATATGTGTGTATGTATATGTATATATGTATGTATATATGCATATATATTATATATACACACATATGTATATACATACACATGTGTGTGTGCTTTCCTCTGTTTACACTCTTCACTAAATTTAACTTGCTTCTAACATAAAAGATGTCAGATTTAGGATCATGGATAAAGAGATGGAATAAACACTAGAGTATATTTACTACAAAGTCCTCATTTTTACAAATGAATAAACTGATGTTCTGAAGTCTAAGTAACTTGCCCAAAGTTCTTTACATCCTAAGAAGTACCTTAGATGATCATCTCAAAGAGAAAATATTGTTAATGCTGGGGGAATTTGACTGGAGTTGCAGAAATAAATTCTAGTCCACTGCTATATGCTACTGCTAGCTATATGACCTTATGAATATCATTTGACTTTTACGGATTGGTTCCCTTATCTTTGAAATGGATATATGATCCTTAAGTTTCTTCTCATTGCTCAGATGTTATGATTCTAAGGTTATTCAGTCCTTGACAAAACTATGGAATAAAAGAAGTTTGTTTTTTATACCCATTTCCTTCTCCTGACTAGGTCCATTTCACTCACTGGGGGCTCTCTCCCAGTGAGAGAAAATGCATGAATTAAGTTTTTTAAAAATATTAAGTACTTATTATGTGCAAATCACTGTGTTAAGCATTGGAGATAGAAACTGAAAAGTACAACAATCCCTGCTTTTAATTATCTAATATTCTAAATGGAAGAGAAGCATATTTCCCTGCAGCATAGGGAAGGGGAAACATTAGGTTATCTTTTAGCCAAGACTAAGGGGGAATGAAAATCATTGCCTGAAAATGTTAAAACCAATGTACATTTATTGAAATTCTTTTTCATAATATTTGGTACTAGAATGAACAAGAAGTCCATATATGTACTAATAGGAGAATTTTTTTTAAATGGGACTTTGTATAAGTCTGTGTATGGCTTGGTGTATTGAGATACAAACTGAGCTGGTCAAATTGCTTTTAAGTTGTAGAGAATAAACTGTAGAAAATACTATGAATTTAGGCTAAAATCTTTAAATTCTCCATATTCTTTTGCTTTGGAGATCATAATGATGACTATATCTAGCAAAGAGACAAAGGATAGAAGAAAAATAATCCCATATATAACAAAATCTTCATACCCGAACTTTTCGTGTTATCATAAATTCTGGAAACAAAGTAAATACCAGTAAACTGAGAAATCAATAGAATATGCTAAAGTAATGTTAAAAGAATTTTGCTGCACTATAAACATGACTGATACATTTTTAAAAACACATTGAAAGACATGTAAATTCAGAATGTGAATCAGAATTTGACTGCTTTCATTTTCTATTCCTGAACAATATTTTGAACATAATTTTCATCACCCTCTCCCTAACTCACCTTTGCACTGGAGTTTTAATATATATGATGATTAAATTTGGGGAGATAAATCTCATCAAGATCTTCACAGAATTTTTCTTCTCTGCAAATATGCTGATGCAGATTTGTTTATCTTCATTTTGATCTTTTTAAAAATGCTCCTCATTAGTACTGCAAAAGAACAATGGACTTTAGAGGACTGGGGTTCAAATCCTATCTCTGCAACCTACTACCTGAGTAATCTTCAACAAGTTGCTTAACCACCCTAGGCCTCAGGTTGTTTATTCATCTAATTAAGATTTTTAAGTAGATGAAGTCTAGAAAGTTTTTCAGCTCTGATCCTTGACCATAAAATGATCATGTTCCTAGAAATGCCCCCCCAACAAGTCTCAAAATTAAACTAAATCCTTAAATTATTCTACTTAACATTTCAAGGAGAATGTATGACACAGTCTTGGATCCCTTATTTCCCTTCAGGACTAAGCTCAGATTCACAATATCCATATCAAATCCCATAAAGCTAATACTAATTATTCCACTTGTTAGTACCGCTTTCCCATCACTACATCACTTTGTACTAATCTTGTATATATGCATTTTATTTATGTATCTGTAAGAATTATTTACTTCCTCATGAGAATGGAAGCTTTTTGAGATCATGGCAGGGCCCATCTCACTTTTGTGTTTGTGTCCCTACCATGTAGGCCATTGCCTGATATATGGTCGTGTTGTTGCTGTTGTGGAATCATTTCAGTCATATCTGACACATTGTGATTCCATTAACACACCAGCTGCTGCCATTACTTTACACATAGTAAGTGGTTTAATAAATGCCTTTTGGTTGACAGATTACTCTTTAATTTAGCTACAATTTTCTTTCTCAATTCTAGTTTATTTCGTAAGGAAATGTTTTGTTCACTATAATTTCCTTTTTTTGGTAGTCATATGTTTGCTTGCAACTAACTTAACAAGGATCTCAAATTAGGAGTACCAAAAGTTAAGTAAATGTTTACTGACAATTAGAAAACTTTATTATTCTTCACAAATTTTGTCCCTTTCCCTCTATTTTGCCATTAGCATTGTAGAAATACAAGGGAGTCTGACTGATCTAAGGATCATTTTGTTCATAGGTTATCATGGCCAAAGGAGAATTTGCCAAGTAGGTAAGTAGTAATTTAAGCATATTAGTGCTTAAATTAGCTGTGCTTTCATAGGCTGGTCCTTTGAACAGAAGATTCATCTTTTCACCTGGGTGATACTTGAGACATGTTATCATAGTGGAAACTGCCATAATTTATGCAGAGATGCATTAGTCTGGAGTACTTCAAAGCCAGTCTCATGTAACAATAAGGTATTGATACTAAGTAGGAAAATCAAATTACAAAATTATCACTGCATCTTCCCTCCACCAATGTAGTTTTTCTTAAAATGATAAGTAGCATCTATCTAAATTCATCAGCAAGCATTAAATGTAATGGGGATAAGGTAGAAGCAATTCCAATAAGATCAGGGATGAAACAAGGATGTCCATAATCACCACAGTTATTCAGTATTATACTAGAAATGTTATCTTGAGCATTAAGAGAAAAAAAAGTGAAAAAAAATAGAATAGGCAATTAAGAAAAGAAGCAATCACTCTTTGCAGATGATGTGGTGGTATATTTCGAGAATCAGCCAAAAAATAACTGAAATAAGTAACAACTTCAGCAAAGTTGCATGATATAAAATAAATTCAGACAAATCACTGGCATTTCTACATATTACTAACAAAGCCTAGCAGCAAGAGATAGGGAAATTCCATTTAAATTAAATGTAGACAATCTAAGTTATTTAGAAGTCTGCCTGCCAGGAAAAAACCCAAAAATTGTATGAATACAACTACAAAACACTTTTAACACAAATAAATCAGACCTAAATAATTAGAAAAAAATAGTAATTGCTCATGGGTAGGCCAAGCTAATACAACAAAAATGACAATTCTACCTTAAGTGATTTACTTACTCAATGACATAACAATCAAACTACCAAAATATTTTATAGAGCTAAAAAGAATAATAATAAAATTGATTTAGAAAAACAAAAGATCCTGAATATGAAGAGTATTGTTGAAAAGAAAGGGAAGGCAAGGTGGCTTAGCAGTACTACATCTAAAACTGTATTATAAAGCAGCAATCATGAAAACTATTTGCTGCTCCTAGAATGGTGGATCAGTGGAATAGATTAGGTATGTGAAACATAGTGGTCAACAATTGTAGAATCTACTGTTTCATAAAACCAAAAGGCTAGCTTCTGGAATAAGAACTCACTGTTTGACAAAAACTGCTGGAAAAAACTGCAAAAGAATGTAGCAGAAAGTAGGAATAAACAAACATCTTACTCCATATATCAAGATTATGTCAAAAATATGTAGATTATTGAGACATAATGGGTGATACTGTATGCAGATTAGCAGAATAAGGGATAGATTACTTGTCAGATCTATGGAGAAGGGAAGAATTTAAGACCAAAGGATAGAGAACATTGGGAAATGCAAAATGGATAATTTTGATTACATTTAATTTAAAAGTTTTTGTACAATCAAAACCAATGCAACCAAGATTAGGAGGGAAACAGAAAGTTAGGAAACCAATTATTATAGCCAGTGTCTCTGATAAAGGCCTCATTTCTTAAATATATAGAGAACTGTGTCAAATTAACAAGAATATGCAATTGCCAATTGATAAATGGTCAAAGGATATATATAGGCAGTTTTCAGATGAAAAAGTAAAGCTATCTCTAATCATATTAAAATGTTCTATTGATTAGAGAAATGCAAATCAAAACAACTGTGAGGTACCTGTCATATTGACTAACATGTCAAAACATGAAAATGATAAATTTTGGAGAAGATGTGGGAAAATTGGAATGCTAATGCATTGTCGATGGAGTTGTGAACTGATCCAACCATTCTGGAGAGCAATGATACCTATATATCTATACCCTTTGACCCAGCAATTCAGCTTCAAGGTCTGTATCCCAAAGAGATCACAAAAATGGGGAAGGACTCACATGTACAAAAATATTTATAGCATCTGTTTTTCTGGTGGCCATGAATTGGAAATTGAGAGGATGTCCATCAATTGGTGAATCACTGAACAATTTGTGGTATATGAATGCAATAGAACGCCATTGTACTATATAAAATGATGAGCAGTTGGACTTCAGACAAACCTACAAAGACTTATATGAACAAAATGGATGATGAGTGAAGCAAGGAGAATCAGGAGA
>CM053601.1:96690916-96708610 GCA_028646575.1 Pseudocheirus occidentalis | reverse complement strand
TTCAGGGATGAACACCTCCCAGGTCCTTGCCCTCTGCAAACATCAGTTTCCTCCAAGGAGAAGATTTTTCTTCATTTTGACTCTGGTGGTCTCTCTGATTCCCTGGATCCTCTTCCCTGGTCCCAGCTCCCTCCTGAATCTGCCAGACAATCACCCAGATTCAGGAGCTGAAAGCCACCAGGCTCTTGTCCAGTCCTTAGAGATGAACAGTTCCCAGGTCCTTGTCCAGTCCTCAGGGCAATCCCCGGCACACACTGAAGTTCACAAGGCTCAGCACACCTCAAACCCTTCAGGACTTCTCTTGCTTGGAACTCAAGGATCAGCCAGGGTACCAACAAACAAAGTCCTATCCTGTTCACATCTGTAGTCAGCCACTCAGGAACCAAATCCAAGATCTGTCCTGTCTCTGTAATTCTCCTGCTTATAAAAACTGGCCTTCTCCCAAGTCAACATGATTCAGGGGAGTGTCTCAGCCAATAGCATTCTTCCAAGTCACAGGGAAATTCACACCTTTTCGCCAATGGACAGAGTTCTATACTTAACACTAGGTTACTAGGATCTACTTAACATCTGATCAAACAAATTAATTACCATTACACCACCATACTCTACCAGAAATTCAGAGAGATAATGGGAGAGGGTATAGGAGAGAGCATATTGGGGAGAAGGTATACAATGGGATTGCTGTTTTGGGGGGTGGGTAGGGGAAAGACAGGGAGAAAATTTTGTAGAACTCAGTTATGTAAAATAAAAATAAACAAAAATTAATTAACAAAAAAAGAATTAAAAAAAAGAATTTTAGAAAAGCTAGATGTGATAGACCTATGGAGAAAACTGAATGGTGATAGAAAGGAATGTGCCTTTTTATTAGTGCTACATATCACTAACACAAAAATTCACCATGAGGGAAAAAAAGTCCCTCACAATCCAATGCAGAAAGGCAAAAATATTTAATGCAACCATTTTCAAATCAAGGTGCTATAAGATTTATGTGTAATAATTGGCAATAAAAGGATAGACAAAAAGTTAATTGGAACAAAATGATAGTAAGTGAAAGAATGAGCAGGTCAAAAAATAAATCATGGAAACAATCAATAACTTCATCCAAGAGAATGTCATTAATGAGACAAGATACCAAAAGAAGTTTTTAGGGGAAATTGTTTATCTCTAAATGCTTACACAAATAAATCATACAGAGATCAGATCAACTAATTAATTGACGATGAAGTTAAAAAGCTAGAAAAACATATTTAAAATCCCCATTTAAAGGTGAAATTTGAAATTTTGAAAATGAAAGGATAGCTTCATGAAACTGAAATTAAGGAAACTACTAAATACAACAGCTGGTTTTATTAAAAATAGAACAACAAAATAGATAAACTTTTGGTTAATTTAATTTTTCAAAAAGAAAGAAGGAAACCAAATTACCAGGGTCAGAACAGAAAAAGGTGAATTCACCCCCTTTGATGAAGAAATTAAAATGATAATTAGTAGCTTTTTTTGTCCAACTGTAAGCCAATAAACCTGCCAATCTAAGGGAAATGGATGAATACTTACAAAAACATAAATTGCCCAGGTTAACAGAAGAGGAGTTGAGATACTTAACACCATTTTAGAAAACGAAATTAAACAAGTTATGAACTAACTCCTTAAGAAAAAAAATATCCAGGGCTGGATGGATTCAGAAATGAATTCTACTAAACATTTAAAGAATAATGAATTCCAACACTATGTAAACTATTTTGAAAAAAAGATGAAGAAATAGTACCGTGAAATTCATTCTATGATACAAATATGGTGCTGAGACTAAAACTGAGAAGAACCAAAAGAGAGAAAGGAAATTATAGGCCAATTTCGGTAATGAATATAGATACAAATTTTAAAATAAAACATTAGCAAAGAGAATACAGCAACTTATCAGAAGGATAATATACCATGACCAGGTGGAATTTACACTAGGAATGGAGGATTGGTTCAATATTATGAAAACTATCTCCATTAGAAACCATATCAATAACAAAATTAGCAGAACTCATATGACTATATCAATAGATGCAGAAAAATCTTTTGAAAAAAATGTAGTATCTATTACTGTTAAAATTGCAAAATAGAGTTTTCCTTAAAATGATAAATAATATCTATCTAAAACCATCAGCAAGCATTATATTTAATGGGGACAGAATAGAAGCAATTTTTTTTGTTTTTGGGGGGGGTTTGGTTTTTTTTTTGGAGGGCAGTTGGGGTTAAGTGACTTGCCCAAAGTCACACGGCTAGTGTGTGTGTGTGTGTGTGTGTGTGTGTGTGTGTGTGTGCGTGTTAAGTGTCTGAGGCCGGATTTGAACTCAGGTACTCCAGGGCCGGTGCTCTATTCACTGTGATACCTAGTCACCCCTAGAAGCATTTTTAATATGATCTGGGTGAAACAAGGAAGGTCATTATTGCCACTCTTGTTCAATATTGTACTAGAAATATTAGCGTTAGCAATAAGAGAAAAAAAAGAAATTGAAGGAATTAGAATTTACAATGAAGAGACTAAACTATAACCTTTTGCATATGATTATAGTGGTATACTTAGAGGATGCTAGGGAATCCATTTTTAAAACTAGTTCAAATAATTAACAATTAAATATAATTAATATGGTAATAACAATAAATTATATAATAATACAATGAAATGACAGTTCTACAAAATTAATTGACTTATTCAATGCTATACAAATCAAACTTCCAAAATTATTACATAAAGCTAAAAAAAATATGACAAAACTTATCTGGAAAAAAAAAGGTCCAGATTATCAAAAGACTTAATGAAAAGTAATGCAAGGGAATGTGGCCTAGCTATATCAGATCTAAAACTGTTTTCTCAAGCACCAATCATTAAAACTACCTGATAGTGGCTAAGAAATAGAGTGGTGGGTCAGTACAATAGGTTAGATATACAAGGCACAGTAGTCAATGACTATAGCAGTCTACTGTTTGATAAACCTAAAGACTCAGGATTCTGGAATAAGAATTAACTATTTGACAAAAAGTGCTGGGAAAACTGGAAAATAGTATTGAAGAAACTAGGCATCATACCACATAGTAAGATAAAGTCAAAAGGGTGCCCATGTTTTAGATACAAAGTGTGATACTATAAGCAAATGAGAAGACCAAAGAATAGTTTTCCTTTCAGATCTATGGAGAATGGAAGAATGTTTGAGAAAACAAGGGATAGAGAAGATTATGGTTTGCAAAATCAAAAGTTTTGATTACATTAAATTTAAAGAAGTTTTTGCCTCTTAATCCTGAAATGTTGTGAAAACATTCAGAATTGACTGTTTCACTTTTTAAACAAATTGTGCCACTTAATAAATGTTTGTTACAGCTGATAATACTCACAACTTCTCTAAGTCCATAATCCTAACACTCATGCTCAGCAATGTGATCTTCATGTTGGTTTATGAGCTCTTCATCTCTCATCCAATTTGCCCCCTCTTCAAACAGTACTTCATATATAGGGAGAGTAGAATGTAAAAAATATTCAGACAGGGGGATGTCTAGGTGGTACAGTGAATAGAGCACCAGCCCTGGAGTCAGGAGGATCTGAGTTCAAATCCGACCTCAGATACTTAACAAAAACAAAAACTAGCTGTGTGACCTTGAGCAAGTCATTTAACCCCAATTGCCTTGCTCTCCCCCTTTCAAAAAGCAAAAATAAATATATTCAGACAGTATCACTGAGCCACTGATGCAGACAGACAAAAACTTTTGTCATTTTCCTATTTCCATGGTAACTATAAAATCACGTTTAAGCATTATCTTCCATTTTTACTACAAGAGTAGATATAGGTGTAGGTCGTGCATGTATATAATTATTGATTCATTATCTCAATCCTTATAATGTGACCTTCTTAAGGGGAATGATTATGCTTTTGACTTACTTTGAGTGTCCCCAGCATTTAGGAAAGTTCCAGGCACATAGTAAATGATTGATAAATGATTTTCAACTGATTGTAGGGTGCTAGCACTTTGGGTGGTGACCAAACCTGTAATCTGGAAATAGTGGTTTCAAGGACCATACCTCTGACTTTGTCTAAGTATTGAGATAGGGTATCAGTTTTAACTGATTGCAATTAGAATTCGATTTGCCTAGCCATCAACTTTGTCCAAAAAGTTGAAATTCTGTAATTTGCTATCATTTCCAATTACATGCTCATAAGATAAAAAAATTTGAGAGAGTAAACAATTGCAAAAGGAGAAAAGGAACGACTGACTTAACAAAATTCACGTATGTATATTTATGCATACATATGTTACATATATACATCTACACACATACACATACAAACGCACATCTTTTTGACTACCAAATTAAGTAAACCATGGTTTTTTCCTTTAAAAAAAACAGATTTTCATTATCTTTTGTTTTATCTCATATATATTTCCAAATGTATCCCTCTGTCCTCCCATTTTTTTCTTTCAAATTGTTCTACACATACAGATTCTTTCAAATAGTTGCATTTGTGACTCTTTATGCTCTATATATTGACTTCCCCAAACCTCTTTCAAATCAAATTTGATTTGTTGTCACATCATTGGAATTGTAGCTGTATGCTGGCAGAATCCTGACTAAAAACCAACCACAGAACTTATTATATTTCTCCTCAAAAACTTTCCCATCCCCTTCCTTCCATATTACTGTAGATGTCAACACTATCTTGCTAGACCATCATATTCACATTCTAGTAGTCATCTGTGACTACTCACTATGTCTCGCCTCCTATCCCATATACCCAAGATGTTGCAGACATATTGATTTCAACTTCGCAACAAATCCCATATATTCCCCATTCTCTCCTCTGAAACTGTCACCTTTCTATTGCAGATCCTTGTCAGTTCATGCCTGAAATACTGCAGTAGCCTACTGGTGGGTGTGCCTGACTCTGCTCTCTCCCCCTCCAATTCATCTTCCATTCAGTCTCTAAAGTGATTTTCCTAAAGCATAGGTGCCATGTTCCAAATCAATAAACTCCAATGTCCCCCTATTGCCTCCAGGATGAAAAAAATGCTCTATTTGGCATCCAAAGATTTTCATAACCTAGTTCCCTTATATCTTTCCTGTCTTTCTTCAAATTAATCCTTAATTCTTAAATCTAGTGATACTGCCCTAATAGCTTTTCCATGAACAATATACTCCATGTCTCAGCCTTAGCCATTTTCCCTGGCTATATTCCATGCCTGAAATCCCTCTGCTCCCTACTGACCTCCCTACTTTCCATTAAATCCCACCAAAAATTCCACTTTTTATTGGAAGCCTTCCCTAACTCACTTTTGTAGTGCTTCCCTTCTGTCAATTATTTGCTATTTATAATTTGAATTGCTTGTTTTGTATATATTTATTTGCATTATGTCTATCTCATTGGATTGTAAGCTCCTTGAGGGCAGGAACCCTCCTCTGTCTAGCACTTTTGAATTCTTAGCATGGTTTTTTTTAATTCCTAGCACTTAATAACTTTTGGTTAAATTATTGAACTTCTAGACAAAGGGAGCATTAGTCATTTGCTGGCTTAGCTACTGCCCAATTTGTCTTTGAGATAGGCTCATTTAAGAACTATTAGTCCAAAGTACAAAGACGAAGTTGGGGTAATATAGGTCCAAACTTTCAAATAAGTATAAACAAGAGGAATTTTGCTTAGTTTCTATTTCATGATTTGATAACCATTTTTTCTAGTCTCACAATGACATATCATAAGGTTGATATGGATATATGGCTTAAAACAACAGAAGTCTAAATTTAAAACGTACAATAACATGATCTTTTAAGCAACACTTCTGAATTTATCATTAGAGACTATTACTGTATAATTAAAATACAAGTAGTTCCCCTTTACATAAAGCAAAAATTGATCTGTGTTCAAATATTAATCTAGCTGTTCATAAGCTGATATCAAAGTTCCACATAAGATATCCAGATATCATTATTTTGTTCACACTGTATTTATTAGTTTTGAAGTGGTTTTCCCTCTCAGAAGTCCACAGGAGCAAATTCTTCCTTTTAAATACAATTTTGATACCCATTCAAAATTTTTTAAAATGATATGAAGAAAGTCACTCTGTGAAAAACAAGAAATTTAAGACAAGCATTAAATAGTCAGTAAGTTGCCTTTGGCTGATTAAAATTAGATTGTTAATGATGCTGAATTCTTTCTCACCAACTATGTCAATTTCAGAATAGATCAACTCTAAAAACGTCTAAAGTGATCTGTCATCAATAACAGAATCAAAAGTGCTCAGTTTTAACAAGGTGTTATCTTATATCCTTTTCACCAAAAAGTTGAAAAGGGCTTCCATTAGTGCTGTGATCAAAATTCCACTATCATTTTTGCTTTAGAAGTGGATTGAAACACACAGTTATGCAGCTATGATTTTAAGATTTTGAACAGAGGAAGAGAGAATGGGATTTTTAGTTTTTACTCTTATTTTACTTGTTGTGTCACTGAGTAGCACAATACCCTTGGTTAAAATATTCATCATACTTAACTCCTCCTGTACAATAAATAAATACATAAAATTAGACTAGTTTCAAATCTCAAGAAGTAAGAACTCTAATGATTAGTCAATTGAGTAGCTAGACATGAATAAGGGATATTTCAAGATAGTTATTGGTATCATGAAACAAATTCTAGAAAATATTGTTAAATTTAGTGACATTCTTTTCTGTAATTCTTAAAATGTAAGTAATCTATAACATTTTGAATTAATTCATTCAATTTATTGTATATTAAAAACTAAATCATTCCTTGTAAATGTTTTTTAATTTCCATGTGACTATAAAATCAAAATTTATTAGAACAAACTTGAAGCAAGCCAAAAAAATAAAAATATCAAATAATGTAATAATTTGTCTGAATTATATTTCAATAGGACAACCCTGATTTTTGTCCCTATAGCCTTAAAAGAGATCCTAAAGAAATTTCAGGTGAAGATATGCTAAAGAATTTTATACTCTCTGAGAAAAATTATTAGTTATATCTGGCACCTTGGGGTTTGTGTTGACATTTTCCTTTTCTTATTCTTCCTTCTCAAATATCAGAGGATCCTGCTTACAATTTTTGGAACTCAAAATGAGGTTCAATAAAAAGAATTACGTGGGTATTGAGACAAATACAAAAGCACCCAAAGTGAAAACAAAAAAAGTCTCATCATTATACAGATGCTGCAGAACTGTGTGAGGACAAATGTTTCTCCAATTTAAAAAATGGGGGTAGAGAATGGAGTCTGTAAATATGGGTCAACAAGGTAGAACTCTATTGCAGACAGTTTTCTAGAACATATTTTCTTTTTTGAGGGTGAAGGCAGGATAATTAAGTTGCCTGACATCACATGGCTAGTAAGGTTAAGTGTCTGAGACCAGATTTGAACTCAGGTCCTACTGACTCCAGGGCCAGTGCCATATTCACTGCACCATCTAACATACAAATTTTTTAAAGAGTGGTTTGAAGAGAGAAGCAGAAATCAAGAACAGCTTTTAACAAAAATAAGTTACTTTAATTCATACAATCAACAATCAACAAATAAACTGTTATTAATTTATATGGGCCAGGTATTCTGCTAGGCTTTGGGGATACAAAAGGAGGCAAAAGAAAATCTCTCAAAGAATTTATTATTTACTGAGGGAGGTAACATGCAAACACACACACACAGAGCTCAAGCTATATGCAGGAAAAATAGGACATAATTAAAAGAAAGAAGGCACTAAACTTAAGAGGCAGTAGGAAAAGACTTACTTAAAATAATAAAAAAAGATTGACAAATTGGTAGATTAGGGGAATTATTATTGTGAGGGTCAATGAACAAATGAAAAGGCACATTGTTGGTTTAAGTAGGCTTCAATACATTAAAAATAATTAAGACAGGATACTAATAATTTGTGATTGAAGAGAAGATTGTCCAGTTGGGGAAGAATAGGCTACACACACAGCAAGATAAAAGAATAACCATTGTATCCACGCAGTGTGAAGAAATCTAAAAAAGATGGTTCTCAGCAAATTGATTGGATCCCTGCAATGGTGAGGACAAGAATCATTCAGAGTGGTCAGAAATAGATGTGTTGTGATTAGTGTTACTGAAAGTAATATCCATATCAGCAAAGAAACAGATCCATTGTAATGTCCAACTAAAATTCAATTTCAGTTTCTTCAGTTATAAAATGAGGGGACAGAATAGACAACAAAAAGAAATCCTTATGAAATTATTATTAAAATCAGTTTAGAAATGAGATAAGTAGGGGTGATCTGTAGATATTTGATATTTGTAAAAGTGCAGCTTAAAATATCAAGAGCTAAGCTTTGGGCCAAGGAGACCTGCCTTTAAATTCTACCTCTGACACTCAGAGTATTTTTTAAACAATTAAATTAATCTCCAAAAACTCTAAGCAACACCAAAAGGAGAAGGCAGTGAGCTGCATTGGTAAAGGGAATTTCCTCCTCTGGGACAACCCTACATAGTAAAATTATGAGTCCTATTCCTACACATTTGCATTTTACTTTTAAACAAGGCTAAATTAGATTCTTGTTTATATAGCAATTTCATTTTTAAATTTGCCATAAAAGTACTACATTATATATTTCAGAAAATAAGTGTAATCATAGTTTGGTGATGTATTTTAATTATTTTAATTATATTTCAACTTAATCAGTGATGTATAATTTAAAACTTCCCAACAACAGTGTGTACTACAGATAAATATTTAACAAAAACTGAATTTGTCCAAGACCCAGCATGGAGGTTTATTTCTTAAAATAACCATAAAGATGTATTGTAAGATGTTCCTTGTGCTGGACTTTAGGATAATGTTATGAGAACAAAATGTGCATTTTTATTGAGAGAATGGAGCAAGGGAAACCTGAAAATAGTTTTACTTTAATTTCCACAGTTGTCTAGTGCTTTCCACAATCAATAAGCAAGAATGAGATCAGGGGGCAAAGGGGTGTAAAAATGGAAGAACTGAGGGAAACATACATTTAATTGTCATAATGTAACAGACACTGTGCCAAGTGATTTGTAAATATTATCTTGTTTGATAGAATAACCCTGGGAGATAGGGGATAATATTATCTCAATATTATAATAATGGAAACTGATGAAAAAGGAAACAAAAAAATCTAACAGAACTTTCCATTTGGGTCTTTTGAATTCTTAGAAGCCACATTGTCTAGGCAATAATATTGTTTACAGATAAAAAATGAAGACTCATCATAAGGCTTATTAATTTTTAAAAAGTTCCTATGATGAACTGATTGATTTTTCATATTGCAAAAGATGAAAAAATAATAGCTAAAAAGCTATTATTTCTTTGTAAAGGAGAGCCCTGAAAGAACAGGCTAATGTCATCTCTGTCTCATTCTGGAATGCTGCATTTTGATGAGCTTATATTGACTACATTTTCTAAGATGGCTATATTAGTTGACTCATTTTTAGAGCATTTCTTTGGATTTCTCACATCTGTCAAAGCCCATACAAATACCCCCTAGAGGAAGCAGATGTTAAAAATAATAATTTGGATGTTTGTTTTGACTATTAGACAGAATCTGGGCAACAATCATCTTTGTCTGTTAAGCACCATTAGGAAATGCAAATTGTTGATGATTTTTGGATTAGTTTATTATTGAACTTATAATTGCTTATCTCAATAATCAGTACTGGAGAGACTATAATAAACACAAACACTAAACTCTGGATTATGTACATATAGGATACTGTAAAGCTGAGTGTTAGCATGCAAGCCTACAAAAATATATGGCTGTTTTAGTGACATACTAAATCAGCTGATGATTTGCCAGTTGGAATATGGTCCTACTGAAAAGCATTCTACTCCATGCTACACTTCATTGTTGTTTGAAATATCAGAAATAGACCCCAGTTAAGCACTGATTTTTGTACACTGGTTCAACTTGACCTCTCTTTGAATTTTATTTTCTCATGTCAGCATCCATCATGCCCATTTTAAAATTCCAAATAACAAAAGGGAAGATTGATCTTTAGAAGCCTAGCTGTGGTCTCTTCATTCTGTCGACATGTTTGTTACCTAAAGTTTATCTTTTATGATACAAAACAGAGAATGATAAGAGATGTTTGTTCAAACAGACATGCTTTCACCTTCCAGAAAGCTCATGAGGAATGTTTCTAATTGAAAGCAGAATGGCCACATGGTAAGAAATAAGTTACTAATAGTGTAAGGTTTTTCAGTCTGCAAGGAAAGATATGTGCAAATGACAAATTAAAAAAAAACACTTTAAAAATCCTATCCTTATAAGCTACCCTCCAATGACATCTGGCATTCTTAACTCATAAGCCAAAAATAATGGCTATAAACAGTTGATGAAATTTTGTTTTGGTCAATGAAGACTTCCTGAATATTTAGAGGAGAGAAAGAAAACTACATATCCAAATGTTCAATGACCTGCTTCACATTTGCCAATGCAAAAACATATTTGCACTCTTGTTTCTAATAAATATTATATTGCATATGTTTTAATTATTATGTTTCAGACTTGATAAACTGTATATTTGTCTGCATAATAGAAAAATATTTGTTCTTTCTACTAGAAAGAAGTTAATTTCCCTCCTTCCCAGAAAGATGAAGTAATCTCTATACATTTGCCAGGACTCTGAAAGTAACTGTATTAAGCCTAATACTACCTAGTAGGAGGAAATACTTGTTTATGTATCATTGAGTGCAACATGTTAATTGTTTTCTAATTGCACAAATTACAAAAGAGAAAAATAAAAATAGTTGGGGTTTTCTTGTTTGCTTTTTAAAAAAATTTTTGATAGGAGCATTCCAACTTAGTTGTATTGACTGTAAATGATACAGTCATTAAAAAACATGTCTTAACAGAACAGCAATTACTGTAAAAATTTGACCTGGGGTCTTGGTTTACTGTGAAGGGGTGAAAGAGTAGATTTTAATGAATTTATTTTCAGAAGCCTTGTGCTTTCCCCTCCATACATTCTATAATTGTCCAAATCATTCTTGCTTTCCTTGACTTTAAGAATCCTAGAGGATTAAACACCGTGTACAAAATATGACCTCAACTTGTATTTCTTAGGAGGGCTAGCAGAATTGGAGTAACTTTGTATTACCAAGTAGTTGAGCATTCCAAAATAAATCTTTATTGCCATACCACTTCCTAGGAAATTGATTCTATCATGACAACATTTAGATGTAATTCAGTATTATCCATAGTAGTACTGGTAAAGAGAAAAACTGTAAATTAAGCCAAGTAACTCATTACCTTTACCACTTCCTTCTCCCTTGTAGTAGCCTCCTCACAATCAACATTACTATTATGAATAACATGTAAAAGTAATATAATATATAAATATAAATATATGTGTATATATTTATTTACAATCATTTTATGAAGTAGATCATGAAAATATCATTATTATGTCTATTTAACTAAGGAGGAAAGCTAGGTTTTTTTTTTTTACCATAGTCACATAATTAGTGTATATCAGAATAAAAATTTAAACATTAATCTACCAGTTTTAAGACCAGTTTCTCTTCCACTGGCTCTCTAAATGGCACTTTTCTAGTCTGTGTTCTATTGTCTTTGGGACATGTCTCCTGGCATCATGTGTCCTTAGGGTCCACGTGGCTATAATGAATCCAATACTATACTGGGTATAGGGAGAATTCTTGTACTCAAATCCTAAAATTAATAATTGCTAAGGTGAGGTTTCTAGGAAGATGGTAGAGCAGGTCCAATCTCTTAAGATTTTTCTCCCACAAAAGAGATAAAGTAGTACCTCAAGGTGAACAAAGTGCAGGCAAAAATAAATAAGAATCGGGGTACAACAGGGGCCTTCCTGAAACAGTTTGAGAAGATCAGAAGAAATAGCCCAGGACTAGGTTTCTTCCCTTTGAAGAGTAAATACCTTGAGGCTAGCGTCTTAGTTTACAACAAGCAACAAGCCCTGGGGTTAATTGGTTTGAGAGGCTGCCTTGGCCCCAGGCACAGGAACTTTTATGCCCCCTGGATACTGAGGGGAGTTGGGCATTTGAGCTGGGGAAGGTCAAGGGAAACTCTGCTGATAAGGAATGCCAGACCCAGCTATGCTGTGAAAAATGTGGACAAGAAGGAAAGAGCACGTGTCTGGTCATAGCAGAAGCAGTGGGGCAGAAAGCCCCTGGTTGTGGGCACTTACAGGATGTTGGAGGTTTGGCTTTGGTTCCAAGGTAGAGAGGAGATCTGAATATCTGGGGAAAGAGGCACGAGCCAACATACACCAGTGCTATAGGTGATTAAAAAATTTAAACTATTGCCACAAAAAAATGCACAGGGAAAGGAGAAAGAATTCAACCATAGAATGCTATTATGGGAAGAGAGAAGACTGAGATTCATCTTCAGAGGAGGATTTTGAAGTAAAGAAACCCCCAAAGAGTAATGTCAAATGGTCACCTACCCAAAAAGTAATTCATAGAATATTTTTAAAAAAGATTTAAAAATCAAATCAGAGAGATGGAAGAAAAACTAAAAAGAAAAATGGGAATAATCCAATAAAAACAAGAATTCAACCAATTGGAAAAGGAGAAGCAGAATCTTAAGGAAGATAATGAAACCTTGAAAATTAGAATTGGACAAGGAAAAGCAAAGTCAACAAGATTAGAAGAGATAGAGAAATATTTAAACACACTGTGAATAATGAAAAATGGAGGAGAAAGTCAACGTCTTATAAGAAAACAACAGACCTAGAGAACAGATCAAGAAGAGAAAGCAAAAAATAAATAATTGGACTAACTAAAAACAACGATAAAAAAAAAATCTTGATTCAATAATACAAGATAATAATAATAATACAAGATTCAATAATACAATTGCCCTTAAGCAATGTAACAGAGGGCTTGGGGGAGGGGGAGTAGAAATAGGAAAAAAAAAAACATCCATTGATCACCACTTAAAAGAGATTCCATGAAGAAAACTCCCAGGAATATTATAGTCAAATTTCAAACCCCCCAGCTCAAGGATAAAGTATTAAAAGCAATAAAAATAAAACAATTTAAATATGATGGTGCCACAATTAGAATCACACAGGACCTAATAGTGGAGACATTAAAGGACTACAGGTCTTAGAACATTGTATATTGAAGAGCAAAAGAACTGGGATCCAGGTGAAAATATCAAACCCAGCAAAGTTAAGCATAATCATGAATGAAAATTGGACATTTGATCAACTGTCAGACTTTCAAGACTATGTTAAAAACAACAACAACCCTGAACTTTCCAAGGAGTGAAGAAAAACGCAAGATACATATCAAAGACTGATTACAAGGAATGCAATAAGGGCAGACAGTTTACTCTTTATATGTGTAAAATGCAAAGCTTATGTCTAAGATTCTAATTAATAATTGGGTATCTCATAATAAAGGTTGGAAAAATCCTGAGTATGACACGAATTCAAAAAGTAAAACCATTTAGGAACAGCTAAAAAGAGTAATTATTTTGTACAAATGAGGTGCAAGAGGAAGAATTAATAGAGAGGAGTTAGATGAGGGAGGAGGGCTGGTAATTCTGGTTATCTACTTAAAGCCATTGGTAAAAAGAAGGAACAATATGCATATATTTAGAAGAATATAAAAGTTTTCTAAATTCAGAAAAAATTTAAATGGTAGAGCCATGGGGGGAAGACAAAGGTGGGAGGGATGGTAGGGTGAGGGAATAGATTATAGGGGGTTATAGAAAAGTGTGCAGATTTACATTAATGGGAGGATGGGGAGGCATTCTTAGAAGAGGAAGGCAAGTAATAGGAGGAAAAGGTAGTGGTGATAAGTACAGTAGAAGAAGCAGAAAGATAGGAAAGAAGAGATATGCACAAACATTAAAATAAAGATCTGGGGTTTAATTTGTTTGGGAAATTATATGTCTATGTTATTTACATAGGTATATATGTATTTATATATCTATAATTGTAAAGAAATATCTGTATTTAATTGTAGCCTTCAAGGAGAGAAGAGGAAAAGAAGAACATAAAAAGTACACAGCAGAGAACAAAAGACAACTTATAAGGATGCAAAGAAAAGATGGACAGCTTTCAACACAAAGTGTAGTATTTGTCATACAGGCTTTCTTGAAATGAAAATTTATTGCGACATATTTTGAATCCTCTTTTATGTCCTGCTATGCACACAGTATGCTTCTTTTTTCCTTTCTTATTTTGTATTTGTTACAATATTCAAATTTATTATATATTTTTTTTCTTTTCTCTATTCTGTATGTGTGTTCTGGTGGTTGAGGCTAAAATAAAATTTGAAAATAAAAATAAAAATGTTAATTGGTGCTGGCCATGTTAAAAAAAAATACTTGCTCTACTTTTGAGATTTCTCAACTTCCGTCTTACCCTAGAATTTCCCCCAGTGCTTGCGTCCTCTTTACAATAGAACATGCCTCAGAGGTAAGTGTCCCCCAGAATCTCCAATTTTGGAGGCTTACTAACATTCTCTCTCCTCCTGGCTCTGCCTCTGGTCCCCTAAGTCTTTCCCTTTCCAAAGCCCTTTTGTATGGCATCTTCCCTCAGTAGAATGTAAGTGCTTGGAGGACGGAGACTTTTTCTTTTTGCTTATATTGTATCCTCAGTTATTAATAAAGTGCCTAGAATATAGTAACACATTTAATTAATGAGTGTTGCCTTGTCTGCCTTGCCTCTGAGACAATGGAAAATTATAATCTGCAAAATGGGGATTATACTCCTTACTGAATGTAATTTATAGCGCTACTAAGAAAGCAAAATGAAATAATGGATATAAAGGTCTTTACAATTATTAAAAATTGTCAAGTCCTGCTAATTTCTATGTCTTCCTGAAAACAAATTATAACCCAAAGGGACAGGAAAAATGATGGGAATGTTTCTCGTGGTCAAGTGAAAGTGTTCTGCTTCTATGGAGAAAATGGAAGCTTCCAGGGACACAAGTCCATGGTTCTAGGCAGATAGCAGGTCAAGGGAGAGTCATCAACTGTTCTTATAGGTAGAGGTTCATTTAGCCACAAGAAAGACTATGCACAAGGATGAGTAAGGGTATCATTATAACCAGTCTTGTCAACACTAAGCAAGCAAAGGAATTAAGGAGCAGAGAACAGTAATACAGGGCCAAAGACTGTTAAGTAAAATCAGTAACAAGGCAGATAGTTGCAATAATATCAAACACTTACCTAACAATTACTGTGTATCAGTCACTATACTGAAGACTTTACATATATAATTTCATTTTATCCTCATAACAACTTCTACAAGTTAGGTGTTATTATTATCTCCATTTTCCAGATAAGGAAACTGAGATAAACAGGAGTTAGACAAGTTGCCCCAAATCACCCAGCTAGTAAATGCCTGATCTCAAATTTGAATTCAGGTCTTCTTCACCCTAGGCCCTGTACTCCTATCAAGTGTGCTACCTAATTTTCTAGCCCCTATTGCTTTCAATGATTGGAGGCTTCTAAGTTTTACTTGAGTGGTCTACCTGGCACCAATGCTGAGGAAAGGCTTTTGTCACATTTATATAATCTTCAATAGAAGACAGTTGTTTTGGGGACAAAGAGCAGGGATTTCATGAGACACGGTAGACTGGCATCTCAGAATGTTGAGAAGATACTAATGCTGGCCTTAGAAATTTATGGTACAAAAGTTAATATAGAAAAAATAAAGTTTAAAGATGTGTCATTATGAATTAAATTTTAAATGTGTAACTATACTGATATTGAGTATACAAATTGTCCTTCATTATAATTAAGCAAGTTAACTTTGTTATGTTTTTGGTGACTGTGGTGATTCAAAAAATATAGTTTGCCTAGAAGACAGAAGACTTGATATGTAATGTTATCTTTTTTAACTAAAGAGCATCAGGTCAAAAATTATAGCTGCAAAGGCTATCTAGGTAGAAGCTAGGTGGCACAATGGAACGAACACCTGACCTAGAGGTAGGAAGACCCAAGTTTAAAACCAGTTTCATCCTAGATTGGGGAAAGTCATTTAACCTCTGTCAGTTTGCTCAATTTTAAAACGGAAATGGATAAAAGAACACCTATTTCCTGGGCTCTTTACAAGGGCTAAATAGATAATATTGATAAAGAGCTTAGTACAGTGCCTAGGACTGTATAAATGTTATCATCACCATAATTAGCTAATTCCCCTCTTTTTAATATATATGATGACACTGAGATTCAGTGATGTTAAGCAACTTGCTTGGAGTCACAAAGCTTTCAACTCTTAGAGGTGGCATTTGAACCTGAATCTTCCTGTTTCCAAGTCAGCATTCTGCTAGTGTGGCTTTGGGCAAGGCAATGTAGACTCTTTTAGTTCCATTTTCCTTAGGTTTTTTCCTCACATGACAATTGTAGAAAAGTGGGAAAATATATTTGAATGTATCTAGAAAACTTAAAAATTTCAGAGTTTAAATTATATTTTAATATAACCATCACTAACTAGCCAGCTAACTAATTAACTGTGTGTATATAATATATATATATATATATTTATACATAACATCTGTAATCAATCTACAAATTTTCATCAAGTGCTAAGTGCCTACTATGTGCCAGTCACTGCACTAGGTGCTTGATAATTAAGCACAAAAAATGAAACAATCACCCTTCTCAATGAGTTCATATTCTAATTTTAGAGTGTCTCATAGAACTTTTAAGGAAATGAGCAATTATTTGATTTTTCTTTTGAAGTATATATATAGAAATGCAAAAGAAAAGTATTGTAGTCCCATCAAATACAACTTGAACCCAAAATGCAAATTGCCTAAATTTAGATTCTAGGACGTCAGGAAAGGAAACTCAAAGGCATGAGAAACTGGTGTAGATCATCTTGAAAAGGAACAAATCAGTAACTGAAATTCATTTTCCTCACTCAATTATTTCTATAGTACACAGATCATAAACCCAATATTGGACTCTACACATCACCAGGAGTGCTTGAGTCACTGATAACAGATGCTTTTTACAGAGCCATTACCTATTGCTTTTAAGAACTCTTGGAGGACAAGATAAGTACCACAATGCTAGAATTAGGTAAATGAATTGCTTAAATTTATAAAGGAGGTTTTCTTTTGGTGGGGGAATACTGAAAAATTAACAACTAATATATAGGAGATTTAAAAAACCAAAGTATTTAATGATTGTTTGGATAAAAAACTGAAAAATGAACAAGCTAATCAAAGCAAACAATCATCAATGTGGCTTTAAAATTATATATACACACAAACACAAACCCCCCATGCGAGTCTATTCTATAATTTATTTTCTTTCTATTATAGAGTAATAAATTGTGTGCACCATAAGGAAACAAATGTATCTGGACAGAAGACATTCTTGATTCTTTCACTCAATGCTCTAAATAAAAAGAAAAAATTAGGAAACTTTGAGCTGGAAATATAAGTCTTAAAGTATACAACTAATTGACATACCACATAAAGCATGTAATAGCTTAAGATTAAGGTCCAGTTTTTAAATTACATTCTGTTTCTATTATTATTGTTAATTATCATCATCCTTTTTATTATCAAAAAATATAAAGGGGGGGGCGGAGCCAAGATGGCGGAGTAGAAGCAGCAAGGTCCCGCAGCTCCCACACCGCCACCCTAAACACCCAGAAAATACGAGCCCAGACAAAGTCTAGGAAAGTCTAGGACTCTCAGACTCACACAAATCC
>CM053601.1:96647679-96681363 GCA_028646575.1 Pseudocheirus occidentalis | reverse complement strand
CAATTTATCCTGAAACCTCAACGTACACATATACACCCATGCTCAGATACGTATTCATACGCATATATACCCTCCTATATATACATATGTGTAGGTGTATATATATATATATATATATATATATACATATATATAGATATATACATATATATCTTTTTCAAGAGGTGATCAGTGAATTCTTTCAAGTTTTATTTTGCCCTCTGATTCTACAATACCAGGGAAATTTTCCTTGAGAATTTCTTGAAGGATGCTTCCTAAACTCTTTTTTTTGATCATGGTTTGCAAGTAGACCAATACTTTTGAGATTGTCTCTACTGGCTCTATTCTCCAGGTCAGTGGTTTTTTCAAGGAGATATTTCACATTGCTTTCTACTTTTTTTTCATTTCTTTGTAACTGTTTAATAGTATCTTGGTTTCTCATAAAGTCATTAGCTTCCACTTGCTCCACTCTAATTCTCAAAGAATTATTCTCTTCAGAATGCATTTGAGGCCCTTTCTCCATCTGGCAAATTCGACTTTTTAAGGCATTCTTCTCTTCATTGGCTTTCTGGGCCTCCTTTGCCATCTGAGTTAATTTGCTCTTTAAGGTGTGGTTTTCTTCAGTCAGGTTGTTGACTCTCTTTTCATGACTTTCTAGCATCTTTCTCATTTCTCTTTCCAATTTTTCCTCCCCTTCTTTTATTTATTTTATTCCAAGTCCTTTCTAAGTCGATCCATAGCTTGTAGGTATTCTTCCAGTGTCTTGGAAGCATTTGGTGTGGGAGTTCTGAGTATGTTTTCTTCCTCCCGCTCTATCCTTTGATCCTTTTTGTCCACAAAAAAGGATTCTAGAGTTTTATTGCTCTTCTTACTCTGCTTCCTTTTCCTCATGTTGGCCAGTCTATCAATTGCTTGGTTTTTTAGCTCTGTGAAACTCGGCTTCCTGGGCGTGGGGGGAGCTCTGTCCCAAATCGCTGGGACCTTCACAGCTGCCAAAGCTATTAGTGGGGTGCTGCAGCTCCCCCCCAGCTTTGGCTCACTGAAAGCACACCCCAGGACTACCACCCAAGACCACGGTCCAGATCCAGGCCGCTCAACCCAAGAGCCCTTTGCCCTGATGGATCACCTCAGCCCCCCTGCTATCTGCAGGCCAGGGGCTCTGAAGCAGCCCAGTGAAGGCTGCTGCTGCTTACAGCCATTCCTGCTGACACAGCTGGCCTTTGGCTGCTTCATTGCCTTGGGAGCAGTTTGGCCAGACCATTCTTCTCCCCCAAATTTAGCAAAATCCACTGACCTTTCTCTTAGCCTTCTTTACTCTGGCCTAATAAATGTGGTAACTGTGCCTCCAGTACCTCCGATCTGCTCTCCTATAGATTCAACTCGGCCTGACTTCCCTGGGGCCTCCCGGCCCTTGGCTCCCAGACTGCTGTGATGAGCCCCACCTGCTGAGCTGCTTGCATCAACAGATGTGTTTTCTGTATTTTGGAGAGTCTTGGAGCTCTAAAATTTGTTTAGAGTCATATTTTATTGGTGTTTAGGGTGGCTGTGTGGGAGCTGCCAAACTTTGCTGTTTCTATGCCGCCACCTTGGCTCTACCCCCTGCAAGTTTTTTTTTTTTGTTGTTGTTGTTGGATTAACAGTAATAAAGCTAGAATAAGAGGATAAAATGTAAAAGATGGAAAAAATTAAATATCACTGATGAAATCCTATACTTCATACAAAATACCAAATTTTGAAAGAGTATTACAAATTTTAAAAGCAGAATTAAAAACATGGTCTACATCATGAATAGGATGAGAAGTATCAATGCAAAGAACTCTGAAGTTTTGCCTCATATCCTACAGTTTAAAAAATGATAATAACAATAACAACAACAAAAAAGAACAATAAATATTGAAGGCATCTGGACTTGAAGAAACACTCTAGGAAGCTTTGCATTGGTCAAACTATTTTGAATATCTTTTTGGAAGTATGCGATGAAAGTGACTAACTCTCCGGATGCTTTTTTCCCTTATGTGTTTTCTGTATGAGATCTATACCTCAAGCAAGTCAGAGTCAGAAAAAAGGTCCAGTTTGTACCAACATATTCATAATGGCATTTTCAAATAATAGAGATCTGGAAGCAAAATATGTATAAACACATTGGATAATAGCTTTAATAACTATGGTATTATGAGTTAACCCAAAATCTCTCTGCTCCAGCAGCTTTAAGGGGTGTGTGTGTGTGTGTGCACATGTCTGTGTGTTTGTGAGTGTTTTAAAGCAAAAGGCATTCAAAAACCATGCAAAAAGTTAAAATTATTTCAGCAATATAAATCAAAACTGTCCAATTATAAATCTATATAATATATAAATACTTTACGTTCTTTCATCTTTCCAAGAATAAATAAAATTTTACAAATATATACCCATACATACATACATACATACACTCATATACATGCACACACATATATACATACATATATACATATATATAACATTTGTGTCTACTTTACATAGAAAACATTTCAATAAAATCATTCTTTATCATCAATACTCCCCATGGGCATATAGTTTATACACATACATATAAACATACATATACCAAGAATATTATATCCAAATTCCAGAGATCTCAGTGGAAAGAGAAAATACTTTGAGCAGCTAGAAAGAAAACATTCCAGTACTATGGAATCACATTATCTCACATAAGATTCAGTAGCTTTTACATGAAAAGAGCAGAGCACTTGGAATATACTGCTTTGGAAGGTGAAACACTAGTAATACAACCAAGAATAATCTGCACAGAAGAACTTAATATGATCATTTGGAAGGGGGGGAAGGACATTTTTTAAAAATCACCATTCTAAAGGATTCCTGAAGAAAAGAATGGAGCTGCATAGAAAATTTAACTTTAAATATGGCTCAAAATGAAAAGTTAGACATGAATAAGAAATCATAATGGACTCAATAAGTTTGCACTTTGATTTTCCTTCATGGGAAAATAATACATGTAACTCCTAAGTACTTTATCATTATTAGGGCAGTTAGAAGGAATATACATAGAGGGCATGGGTGTGAGTTGACTACTATTAAATGATTTTTAAAAAAGTAAATTCAAGGAGTGAGAAAGAGGGATACAGTGGGAGAATTTGGAAGGGCAGGAGAGGATGTAGAAAATTATCTCCCATATGAGATGCTTGACAGAAGAGATGTTAAAATGAAGGGGGAAGATGGGGTGTGACAGGGAATGCTTAAACCTTACTCTCATCAAAATTGACTCAAAGAGTGAATAAAATATATATTTAGGTGAGTATAGAAATCTATCTTACCCCAAAGGAAGTAAAAGGAAAGGAGCAAAAAAAATTTAAAATGTGTGATAAAAATTAAAAAGAGGATAAATTAAGAAAGGCATTGATCAGCAACAAAATGAACATTCCAGGTTGGACAAGGTGAAAAGAGAGAAAGAGAAAGAAGATACCTATTGTTTCCAGCTGACTCTCAACCTTGACAACCGCCACCAAGATACACTCTTCCCCTCAAAGCCAACTCTTCACCCATAGGAGATGTCATGGAGTCAAATATTGTCATAGTTGTACTTACAAAACTGTTTTTAAAACTTCATAATTTTGCAATTTTTTCTATAAAAGTATGCATAAAGTTGTTCCATTATTCTAATTTATGAAGGTTTTTTTAGAGTCAAATATTGTCATCAGGCCTAATAGATATGATTTCCAACTTCATGTCATTATCAAACTTAATAGGCATACTTTCTCTGATTTTATTTCACTTCAGTATTCAAAACAATATTCTAAACTCTTTAGTAGAATAGGGCTAAGAATACATATTTCTCTCTCACTCAACTAAAGAACTATTGTGGATAACATGAATTAATCAATTTACTTTGAGTCAATTCATTGAATTAGTTCTTCCTCTTACTTAAATTATATCCAACCCACTTTTTACTCCTCACAATATTGTCCCTAAGTATAATGAAAAAGACTGTCAAATTATTTGCCAAAAACAGGAATGGCATATTTACTATCTTTCCCTATTTTTCCAGTTTAATTGGCCAAAAAATAAAATGAATTTACCTTTATGTGACTTGATCTTTATGAAGTCACAATTATTTCTTCATGATTACTTTGCCCCTTTAAAATATTGTGAATCACCCTCTTAATATTTTTTTCTAAGAGCTTTCCAGAACTAAAAACCAAGCACAGCAGGCTACGGTTTTCAGATATAACCATCTTCTTTCTTATTTTTGTTTTTTAAATTGTTAAAGAAAAAATCCATCATTGTCCTGGATTTGTAGTAATTCTTCCATTACACGTGATTACTCAAAGATGTCTGTTAGTTCCTCGGCAATTACTTCTACCAATTTTTTTTTTTTTTAACACAAGTACTGTCAGCTGTGTCCACATCCAAGTACAATTCTGTTCAAGAATACGTTACTTGAATTCATTGAGTTTTAGTTGTTGCTGTATTAACTTGTCTCACATATGTTGTTCCAATTCCCTATCAATCATTTTTCCTCTGTCGTTTCTAACCAAAAGATACTTCTCCGTAAAAGAGAACATGAAATTGGAGTAGTATGCATCTTTCCTTTCTCCATCATCCTGTCAACTACAAGTAGCAGAAATAAGCCTTCTTTGACATTCTCTTTGCCCCCAAAACAGTGGTAGCAGCAAGAACAGTCTTGTTTATATCCTTAGCATTCATCACCATGGAATAGCACTTTTGAGGATTTAATGTTCCTGACACCATTCTTGCATGCTACTTTTCGCTGTCCATCATCTAATACCTGGGCTTACTCTGATCTATGAATTATGTATGTGTGTGTGTGTATATTTGTATGTATGTATGTATGTATGTTTAGAAAACGTTTCCTGGTGTTCCTTAAAAGCATAATTTCTGAATGTTTTAATAATTTCATTCTTTAGAGAGTCTCATCCTGCTTGATTCTCCTTATTTGTTAGAATTTGTAGCTATTAAATCTTAACTAAAACTTCTCTGTAACACTTTAAATTCACTTTCCCAACATCTACAGTATGCATTAGGCTATCTCTGCTTTTCTCTCAATGTGAGGTTTTGTTTGTTTGTTTGGTTGGTTGGTTAATTAGGTTACAAAAGAATATTTTGCTCTTAAAATTTCACATCATTTGTTAATTAGGGATATTAGTTTAAACTCTGCAGCCTGACTTTCTGTTTTGCCTTTCCCTTGATACCTTAAGTTCAAGAATATATTTGTATCATTTAAAGGAAACAACAGCATATGGCCTGTTTTTTGTAATATTGAATAAATTGTTCTTTGAATGCTTGATTCATTCAGCTTAGTAAACTATCTGACCTTAGATTGTTGGTATTTACTTTTTGAGTTAATTTATGACTTGCCGAGTTTCATGTTTTTGTTCTGGCAATTTTACATTTTTAAAAGTATACATCAAGGTAAAGAGTTGAAAGTTTATTAGCATATCCTTAAGAAAAAAATAATTTCTAGCATTTCCATTGTTAATTTTTCATCTATTGGGAATGTTTTTGTTTAATTGTTGATGCTAAAAGTTTGATTTTTCTCTTTCTTGAAAAAATCATATATGACTATATATTTTATAGTAATATGAAAAAACAGATCTGTTTTTTCTTTCTAATACATTTAAATTTTTGCTTTCAATATTATTAATTTCTCATTTGATTTTCAGAATTTCCTCCAGTTCATGGGCTCAGTATTTAATTGGGACTTAAAAATATGTTGTCTAATTTTTTATTAATTAGCTTGTTTCTTTTAAAAATTTCAACTTTTTCTGGGGCAAAGGAGCAACATTGAAATTCCTAACTATCATGGTTTTATTTTTCTATTTTTCTCTTTAACTCATTTAACTTTTCTCTTAAATATTTAAATGCTATTCTATTCAGTGTCTATGCGTTAAGTATTGACATTAATTATGCTGACTTTGATTATAATGAAGATTTTTATCTGCTTAAATCAAGTTTATTTTTATTTCTCCATATGAAATAATTTCTTCCTCTGCTTTTTTGAATCCATTTGAAGCATAATATATTTTGTGCTAGTACTTTTGCTTTTGTAATAGAGTAGTTGAAAACTTACTAACACGGGTTCTGAATAAAGAAACTGCATGCTGCACGGTGCCTAGTGAAGCAACAAAATAATGGGTGAGAGACATTGATTAGTTGATCTCAAATCCATGGGTTCAAGTCATGGATTCCCTGGCCATCCCACTACCATCCCCCTCACCAATCACACAATCATATTCTCAATTTAACAAAGTGTTACTCTTGAAGCAGCATAGTGGCTAGAGCATCACACTTGGAGCCAGGAAGTCTCATGTTCAAATTTTGCAAATGAAACTTCTAAAAGGTCTAATCAAGGGCAATTTACTTAAACTTGCTCAGCCTTGATTCCCCTGATATATAAACTGGGAATCATAATGGCACTTTTTCCAGGGAGTAAATGTGCAATTCAAAATAGATATATAATGAGCTTTGCAAATATTAAACTGCTATGGAAATTTTAGCTCTTATTATAAGGTCATCTAATACAATGCATTTTACTGATAGGCAATTTGAGGCTCAGAGAAACTTGGTGATTTGTATTAGGTAACAAATGATGTAAAATGCAAATTTGAATCTGAATTTCTTCCATCTGTTCAGAAGAAGCTCTAGAATTGTACTTTGTTACTGTCTCTAGATTTTATGGAAAGAAATCATCATTAAAAAGGACTATTAATTTAACAGCCCTTCTGCATTTGACAGAGGGAACATTCCAAAAGTTTTCAGGATATTTGAAATCTCTCACCACTATATTATATATTGGAGTACAAGGTTAATGATCACTATTCAAAGCTCTTCCCATTCCCTTCTTTCATGCAGTGATTCTGTAATATACAGGCAGCTAGTGATAACAGTAGAGTACTAGATTTAGAGTCAGGAAGACTCATCTTCTTGAGTTGAAATTTCACCTCAAATGCTGACTGTGTAACCCTGGGAAGTCACTTAAGCCATTTCACTTCACTTTCTTGTAAAAATAATTTGGAGAAAGAAATGGCAAAACAATTCTTTATCTTTGCCAACAGAATCCCAAATTGGGTCAAAAGGAATTATATATAACAGAAGTTACTAAAAAAACTATAATAACAGCGATCTTTAATATACATCCAAATTATTATTCCTTCTGCTTTTCACTTCATTGCTCTCTACTCTGATGTTCTCTTCCATATTTCTCCTTTGGGCTATTGGATTTTTACATATGATTGAACTTCTTAATAGACAAGTCTACTTTATTATCCATTTGATCTGTTCTGTTCTTTTGAATAAACTACACTGTTCCAGATACATATTCCAGATGTGAGTCCCATCCTGTGAAATTTGATTGACTTATTAACTGTGGATATACTTCCTAGCAACTGGTTCACTCCTTTTTTGTCTTTCTTGGTGAACTCATTTGCTCCCATATGCTAAATTATCATACTTATGGGGAAAATGCACACACACACATATCAAAACACACACATGGTATATTTCATAATTGCACACACCACATACTTTGGTAGAATTAAAATTATACCCTATAATACATCATGTGTGTGTATGTGTGTTTGTATTATACATACACACATTCATACATGACTGTGTGTATATTTTTCTCTGTGTGTGTTTATGAAGTTTGAGTCTCCCTACTGAACTCCAAAACCACATTGCCAATTTCCTATTGGGCATTTCATATGCAATATCCAGCAATATCTCTAATTCAACATGCCCAAGCCTATGTAATTATCTTCATTTACCCTCAAGTCTTCTTTCCTGCCAACTTCATTTCTCTTGACAGCTACACCATTCTTCCAGTCTTGTGGATTCCTAACCTCTATATTGGTCTCACTTTCTTAGTCGCTCAATCTCCCTCATTTCTCATCAGTAACTAAATATTGACATTCATACTTAAAGATTCCTCTCAAGTATTACTCCTTATCTCCACTGAGATAACTGAGATAATGCTGACCAATAGCATTGGTCAGACCCCTATAACCTCTGGTAGAGATGCAAATCATTCTACCTGACTCATCTCTCTCTACTCAAATCTATCTCCCATTCTTTTCAAAGTAATTTTTTTTTTGCTCTTTGGAGGGCAATTGGGGTTAACTGACTTGTGCAAAGTCACATGGCTATTTTTTGTGTCAAGTGTCTGAGGCCAGATTTTAACTCAGGTTTTCCTGATACCAGGGCCAATGCTCTATTCACTGAGCAGCCTAGCTGCCCCCAAAGTAATTTTTTTCATGCGGAGATCTAACAATGCCAATTGTTTTTGCAATAAAATTTAGTGGTTTCTCTTGTTTTTCAGTCCAAAAAGAAATCCGTCAGTACACATTTAAAACTTTATATTTTGTTGAGTGTTTTTAGGTTCTCTTTTTAGCAAAGTATTAAATCATTTTTTATGACTTTCTTATATCACTCACATTTTGCAACCCAATTTTTCCTCTGCTACTGTAAAACCAAGCACAAACAGATTCCCAAAAGAATGCTATTGTGAATAGCTTTTAAAATTTGGATTACACAGTAATAGTGAACACTCTATTTATTCCATTACAAATCAAGATGCAGTACAATATTCACAATACAATATTCTCAATATTATATCTTATTACAGAAAGTCACGATATAGTGTTCATAACAACTTGACAATAGAATGACCACACAGTTTTCACTACAGTGGCCCAATATTTAGAACAAGGAACAAAAGAAGAATCACCTGGTTCCCCTATGGGGGAAACCCTTCTCACTTAAAGATTCAATCAATCAATTCACAATATACCAATATTCCACTCATGGGGCAACCATTAACTTAATCAGTCACTCATCTAGCAGTCAGTCACTAAGCTAATTCCCAATTACTAAATATCATTAGTCACTAATACAGTTATTAGAAAACCACAAAACCCTTCTACCCCTTGGTGTCCAGCAAACATCAGTTTAGTCCAAGGGGAGGCTTTTCCATAGGTTTTGACTCTGGAAGGTCTCTCTGATTCCCTGGATCCCCTTCCATGGTTCCATCTCCCTCCTGAGTCTGTCAAACAATCACCTTGATTCAGAAACAGACAGCTGCCAGGTTCTCATCCAGTCCTCAGAGTTAGACAGCTCCAGATCCTTATCCAGTCCTCAGGGCAATCCCTGGCACACACTGAAGTTCACAGGGTTCAGCACCCCTCAAACCCTTCACCACTTCTCTTGCCTGGAACTCAAGCATCAGCCAGGCCATGAATAAAGAAAGTCTTATCCTGTTCATGTTTCAGTCAGCTTCCAGATACTGGGAGAGGAACTCTCCCCGCCCCCTCTCTCTGTCTCTCTGTCTCTCTATCTCTCTGTCTCTCTGTCTCTGTCTGTCTCTGTCTATTTCTGTCTCTGTCTCTCTGTCTCTGTCTCTCTGTCTCTGTCTCTGTCTCTCTCTGTCCCTATCTCTGTCTCTGTCTCTGTCTCTCTCTTTCTCCCTCTCCCTCTCTCTCTGTCTCTCTCTCTGTCTCTCTCTCTCTCTGTCTCTGTCTCTCTCTCTCTGTCTCTGTCTCTCTCTCTCTCTCTCTCTCTCTCTGTCTCTCTCACTCACTCACTTACTTTCCCTCAGCTGGATTCAGTCTCCATGAATCATCCTTCACTGAGGAGCCAAATCCAATTATCTCTCACTGTCTCTAGAATTCTTCTTTATATACAGCACTGGCTTCCTTTCTCAGCCAATAGCCTTCTTCTACATCAACAGGAGAGTTTATGCCTTCTCAATAATGGGCAGGGTTCACGCCTTCCATACTTAGCCCTAAGTTACTAGGTGCTTCTTAACCCTGGGTTACTAAGTGCTAAGTATCTGATAAACTGATTACTATTACAACTACTCTTGGCAAGAAGCTAATTTATATTTTTTTGATGTAGGAGCTTTGATTT
The DNA here is from genome assembly GCA_028646575.1 of Pseudocheirus occidentalis. NCBI lineage: Eukaryota > Metazoa > Chordata > Mammalia > Diprotodontia > Pseudocheiridae > Pseudocheirus > Pseudocheirus occidentalis. The sequence continues at coordinate 96,671,463 of CM053601.1, read as the reverse complement.
TGTTGTCTTCTGGGGGTATATTTTGATCTTCTTTGTCACCGAAGTAACATTCTACAGTCTGCGGCTTTTTTCTTTGTTTGTTTTTTTGTTTTTAATGCGGCTTGCTCATTTTCTCAGCCAAATACTTGACTTTTTAATACTTCGTTAAGATATGACTCTGCTTCCAGTGTGGAGGGTGTGTTTCAAGGGTTTTGTTTCAGAGATAGTTCTAGGGGCCTGTAATTTTTAATTCTTCCAAGGCAATATGATCAAAGAATAGGTGTTCGCTCCTTCCTGTTCTGTGCTCTAGTTTGTGAGTGACCACAAGCACTATTTTTGGTCTTCAGACTGCGAGGAGGATTCCACTGCAGTCACAAGCTCTGCCACACGAGGGCTCCTCCTCACCAGAAGACCTCCATCCAAGACTACTACCCATATCCAAGTAGGGCAAAGTGAAAGAATGCTGCCTCAGCACCAGCAAGAGATTCCTGAAATCCCTCTCTGATCAGCCACTCTATTCCCCCATCCCCACTCTATGTGGGCTGAAAGCTCTGCAAGCCACCATCTTGGGGTTGGGACCAGACTGTACTCCTATATCACCCAGGCCCAGACAGACCTTCCCACTCACCTTATAAGTTGTCTTTGTCATTTGTGGGTGGAGAGGTCGTTAAAGTGCTACAGCTGTCAGTGATTCAGTCCCTAAGGCCTTCTCCAGCCAAGTTTGTGCCAACATAGCCCACACTATACTCTTCTCTCAGACTGGTGGAAAAGACTTTTCCTTTCAATCTTCCAGGGTGTCTTGGTCTGTAAATTTGTTTCACTCTGACAGTTTGTGAGTTCTTAAATTGTAGAAATTGTTTAGAATCATTTTTCATGAGGGTTTGGAGGAGTCTGGAGGAAAACTGAAGCATGTCACTGCTTTTACTCCAGCATCTTGGCTCTCCACCCTACGAAATCTTATATTTTGACACCAGATATTAGACATACTTATAGATGAAAGACAGAAAGATAACTAAGGATAGATAGATAGATAGATAGATAGATAGAGATAGAGATATATAGATATAGATATAAATATTTCTGAACATACAATACATATTTCTGAACATACATTGCATAATATTGCATAACAGATAGAATTCTATCTCCTGTCTTTTTGCCTTTGTACTGGCTATTGCTTATTCCTAGAAAAGATACTGTCCTGGTCTCAGCCTCAGTGAATTCTTAATTTATTTCAAAACTCAATTTTATCAGATAATTTTACATAATACTTATTTTAAACCATCTAACTTCACATTTCTCCCTTCAATATCCAGGTTTTGATTATTTTGAATTTATTATACACAAGAGTAGTCAGTCAATTTTTTAAAATTGTTATAACACCTTTTGTTTATCTTTAGCTTATATTATTCATTTCCACAAGATTTTGGGTTACAAACTTACTTCCTGTTTTTCCCCTACCCACCACTCCAAAAGAATGATCCCACTGTATACTCCATCCCCCCATTCTGCTCTCTCCTATAACCTCCTCAATCACCCCTCTGACTTTGCATAAGGGGAAGATGGATCTCCCTGCCCCAGTGCCTGCGTATCATATTTTCAATTTACATATTAATAATAATAACAATAATAATAATAACAATAACAATAATGATACATATATGCATATATGTATACACGTATATGAATATGTGTATATACATAAATAGATACACAGATAGATAGACAGACAAACAGACAGACAGATAGATAGATAGATAGATAGATAGATAGATAGATAGATAGATAGAATTTAAAATGCTAAATTCTAGGTAGAAGCAGGAAAACGCCTCAGCTGGCATAAAGCCACCTCAAATACCCATAAAAATTACTCTAAACAAAGCTCACAAAAATACAGAAAACACATCCCTAACTGAAGGTAGCTTGGCACAAAGTGCTCATGGCAGCAGGCTGGGAGCCTAAACCAGTCCAGTCTGAAATAGCAGCCTGGCCCCAGGGTGGTCAGAAGGAGCCACAGTTGGAGCCTTCAGGAGAGTGGATCAGCAGCAGCTGTGACAGTTTTCAGATTTATCAAGCCAGATGAAATAAGGAATAACTGAAAGGTCAGTGGAATTCAGCTAAATTTGGGGGAAAGGTGTGGTCCAGGCTAACTGCCCCCAAGGCAAGGAAGCACCAGAAACAGTGGCCCTGTTGTGGCTTCCATCTGGCTGCTTCAGAGATACCCACCTGCAGAATGCAGGAGGACCAAGCAATCGTGCAGAGGCCAAGTTCTCTTCTGTTGAGTGGCCTGGATATAGATAGTGGTCTTGGATGGTGGTCCTGAGGTGCGTTTTCAGTGAGCCAAAGCTTGTGGGGGTGGCAGCAACCACCTAATAGCTTTGGCAGCTGTGAAAACCCCAGGGATTTGGGACAGACCTTTCCCCTCTGGAAGCAGAGTTCCACAGAGCTAAAAAGACAAATAATTCACTGTCAAAAAAAGCAGGAAAAGGAAGCAAAGTAAAAACAGCAACCAAACTCTAGAATCCTTTTTTGGGGACCAAAAGTATTAAAGCACGGAACAGGGGAAAGACAGTCAGAACTCCCTCACCAAAAGCTTCCAAGAAACATGAAGACTGCCTCCAAACCATAGATCAGCTTAAAAAGGACTTAGAAAACCAAATAAGACAAGAGGAGGAAAAATTGAGAAGAGAAATGGAAACGATTCAAGAAAATCATGAAAAGAGGATCAACAACCTGTATGAAGAAAATAACACCTTAAAAAACAGATTAACTCAAATGGCAAAAGAGGCAAAAAACCAAAGAGGAGAAGAATACCTTAAAAAGTCCAATTTTCCAGATGGAAAAATAATCTCAAAAGCATTCTGAAGAGAAGAATTCCTACAGAATTAGAGTGGAGAAAATGGAAGCAAATGACCTTATGAGAACTCAAGATAGTATTAAACAGATCCAATCAAATGAGAAAATAGAAGGCAATGTCAAATATCTCCTTGAAAAAAACACTGACTTGGAAAATAGATAAAGGAGAGACAATTTCAAAATTATTGGACTTCCTGAAAGCCATGATCATAAAAAGAACTTAGCATCCTTCAAGAAATTCTCAAGGAAAATTGCCCTGATATTTTAGAAGGGCAAAATGGAACTTGAAGGAATTCACCAATCACCTCTTGAAAAAGATCCCCAAAAGAAAACTCCTAGAATTTTTATAGCCAGATTACAGACTCCCCAGATAAAGGAGAAAATATAACAGGCTGCCAAGAGGAAGCAATTTGATAACTGTGGGAACACAATCATGACATCCCGGGTTTTAGCAGATTCTACATTAAGGGATCATAGGGCTGGAATATGATATTCTGGAGATCTAGGGAGCTAGGATTAAAATCAAGAATCACCTACCCAGCAAAATTGAATATAATGTTCCAGGACAAAATATGGTCATTCAGTGAGGGGAGGACTTTCAAGCATTCTTGCTGAAAAAAAAGAACAGAACTGAACAGAAAATTAGACATTCAAACACAAGAAGCATCAGAAGGTATGCATAGAAAGAAATCATAAGGAACTTATCAAAGTTGAACTATTTACATGCCAACATGGAAAAACCATAATAATAACTTATGAAACTTTTCTCAGTATGACAATACGTGAAGGGAATACAAATCTATATGTATACCTACACATATGTCTATATAGGAGGGTATATATTCATATGAATACATATCTGAGTATGTGTGTATATGAGCTCATAGAGGGCACAGAATCAATTGAATAGGAAGGGATGATACTTTAAAAAGTGAAATTTTGAGGTGGGAGAGGATTAAAATGAGAAGAGACAAAGAGAGACAGAATGAGGTTAATCTCCTCATATAGAAGTGGCTAGGGAGAATTGTTACAATGGAGGGACAGAACAGGAAGGCAAAATGGAAAGGGTCAACTTGACTCTCATTGAATTTGGCTTAGGGAAGGAATGACATAAAATCTCACCTAGGTATCTTGCCATACAGGACAGTAGGGGGAATGGGGATAAAAAGTGAGATGATGGATGGGAGGGAAAAGGTGGGGGGGTGTTGCTGGACAGGGACGGGGATAGGGTAGAGAACAGAACAAGGGCTGGGTGGTACAGGAAGGAGGGACATATCATTTTCTCCCAATTTGTCCACTGTGGAGATGTCCTGTGTGATTACACATGTACAGCCTGTATTAAATTGTGTGTCCTTCCAGTGGCGGTGGGTGACAAGAGAGGAAGGGAAAGAATCTAGAATTTAAAGTTCTATAACCAAATGTTTAAAAATATACATATATTTATTGTTACTATTATTATTATTATTACTATTATTACCTAAATGCAACTTGGAATTAAGATATACAGGCACTGGGGGAGACAGACCAATCCCGCCCTACCAGAAAATCAGATGGATGATAGAGGAGGACATAGAAGAGAGCAGATTAGGGGAGGGGCTTTACAGTGGGATCGCTATTTTGGAGTTGTGTGTAGGGGAAAGATAGGGTGAAAATTTGTAGCTGAAAATCTTGTGGAAATGAATGAAGTAAACAAGAAAATGAATAAAATAATTCAAAAAAATTAAATTCAAGATTCTTTCCCTTCCTTTCTCTTCAACCACCCCTGCTGGGAAGACAAGCAATTCAATACAGGCCATATATGTGTAGTTACACAAAATATCTCCACATTAGACATGTTGTGAAAGACTGAGTATATTCCCCTCTAGTCTATCCTGCCCCCAACTTGTTCTATTCTGTACTTTGTCCCTGTCCCTATACAAAAGGATGTGCTTTTAATAACCTTACCCACCACCCTGCCCTCCACTCCATTATCCCCACTTCTCATCCCCTTTCCCTTTACTCTCCTCTACGGCAAGATACTCAATTTAAAGTGAATATCATTATCTCCCTAAGCTAAATTCAATGAGAGTAAGGTTGTCCAGTTCCCTTTTGCCTTCCTGTTCTTCCCCTCCATTGTAACAATTATCCCTTGACTCTTCTGTATGAGATATTTTACCCCATTCTGTCTCTCCCTGTCTCCTCTCATTATATTCATCTCCCACCTCTCAGTTTCACTGTTTAAATGTCATCTCATCCTATTCAATTAATTTTGTGGCCTCTGTCTACGTATACATGTACACATACATACACATACTCTCACATGTATTCATACACATGTTCCCTCCTATATATACATGTGTATACATATATGTATATGTGTGTATGCATGTATTTATATTCCCTTCAACTTTCCTCATATTAAGAAAAGATTCATGAGTTACAATGATCATTTTTCCACGGTGGCATGTAAACAGTCCAACTTTGATAGGTTTCTTATTATATCTTTTCCATGTTTACCTTCTCATATTTCTTGTGTTTGAATGTCAAATTTTGTATTCGGTTCTTTTTTTTTTTCTGAAGAATGCTTGAAAGTCCTCCACCTCATTGAATAAACATATTTTCCCCTGGAACATTATACTCAATTTTGCTGGGTAGGTGATTCTTGGTTTTAATCCTAGTTCCTTTAAGCTCCATAATATCATATTCCAGGCCCTTTCCTCCCTTAATATAGAAGTTGCTAGATCCTGTGTTATCTTGATTGTGTTTCCACAGTATTCAAATTGTTTCTTCTTGGCAGCTTGTAATATTTGTTCCTTGATCTGGGAAGTCCAGAACCTGACTATAACATTCCTAGGAGTTTTCTTTTTGGGATCTTTTTTTCAAGAGGTGATTGGCGAATTCTTTACATTTCTATTTTGCACTCTGGTTTTAAGATATCAGGCAATATCCTTAAAAATTTCTTGAAGGGTGATTTCTAGATTCTTTTCTTTTTTATCATGGCTTTCAGGTAGTCCATTAATTTTAAAATTATCTCTCCTGGATTTATTTTCCAGTTCAGTTATTTATTCAATGAGACATTTCACATTGCCTTCTTTTTTTTACATTTGTTTAGATTTGTTTAATAGTATCTTGATTTCTCATAAAGTCATTTGATTCTATTTGCTCCACTACAATACTCAAGGAATTATTCTCTTCAGTGAGATTTTGAGATTCTTTTTCTGTTTGGCAAATTTAACTTTTTAAGGCTTTCTTTTCCCCATGGTTTTTTTTTTTTGGGGGGGGGCTTCCTTTGCCATTTGAGTTAGTCTGTTTTTTAAGGAGTCATTTTCTTCAGTCAGATTGTTGATCTTCTTTTCAGGATTTTCTTCCATTGTTCTCATTTCTTTTTCCCAATTTTTCCTCCACTTCTCATTTTTGGTTTTCAAAATCCTTCTTAAGCTCCTCTATGGACTGCAAACAGTTCTTATTTTTCTTGGAAGCTTTTGGTGCAGAAGTTCTGACTGCATTGTTTACCTCCCATTCCATGCTTTCATCCTTTTTGTCCCTTAAAAAGGAACTAAGGCTAGATTGCTGAGCTTGCTTTGCTTTCTTTGCCTGCCTATGTTGCCATTCAATTAACTTGACTTTTGATCTCCCTGTCACCTTAGAATGCTGCTTCCAGAGGGGAGAGCTTTGTCCCAAATTTGTTGGGGGCCAAGACTTTCTGGGGTCTTGGCACACTAGATCCTGAGCTCTACAAGGTCATTAGGCAGATATGCAAGGAAAGTATAATCTTGTTGGGTAGGTGTTCTCATTGGTTTCATGAGTATGTAAAGACTCTGCTAAAAGTTAATTTGCAAATCCTGATTAGGACTCCTGGTTTATTGTGCCCGAGGAGGTGGTTCCAGGATAAAGCTCTTGATGACTGATTATCCTTGGGCTGAGGTCTGGGGAAAGGCAAAACCCAAGTCATGTAATCACCCCTGAAATAAGGAATATAAGCTCTATGATTTTCTTGTATCTTTGGCTCTATACAAAACAGTTCTGCAATAAAGACTATGGAATACACCCCTGTCTCTCTCCCCCTTTTCTTATTCAGCTGCAAGCTTTCTCTCACTTTCTCTTTATTTTCCTCAGGTGGTAGCTAGGCCTAGACTGTGCTGGCCACAGCAAATTGCTGGGTTTTTTGCATGTGCCAAAGCTATTAGGAGGCTGATGTATCTACACCCCCACCAGCCTTAGCTCACTGGTCACGCATCTCAGGACCACCACCAAAGACAACGATCCTGATCCAGGCAGGTTAAGGCAAGAACACTTAGCCTCTGAATGTCTCTTGTAACCCCTGCAATCTGCAGGCTAGGAGATCTGAAGCAGCCACATGGAGGCAGCAGTATCCTTGACCAGATTGACAATATTTACACACACACACATACATAGATATACTTGTGAATATCTAGCTATATGATTACATCAATATTGCTAAAAGTATGTGGATATAGACATTTACATTGATGCAAATATAGCTATAGATATGCATGATATATGTGGATAAAAGTAGATTTGAATATAGGTTTAAGTGTAGATATAAAATTAGAGAAAGTTAAAGACAGAGATATAGTATGACCTTTGATTAATTCCCTCAATCTCTTGCCAAGAACACACCATTCTTAATTTTAAGCTAAGGTCTAGAAAATTTAAACCATATTCACAGACATTAAACTTTAGCCAGTTTTTAATTCCAAAATTTTTCGTTCCTAAATACATTATTTTAAAAATACAGAAATATTCTTAATACAGTAAATGTCAGTGATAAAAGTACCATTTATATCCCTGGGCCCTCACTAATTCTTGCTGTCCCTGTAATTCTATAATGTTTACCACTCAATTGTAATCCACACGTGTATGCAGATGTGTGTATATGTGTATGTGTGTATGTATACATACGTGTGTGTCTGTGTGTCTGTGTATGAAATAATGATGGCGTATAAGATTTTTTTAGAAAATAAAATTAATTTGCAAACTGTAATAGTAATGGGAATTTGAAGATATTCCCTGCCCCCTAGGCTTAAGTGAATTTGAAGATCTCCTCTACTCCCTAATAGCCCAAATGTAATCACATGGAGCCTTTAGTGGGTGGAGCTTGTTGAATGAGTGGAAAAGGAAGGGTAGAACAAAGCCCAGAGGAAGATGGGAGTCAGAGCAGTTAGAACAGAGGGAGGAGAGGAGATACAAGCAAGGAGATTCTTAGGCACGTGAGTGTTTGTTTGTGGGAAGGTTTTGGGGTGGTGTTGCCCTCTGCCACATTAGTGTATATAGATTTCTTTGTTTCTATGATGGATTTGGTTTTGTGGTGTTGGGATTTAACTTTCTGGTATCTGAATAAATGTTTTGCTTCTGTTTTCTATATGTAAGGTCTGTTACAATTTGTGATTCAGAACTATGCTGGCATATTCATGGTCACCATTGGTGATGTGAATATTGCCTTGGCTCTACACAGACTTATCCTTGAGTTGCTAAGAAAAATAATAAAGTGTTTCAAGTGGTTAGTATAGAATCATTTCAGTTTATTATGTGCTGTTTATGTTATTTGGTTTATTATTATTGTTATTATATTCATATTTATTATATGTGTATTTGTGCATATATTTTTCTAAATGAATGGGGCCATCTAGGTTGTGCAGCTGCTAGAGACCCAGCCCTGGAGTTAAGAAGACTTATCTACCTGATTTCAATTCCAGCCTCAAATGCTTACTAGTGGTAAGACCCTCAGCAAGTCACCTAATCCTGTTTACCTAATTTCCTTCTATGTAAAACAAATCAGAGAAGAAAATGACAAACCACTCCAGTATCTTTGCCAAGAAAATTCCAAATAGGGTAACAAAGAGTCACACATGACAGAATATTAATGAATATTCATGTGATGACATATTTGTGTATGTATGTGTACATGTGTGTATGCACTTGTATGCATAATATATAATTGCACTGCCACAGAGCACTATGTATGTGTGCCTTTTTGCTTGTGTATGGGCATACAAATAGTGTATGCATGCTGCTGGAAACCAGTACAAGTTTATAAGGATAACTGAAGAAAAGTAAAATGCAATTAAATTAAATGTTAGTGTTCAATATACCTTATTATGTTCTAATTCTTTGAAAACTGGTCACTTTTTCAAATGGTATTCCCTTTCTGGTGACTATTTAATATTTATATTCACTTAACCTGAAAGTTCCATTTTCTAAAACTTTGGAATAAAGTGAGATATAATCTTTTACTAGGTTGGATATAATATACTTGACCAATAGAATCTGTACATTCATGAGTTGCTATATTATTAACATAAGCTATGAAATCAAAATGATAATAATAGTTATAATAGGGACTTGTTCTGATCATATGGACATTTCTTGAATGAAGTTATTAGAAAATTCTAAAATACCTTTAACAGACTTCCCACTTAAAAAGACTCATTCTCAATTGCCAGTCCTTTTTCTTATATAAAATAGAACACTGAAAGTGAAAGTGAACCTCATTAGGCTGTTCTTTTCTGATGCTTTTGTTACAATTCATCCCTCTTTTGAACTCAGCCTCAGCTGTGGGCAGAGACAGTGCATTTGATATTAAAAGTCAACTGATCACATGAGCACTATACAAATTAAAAGAACTACATTAAGACACAGAATAGCTCATTTGGCAGTATAAGACTGGCCTTAAAAGAAATAAGTTCAAGGAAAAAATACAATAGAACATATATCTGGAAAATGCTCCAAGAGATTTTCATTTTTATAGATAGAAGAGATGTGGACAGATATATTATGTTGTGTCTGTGGAAATTTTGCTGTTCCGAGTGATACATTAGTTACAAAGTAAGCTGAATTTTTAAATGCAATAATCAACTTATGTTCTTGTCATTGCAAAGTATTTTTATCAGAAGGCATGTGAATCATTGGCTTAAACAGAGATATTAAACTTTTTATTTACTGAGTGGTATTATGTTGTTTCATTGCTATTTTTAAAAATTATTACCTATGAGAAAATTATTCCATGAGCTCAAATATGTCTATTCTGGTGACAAAGTTCACACATTCCAACTGATATCTGCAGTCAGAGTCAGATTCAATTAATGTTGATTAAATTTTTTATATGTGCCAGACAGGCCTGTAAGCTCTGAGGATATTGAGAAAGACATGGAATACCCTGCCCTCGAGAAGTTCAAAATTCAATGAAGGAGACAGTATCTGAAAATAAAAGATAGAATAGGAAAATTAGGAAATAGCCAGGCATGTTTCCGGGGTTGGGGTGGGGAAGGTCAGGAATGATATGAGGGAAGAGTAATTTTTTGAAATGATTTCAAGTTTCATGTTGATGAGTTTCTGGAGATGATGAAGACCAAGAAAATAGATGTATGGGAAAAGACAAGGAGAATTTCATGGGCACTTTCATTAAATAGTGCTGCATCTGAGAGGAGCTCTCCAGTATTCATCTTTTGTCCTCTCCAGCCAGAGGGAGAAAAGGTTCCCAGGAGCAGAGGCTTCTGAGGAAGTGGAAGTTTCTGAGATTCTCTAATTATTTAGAACTATGAGTTTAAAATTAATTTGGAAAAACTATTAATTCTCTTTATTACTCAAACTGGATCATAAAGTCCTTTCAATATCACTAATCTACTATACATAACAAAATCAATTTAGTGTTCCTTTATTTTATCTTGCAAAGAGGACAGTTAAATGCAGTCCAGTTCCGTTATTATAAGTTCATTAGAGCCACCAATAGAACTCCATTGTAAGTGCTTACTAATGATGTGAATGTAGGCAAGGCATGGGTCAAATCTCATTTTTATTAAAGCTAGTTGAATTTGTTAGGCAATTTAGGGCAAACCTGATACAACAACTGGCTTTTAATAGAGATGTTAGTCTACCATTCGTGTTACAGAAGTCTGATTTTTAATTAGAAATGGAGACACCATTGTGTGATATCTAAAATAATCATTTTTAAATTTAAGTAATAATGTGAGGTGTCAAAATGTATGGAATAACATTAGTAGAGCATTCAGGTTGTTATTTTCTTTTAAATTCTATGACATTCTTATAACTTTTTAAACAAAGCCTTTATATAAAGTACAACATTAAAGAGGTGATTTGTGCCAGTGAAAATGGTTATCCGAAGCAGGTCTTTGAAAAAAAAATACTGGCTTGGTTCCAGGGAGGCAGAGCATAGATGGTAGATTAAAGATAGGAACTCATCTGAGATCTTCCTCCAAACTCCTCCATATACCTTGAAATGATTAATGTAAACAAATTGTAGAGCAGTAAAACCCGCAAAAAGATGGACTAAAACATTTTTCAGCCCAAGACAACTTGGAGGGTTTGCAGGAAAGCTCTATTGTACCAGACTGAGAGAGAAAGACAGTCCAGGACAGGCTGCACCAGCAAAGACTGGGTCAAAGCAAACCAGGAACAGACCTTGGGGCAACTGAATCAGTGGCAGTATTAGTTTCCAGACCTCTTAGTCCATAGTCACCAAAGATAACTTAGAAGGTGAGCAGGAAAGTTCTGTTGCATCAGCATGATAGTGAAGCACAGTCCTGATGAGGGGGTTCCAGAACAGTCCCAAGCCCAGCAAACCAGGAACAGGCCTTGGGAGTCATTGTATCAGCACCAGCAGTGTCTCCTTCTGGAGCTCTCAGACTGCACACACTAAAGGACTCTGTTTAGAAGGAGATTACAGGCATCTCTTCCTTAGCACTGAGACAGGACTCCATTTTTTGCCCACGCTTGAATATAAGCCACAGTCTTGGGTGGCAGTCCCAAGGTAAGTAGACCAGAGCTTGAGGCTATAGTAGAAGAGGGAATCTCATCACAGTTCCAGGGCAGAAAAGAGTGCTTGTGATCACTCATAGACCAGAGCACAGGCCAGAAAAGCAGTAAACAACTCTTACTAGAGCAAACCATCTTGGAAAAACTGAAAGTTCTCTGAAGTATCTAGAAAGTATCTCTGAAAACAGCTTCACAAAATCCCTGAAGCTTGGGAATGTGACTTCAACCCTGAAAGCATAGCCATAGTTTAACAAAGAGTTAAATGTCAAGTAATAGGCTGAGAAAATGAGTTTAAAAAAAACAGAAGAAATTTCTGACTATCACAATGTACTATGGTGACAAAGAGCATCAAAACACAGATTCAGAAGAAAATAACAAAGTAAAAGCTTCTATATCCAAAGGCTCCAAGAAAATACAAATAGGTCATAGAATAGCACAGAAAGCATTTTGAAAATTGAGGAAGAGAGGTGGAAGAAAAATTGTGAAGAGAAGTGTGGTTGATAGAATAAATCATGAACAACAACTCAACAATTTGGTAAAGGAGACACACCCAAAATTTTTGAAGAAAATAATACCTGAAGAATAGGCTAGGCTCAATGGTAAAAGATGTACAAAAAGCCAATGATGAGGGAAATGCCTTTAAAAGTGGAATTGATCAAATGGAAAAGAAAGTGCAAAAGCTCAATGAAGAAAATAATTCCTTAAATATTAGAATGGAGCAAATGGAAACTAATGACTCTTTAAGAAATTGAGAAACATTGAAAGAAAATCAAGTGGATAAAAAAGAAGACAATGTGAATATCTCATTGAAAAAAAAATCGACCCAGAAAATAAATAGGTCCAGGAGAGATAATCTAAAAATTATTGGGCTACCTAAAACCAATTATCAACAAAAGAATCTTGACATAATCTTTCAAAAATTATAAAGGAAAACTGCCTTGATATTTTAGAACCATAAGATAAGATAGAAATTGAAAGAATCCACTGATCACTTCTTAAAAGCAATAACAAAATGAAAACTTTCAGGAATGTTATAGCAAAATTCCAGAGTTCTCAGGTTAAGGAGAAAATATGGCTAGCAGGCAGAAAGAAACCATTGAAGTATGATGGAGCCACAGTAAGGATAACACAAGTTTTAGTAGCTTTTACATTAAAGGGTATGAGGACTTGGAATATGATATTCTGGGGGGCAAAGGATCTAGGATTAAAACTAAAATCACTCACCCAGTACCACTGAGTATAATCCTGCAGGAGAAATATGATATTCAATGAGATAAAGGACTTTCAAGTACTCTTGATAAAAAAAACTAGAGTTAAAAGACACACACTAAAGTTAAATAGAAATTTTGAATTTTAAATACAAGATTTAATAGAAGAAAAGTAAAAAGGAAAGTGAAATCATAAGGAACTTAATAAAGTTAAAGTCTTTGCATTCCTACATGGGAAGATGATACTTAAAATTCATAGAAACGTTCTGATTATTACGGTGGATAGAAGGCGTATAGCTAGATAAAGGGCAGAGGTGTTAGTTGAATATGAAGGAATCATATCTGAAAAAAAGCAAAAATAATGGTTGAGATAGGAATGTACTGAGAGAAATAGAAGGGGAGAGATGGGATGGGGTAAATTATTTCACATAAAAAGGGTCAAGTAAAAGCTTTTACAATGGAGGAGAAGGCAGAAATGAGAAGTGAGTGAACCTTACTCTCATAAGAACTGGCTCAAAGAGGGAATAACACACACACTCAATGGGGAGAGAAATCTATGTTACAGTATATGAAAATAGTAAGGAAAAGAGAATAAAAGAAAAAGGGGTGATAGAAGGGAGGACAGATTGGTGGAGTGGGTAATCAGAAGTAAAACTCTTTTGTGGAGGGAGAGTGTGGAAGGAAAGAAAGAAGATAATAAATAAGGGTGGGTTAGGATGGAGGGAATTATAATTAACAATATTAATGGTGAAAAAAAATGAAGCAAATTCCTCTGATAATGGCTTCATTTCTCAAACATATAGAGAACTGAGTCAAATTTATAAAAATAAGAGGTAGTCCCCAATTGATAAATGATAAGAAAAATATGAACAATTTTCAGATGAAGTGATCAAAGCTATCTATAGGCATGTGTAATGTTAATGGAATCAGAACTTCCATGCCCCCTTTTCTATTGGCACTTAGTAAACAGGCACTTAGCACCTTACTTCAAGTTAACACCTTGGGAGTAGTTAACACCCTAACAGGAAGGGGTAGAGCAGAGAGGAGCTATACTGTATATAAGGAGGAGAACCAGCAGGACAGTGAGATTTTCTCTCAATCACCACCTGGAGACTGCACCTTTTTGCTGAGATCCTCCTGCAACTTTTACAGAGAACTTCCAAGAACCTGGCTGAGGAGCTGTCTTGAGTGAGAGAAGGATTCCTGAATGAGGGAGCCTGTTCTATTTGTGAAGGCTTGGGAATGTGGGTGTTCACAGCATTAGCCATCTGTATCAACTTCATGACTACTGTAATGACTTTGGTTTTCTGGTTCTGGGACTCCTCCTTTTAGTTCTGGGCCTCAGTTTTCTGGTATTTGAATAAAGGCTTTGGGTTCTATCCTCCATGTGGAGATTTTGCTACATTTTGTGATTCACAACTATACCAACATATTCATAGCCACTGTGGGTGTTGTGAGTATTGCATTATTAATACAGCATTTTAAAAATATTCTAATTTACTACTGATTGGAGAAATGCAAATTAAAACAACTTTGAGGTAGTACCCTCATACTTATTAGATTGGCTAATGAGACATTAAAGGAAAATAATGGATGATGGGTGGGATGTGGGGAAAAATGAGAAATTGATGAGCTGTTGGTGGAGTTGTGAACTGATTCACACATCCTCTAGAGGAATTTGGAACTATGCACAGAGCACTATAAAATCATGCATGCTCTTTGGCTTTGCAATAGTACTACTAGATTTGTATCCCAAAAGATAAGAAAGAGAAAAAAGAAAAGCACATACATGCACAAAATTATTTATAGTGGCTCTTCTCTAGAGCCACTATTAATTGGAATTTGGAGGATGCTCAGACTATTGTACTATACAATTGTGCTATAAGAAATGATAAGCACATATTCTGGGAGAAAATCTTGAAAGACATATGTGAGCCAATACAAAGTCAAATGTACTGTGTACAAAGTAGCAGCAATATTGCAAGACGATCAGCTGTGAATTATTTAACTATTCTCAACGATACAATGATCCGAGACAACTCTGAATGATTTTTTTATTAAAAATGCTATTCATTCCAAGAAAAAGAATTGATGGTGTCTGAATACAGACTGAAGCATGAGATTCATAAGTTATTTTTCTTGATTTTTTTCTACATTTTCTTTGATGATGTGATTATTTTGGAAATGTTTTGCATGACTACATATATAAAACCTATATTAAATGGTTTGCCTTCTCTATGAGGGAATGGAGATAGGGAGGGAAGAAGTGAGAGAATTTGGAAGTCACAGTTTTAAAAAATGAATGTTAAACATTATTTTTACATGTAACTGTGGAAAATAAAGTTCTAGATAAATAAAAATGCAGCAAAAGGTAAAAAGGTTAATAATGAGAAGCATAAGACCTATGGACAGAAAATTCATGAGTATTTGGTGACAATTGAAGCCATAGAAAAAGGGGAAAGTCTACAATCCACAAGAGCCACCAAAGCCTCTATATGATATTCTGTATAGGAGGGTTATACTGAAATCTAAATTATTTCATAAGGTTCTTTATACTTTACTAGTATAACCTAATATACCTGCTATGAAACATTTACTAGAAAATTAGAGCTTATTTAAAAATTTCCTAGTGTAACATTTAATTCTGCTTCCTCAAACTATATTTTGTGTTAACTCCTGTCTCTTGCCAAGTATATTAGATAATTTTATTTGGTTATTTATTTTCATGGATCTTTCCTAGAAATGTTAATGTGTTGGCCTTACTGCTAAAAGAGCAGCTAGATATTTACATATGCTGTCATGAACAGGGTGGTGTCTCCAATAACATAGTCCAAGAGTCATAGGATATTGAACTTAAAAATCTTGTTGAATTACAGTGATCAGAATATACTGATTATTATGATTATTGCTTCCTGAAGTTTCTTATTTAAAAACTTCAGGGATCTCACTTATTATTTAATTTTGCACCCACTTGCCATTTTAAGGGAAACCAGTGGATAGCAAAATATACAGTGTTGAATATTGCATGTTGAAGACATGAGATAAAATGCTTCTTCAGACACTTTCTAGCTATATGACACTGGGAAAATCACTTAACCTCTTACCCTTAGTTTCCTCATTAATAAGTTGGGAATAATAATAGTATCTACCTCACAGGATTGTAATGATGGTCACATGAAATAACATATCTAAAGTATTTAGTAAAGCTTCAACCATCACATAAATATTATTACTATTATTTTCTACACAAATATATATTTTTGGTATGCTTGGCTGACATTTCTTATAGTAGACCAGACTTCCAGGGGCCTTGGCCTCATTAACAAAACTTTGCTCCCCACTTTTACAAGATCACTAGGCAGGTATGCAAGGAGAGTATAATCTTGTTGGGTGGATGGTTTCATTGGTTTTATGAATATCTGAAGAAAGTTAATTTGCAAGTCTTGATTGTGACTCCCTGTTTGTTTGTGCCTTTGGAAATGGTCCTAGGATAAAATCTTAATGAATGATTAACCTTGGGCTGGGGTAGGGAAAGGGTGAGACCTGGGATGAGTCCTTGCATAAGCATCTCTGCAATAGGGAATATAAGCCTTATGATTTTCTTGTATGATTGGCTCTGTATGAAATGGCTCTGTAATAAACAGACCATTGAATACATCCCCATCTCTCTCTTTTTCCTTTCTTCAGCTGGTAGCTAGGCCATAAACTGTGCTGGCCCCTGAAGCTTTTTGAAACTATTTTTGAAGATGGGATGGCCAAGCAATCGGGGTGGGGGTTAAGTGATTTCCCCAAGGTCACACAACTACTTATTGTGACAAGTGTTTGAGGTTAGATATGAACCCAAGTCTTCCTGAGTCCTGGGCCAGTGCTCTATTCCCTGTACCACCTAGATGGCCTTGAAGCTTTATTTTTATACACTTAAAGCTGGGAATCTTTTTTGATATTCTAGTCCAGTTCTATTATTATAGAAATGAGGAAATTAAGAGAGGCTAAGTGATTTGATGTAAACATTTTACAGAATAAGTCACAGGGTGTAATGGTAATGTAATTTGAATTTGAAGACCCCTTTGTATTGGCAAGTAAGCAGGTACTTAGCAACTTGTTTCAAGTTAACACCTTGTTTAAGCTACTTAATTAACACAGAAGTAGTTAACACCTTGGGAGGAAGTTGCTGATATAATAGGAAGGGTTTGGCTGAAAGAGAAAGCAGCCCCAGAAAAGGAGAGTCAGAATTTCTTGGGACCACCATCTGGAGGCAGAGAAGGTGTTGGAGAGAATTGAGAACTGAGACAGATCTTGGAGCAAACTCCATGGAGACTGAAGAGGAGCTGAGGAGGCTGAAGTATAAAGTCCCCCCACACAACACACACACACACACACACACACACACACACACACACACACACAGGCTGAGGAGAATGGTTTTGATTTTGAAAACTTGGATGGAGTGATTTTGATTCTTGGAGCAAGTTGAGACTTCTTCTGAGTCTGAAGGCCAACCAGAGCTTCCAAAGGACTGAGGAAGCATGACTGTGTTGCTGAGACTTTGTTTGTGGCTTTTTTTGGGCCTTGAATTCCCAGGAGCACAGACTGAAGGATTTGAGATGGACTAGACACTGTGAGCTCCAATGTTGAGCAGGAACTGCACAGCATGCTGGGCAAGGACCTGGGGAGCTGTCTGCTTTTAAACCCAGATGACAGTTTGGTGAATCCATGTAGGATCTGGGGCCATGGAAGAGGATCCAGGGAATCTGAGGGACTACCCTGTGTCAAGCTGAAAAAAGACTTTAATTGGATGCTGTGTACTGACTAAGAAGATTATAAATTATTAGTGACCTAGCGATGGAGGGTCTGTGTATTTTGAATGATTGAATATTGACTAAGGAAGAATGATTGATTGACTAAATGATTATACTTAGTGACTGATGACTGAATTAGTAATTGATTTGTAACAGTGTGCCCCATGAGTGGAAAACTTTGACTATTGTACTTTGTGACTGAATTAAGGATTTTGTGAATGCTTGAGTTACTCATCGATTTTTCTTTGTTCAAAACATTGTGACCACAGTGGTGGAAATTATGTGGTCATTTCCTGTGATAAATTGTTATGAATGCTATATTTTGATTTTTTGTGATAAGTTACCTTGCATAAACCAACGACTCCTCATGGATTTTTCTTGATACTTTCCTTGGAAGAATAAGTATTCCTAATAGGCAAAAATCAACTCTAATGCATTACTAATTAATGAGAAAATCAATATTAAAATGAAAGTTATAATTATTCCAATGAAGGACTGGGAGTGTTGGACTTTGATTGTGTCACTCTTAACTCATCTCTACCCAGACCAATCCCACTTTGGGCAATATAGAAGAAGTGATTTACCTCCACCCAAGCCTGTTTGAGTGGTACAATGGGCTGGAATTCATCTAGATAAGTTTCTCTTTTTTGGTGGGAGAAGAATCTATTAGTATTTAGCTGAGGTAAACAAACAAACAAACAGAAAAGCAATCCAGATCTTGGACAAAGTAAAAGCAAAAAATATAACTAATTTTAAAAGGTAAGAAAGTAAACTACATCTTGCTAACAGGTACCATATATAATGAAGCAATCAAATTAGGATTAGCTTACCCATCAGATACATAGGAAGACCAAGAATTCATAAGCAAACAAGAGACAGAGTATGTTACAAAATGAGGAATAAATAATTTTGATCATATTAAATTGAAAAGCTTTATCTAAGCAAAACCAACTATAGTGCCATGAAATATCCACAAGTCCTATGTGGGCTATGAATGTGCCAGCATAATGCTGAATCACAAAATATAATAGACTCTCCACATGGAAAACAGAACCAAAACATTTATTCAAGCACCAGAAAGTCAAATTCCAGAAATCCATTGTAGCAACAAATAAATCTAAACTCAATAACAATACAGGGGGAAGCATCATCCTAGAGTCTTCACTCTGCCATTGTTTTCCTGCAAATTAACACTCACAGCTTGTTGCTTGCTTCATCTTTCTCCCTCATCTTCCACTGGGCACTGCTCCAACTTTCCTGCTCCACCCTTCCTGCTCTACCTATTCAGAAAATTCCTTTTCACCACAGGATCATGTGACTTAGGCTTCAATGTGAGTTATATAGGTCACATGGGCCTATTAATGGATGGAAAAGATCTTCACATTTATGTTACTATTATACCAATACCACCAAGTTTAGAAGGAAAGCATAAAGCTGGGGCGGGGGGAACAGCGTCTCTTATGAGGGTCTCATTTCTCAAAAATATGGAGAACTGAGTAAAATTTTTGAGAATACAAGCCATTCCCCAATTGATAAATAGTCAAAGGATATGAAAAGGCAGGTTTCAGATGAAGAAATCAAAGTTATCTATAGTCATGTGGAAAAATGCTCCAAACCACTATTAATTAGAGAAATGCAAAATAAAACAATTCTGAGGTATCACATCACATCTATCAGATTACTTTATATGACAATAAAGGAAATGTTGGGTGTGGAGGGTCTATGGGAAAACTGGGACACTAACACCCTCTTGGTGGACCTGTGAGTTAATGTAATAATTTTGGAAAGTAATTTGGAACTAACCAAAGAACTATAATAGTGAGTATAACCTTTGATACAGCAATACCACTGATAGGTCTATATCCAAAAAAATCCAACAAAAGAGCAAAGGACCAATGTGTACAAACTTATTTATAGCAGCTCTTTTTGTGGGACAAAGATTTGGAAATCAAAGGGCTGCCCATCAATTGGGGAATGCTTAAACAGGCTGTGGTTACGATTGTAATAGAATATTATTGTGCTATAAGAAGTGACAAGCAGGATGATTTCTTTTAAAACCTGGAAAGACTTACATGAATCAATGCATAGTGAAGGGAATAGAATGAGGAAAACATAGTATATAGTAATAGCAATGTGGTTTGATGAAAGATTGTGAATGATTTAACTTTTCTCTGCAATACAATTCAAAACAACCACAAAGTACTAATGATGAAGCATGCTATCTGCCTCCAGAAAAAGAATTGATATTATTTTAATGTAGACAGAAGCATGCTATTTTAAACTTTCTTTCTTTCTTTTTTGAGTCTTCTTCTTCAAAATGAATAATATGGAAATGTTTTACATAATTTCACATGTATAAACTATTTCTGAATTCTTACCCTCTCAGG
This sequence comes from Pseudocheirus occidentalis, assembly GCA_028646575.1. NCBI lineage: Eukaryota > Metazoa > Chordata > Mammalia > Diprotodontia > Pseudocheiridae > Pseudocheirus > Pseudocheirus occidentalis. Next base: position 96,651,462 of record CM053601.1, on the reverse strand, counting down.
GAGGGAGGAAGGGAAGGGTGAAGGAAGGGAAAGAATTTGGAACTGTACATTTCAAATAGAAGTGATAATAGAAAAAATAAGCTAATTAAAAATTTTTTTAAAAGAAAGAAATCTAGCATACCAACTTCCTTAACCCAGGAAACTCCCTTTTAATCTCTTACATGGTGTGTAGTATTAGCTGCCCCACTGGGGATGCAACTGGTTAGTTCCAATTGGGAAATAGTCCTTCCTTCTTTCTTTCCCTTTTCCTTCCTTATTTCCTTTTTTCCTTCCTCCCTTCTTATATACCTCACTCCCTCCTTATCTATGGGGAATTTTACTCTTACATGTGGGTGCTTTGCTCAAAAAATTTATAAATTTCTTGAAATAGAGCTCTAGAAAACCAAGCTTTGATAAAGTCCAGTCAGATTCAACTGAAGCTTTTTGATTATGCTTTAAACCCAAATCACTCCCACTAATTGGCCAATGAGGCCTCCGTTTTTCATTATTTTGTTTGGTTTTTCTGTTGTTGTTGTTCAGAATGAATGTAAATAGGAATTGTTTCTATTCTGGCCAGAAACTCTGAGGGTCTTCCACTCCCAGACTGATTTTTTTTGAGTAGTTAAAAGAGGCAATCTTTTGCCTCATTTCTTACAAAGCCTTACATTTCTAAATGGGTATTGCCTCAGATAAACAGATCTGGGGAAAACTTTAACTAAAAAGGCCAAGGTATCCCACTGCATCTTGGGTAATCTCCAGTCATCATTAACTATGTCTTGCCACTGAAAATGGGTGAATCTGGAAGAGACAGTGAGGCTGGTGACTTTGCACTGACTTATTAAATCCAATTCACTTGCAAGTCAAGACATCACCTTTCTGATATCATTGGTCCTCTTTGAGAAAGTAGGACAAAAACCAAGAATGATGATGACAACAACAACAATTCTACTAACTCAGCACTTTCAAGTGAAAGATAAACCAAGACCAGATGGCAGCATAGAATCAGGAAAACGACGCAGCTTGCACATAGCCATCTCAAATACCCACTAAATGACTTTAAACACATTTTAGGGCTCCAAAACTCACACAAAAATACAGAAAACATAACTCCCAGTGAAGGCAGTCCAGCGGGAAGGGCTCATCAAAGCACTGGGAGCCAAAATCAACCCATCCCGAAACCATGAATTGGCCCCGGGGCTGCCAGGACAAGCTCCAGCTGGAGCCTTCAGGGAAGTGGATTAGCAGCTGCTGTGGCAGTTTCCAGATTTATCATGCCAGAAGAAATAAGGACTAAGTTAAAGGTCAGTGGAACTCAGTTTAATTTCGGTGAGAAAAGCAGTCCAGCCAAACTGCCCCTCCCAGAGCAAGGAAGCACCAGAAGCAAAGGTCCTGCAGCCACCACCACCTGCTGCTTCAGAGCTCCCAGCCTGGAGACTGTAGGGAGGCTAAGCAATTGTTCAAAGGCAAAGTTCTCTTGTGTTGAGCAGCCTAGATCCAGATCATGGTCATGGAAGCATGACTTTATAAGAAATCAATACACTATTAAACAGATCCAAACAAATGAAAAAATAGAAGGCATTGTGAAATATGTCCTTGAAAAAAACCACTGACCTGGAAAATAGATCCAGGAGAGACAATTTAAAAATTATTGAACTACATGAAAGCCACAATCAAAAAAAGAAATTTGAGAGCATCCTTTAAAGCGATTGTAGAACTGAATCTTGTAAACTAAAAGTAAATAAAAAAATCAATGAAGAAAAAAATTAAAATAAAATAAAATAAAAAAGGGAAAAGGACACACATGTACCAAAAAAAGAAAGAAATCATCCTTCAAGAAATTCTCAAGGAAAATTGCCCTTATATCCCTGATATTTTAGAACCAGAGGACAAAATAGAACTTGAAAGAATTCTCCCATCACCTCTTGAAAGAGATCCCCAAAAGAAAAGTCCTAGGAATGTTATAGCCAGGTTCCAGACACCCCAGATAAAGGAGAAAATATTATAGGCTACCAAGAAGAAGCAATTTAAATACAGGGAAACAATTAGGATAACCCAGGATCTTTTACATTGGGGGAAGGAAGTGCTTAGAATATAATATTCCCAGAGATCAAGGAAGCTAGGAATAAAACCAAGAATCATCTACCCAGAAAAATTGAGTATAATATTCCAGGGCAAAATATGTTCATTCAGTGAGGTAGAGGACTTTCAGACATTCTTACTGAAAAAAACAGAACTGAAAAGAAAATTTTAAACTTAAGTACAAAAAGTATGAGAAGGTAAACATGGAAAAGAAATCATAAGGAATTTATCAAAGTTGAACCAACATGGAAAAATGATAATAGTAACTTATGAAACCTTTCTCAGTATGAGGACAGGTGAAGGGAACACAAATGTATATTTATGTATACCTACACATATATCTATATAGAAGGGTATATATGTGTATGAATATATATCTGAGTATGTGTGTATATGAGTTCATAGAGGGCACAGGATCAATTGAGTAGGAAGGGATGATACTTAAAAGGTGAAATTTTCAGGTGAGAGAGGATTAGAGTGAAAGGAGACAGGGTGAGACCGAATGGGGTTAATCATCTTATATATAAGATGCTAGGGATAACTTGCAATGGAGGGGAAGAATAGGAAGGCAAAGGTGAATGGGTCAACCTTACTCTCATTGAATTTGGTTTGGGGAAGGAATAACATAAATTCTAAACTGGGTATCTTGCCACACAGGAGAGTGCAGGGGGCATGGGGATGAGAGGTGGGATGACAGAGGGGAAGGCAAGGGGGGGACAGTTGCTGGAAGCACACACTTCTGTAAAGGGACAGTGACAGGGTAGATAATAGAGCAAATGGGAGGAGGGATAGGAAGGAGGGACATATAATCAGTCTCTCACAATATGTCAGCTGTGGAGATGTTCTGCATAAATACACATGTACAGTCTGCATTAAATTCTTTGTCCTTCCAGTGGGGGTAGGTGATGAGGGAGGAAGGGAAAGAATCTAGAATGTAACATTCTATAATCAAATGTTAAAAATACATACATACATATATATGTGTGTATATGTATGCATACATATGTATGTATGTATATATGTATGTGTGAATATATATAATCATTATTAACTACATGCAACTGGGAATTAAGATAAAGAGGCACTGGGGTAGGGAGACCCATCCTGCCTTACTGAAAAGTTATAGGGGAAATGGGGGAGAGAGCAGATTGGGGGAGGAACTATACAGTGGTATCACTGCTTTGCGGTTGTGGGTAGGGAAAAGATTGGGAGATAATGTGTAACTCAAAATTTTGTGGAAATGAGTGAGGTAAACAAGAAAATAAATAAACTAATGCAAATTGAATATATATATATATTATATGTATGTATATATAAAAGGAATCTGGAAACAAGGATACCTAATGTCAGATCCCTTCTCAGACATTTATTTGGCTATACTATCCTAGGCAGATCATCCTCTGGGTCTCAGTTCCTTCAGTCCTTTAAAGGACATAATGAATGGCACTTAGTTCACAAGTCTCCTGAAAGAATTAAATGAGATAATTTACATAGAGTGCTCTACAAACCTTAAAGCACTAAATAAATGTTAGTTATTACCATTAAAAAAATAAAGATACACCAAGACTACCAGACTTAGCTGTTGTTCTTACTAATTTACAAATTTATTTTCCCTTCTACTTGTAGCAGCAAACACCCTAGCATACCCAGGACATCTGCTAGCAAAGGTTCTTAGATCTGCTTTCTAGTGGAAAGCAACTCAAAATGGGTTAACAATCTTACTTT
>CM053601.1:96619783-96647179 GCA_028646575.1 Pseudocheirus occidentalis | reverse complement strand
GAGAGAGAGAGAGAGAGAGTTTCTCTTCCAATATCTGAAAGCTGACTGAGAACTGAATTGGAATTTTTTGAGATCAGAATCTGGTGAAGGCCATTCAGAAGGCCAATGTTCCTTCTGGGTCCTAGAGCCAGCTAAACTGCTGCAAGACTGAAGAAAGATGAACAGTATAAGACTTTGTTTATTCATGGCCTTGTTGATCCTTGAGTTCCAGGCAAGAGAAGTGGTGAAGGGTTTGAGAGGTGCTGAACCCTGTGAACTTCAGTGTGTGCTGGGAATTGCCCTGAGGACTGGACAAGGACCTGGGAGCTGTGTCCCTCTGAGGACTGGACAAGAATAGGGAAGCTGTCTTCTTCTGTATCCAGGTGACTGTTTTGTGACTTCAGGAGGGAGCTGGGACCATGGAAGAGGGTCCAGGGAATCAGAGAGACTACCCAGAGTCAAGATTAAGAAAAAGTCTTCCCTTGGATGAAACTGAGGTTTGCTGGACACCAAAGGGTGGAGAATTTGTGTGGATTTCTAATGACTGTTTTAGTGACTAATGATATTTAGTAATTGGGAATCTAGCTTAGTGACTGGTTGCTAGATGAGTGATTGATTAAGTTAATGGTTGCTCCATGAGTGAAAGACTGATATCTCATGAATTCATTGATTGAATAATTAAGTGAGAAGGGTTTCCCCCTTAGGGAAACCAAGTGATTCTTCTTTTGTTCCTCGTTCTAAATATTGTGGCCACTGTAGCAAAAACTGTGTGACCATTCTAATGTTAAGTTGTCATGAACAATATTTTGTGACTTTCTGTGATAAGATACAATATTGAGAATATTATATTGTGAATATTGTACCAAACCTTAATCTGTAATGGAATTAACAGAATGTTCATTATTACTGTGTTATCTGAATTTTAAAAGCTGTTCACAGTACCATTCTTTGGGGAATCTGCTAGTGCTTGGCTTTACAATTGTCCCTTCAAACTCTTGGATTCTTGTCTACTTAGCTAAATATGGAGATATTCATCACCAATTTGACTATCAAGTGAAAAGATTACATAAAACAAGGAATAATCACTATCATGACATAAATAATATCATGACATAAATAATACATTATTTAGTATTTACTATGATCCAAGTACTATGCCATTACTTATACCTATGAAGAAAGATAAAAAGATGATCCCTTATCTTAACAAGTTCATATTGTTGGCATGGTAGATAGAGTTCTAGGACTTTAATCACAAAGACATAAGTTCAGATCCAGCCTAGACACTTACTAGATGTGTGACCCTGGTTAGGTCACTTAACTGCTATTTGCCTTAGTTTCCTCAACTGTAAAATGGGCCAAATAATTGCACATACGCATTAGTTTGTTTTAAAGATATTTGTAAAGAAGCTTTGCATAGGTCTGGTGTATAGTTGGTGTCTTATAAATACTCATTCCCTTCACCATCTCTTTTAATGTGAGCACTGACATGCAAACTATGTACATGTATCATGTATATGATGAAAACGAGAGATAATATCAGAGGGAAGGCACTACTAGACCAATGAGATAAAGGACCCTGGCAGAGGTATTGTAGAAGGAGATATTTGACCTGAGCATTGATAGAGACCAGAGAACCAAAGAAACAACTGAGAGGAAGAGGAAGGGCATTACAGAATGGAGGAAAGTCAGTGAAAAGCAATGGAGTCTGTTGAAGGTATATCATCACATTTTGTGCTTTTTAATGATGTTTCTTTAAAACCATCTGAGAACCTTGAAAGATTTACATGAAGTGATACAAAGTGAAATCAGCAGAACCAGGAGAACATTATAAACAATAACAGCAATATTGTTTAATCATTTGTGAATAACTTAGATCTTCTCAGCAATACAATGATCCAAGATGATTCTGAAGGACTTAAAATGAAAGGCACTGTCAATTTCCACAGAAAGAACTGAAAGCACTTTGAAAATACTTTTTCTTTATTCTTTTAGGGTTTTTCCATCTGTGTTTTCTTTGATAGCATGACTTACATGGAAATTTTTACATCCCAAAATGTATACATGACTACATATGTTTAACCCAGAAAAAAATCAGAGAACAAGGTAAGGTAAACATTATTATATACATTTTACAGATGAGAGAACTTAGCCTCAGGGTACTTTCTCAAAGGTACTAAGCCTTCTCCCCTTACATATAGAATCCTCCCTTGAACCAAAAAAGTTTAATAAAACCAAAGGATATAGCAAAACCAATTTTTGAGACACTGTATATTGTTTGGGGGATAGACAGCCATCAATACTTACATAAACAGAGAAGGTAATCCTGGGTCATCATCTGCTTTCTAGAAACAGCTGATCTTTAAGATAAGTTGATGTAAGAGGAAACATTATTTTCCTATTAAATTGAATCTTCTAAATGAAAAGATGATTCACAGCTTCCCCCAGGAGGGTAAAAAAGGCATTGGTGGAGTTGTTTATGATATGTACAGAAAAAAACAAGAAACATGTTTATATTATTGCTTTATATGCTAGGTTGGATATCTAGTTTTAAAGTGTTTATAATTATGAGCATGAAAATTGTATTAAAATAATTATAATTTACACGAAAATATTTTGCAAAAGAAGATGGATGAATAAATTTTATACAGAATAATAAAATTCTCCAAAATAAATGTATATTTAATGTGTCTAAGTATATATATATATGTATAGGTGTGTATGTATGTATGTATTTGTCTGTCTGTGTATAAATCTACATAGTGAATTCAAACAATGATGGGCACAGGAAAAGATAACAGAAAAAAATTATGTTGGAAGATATGAATACCAAAAAATATTAAAAAAACAAGGGGGAGACAAAACCCCATATAGGCAAATTCAATAGACTTTTGGGAGTCATCATTTACTTCAAAAGACTGTATTAGTGTAGAACACACACAGTGGGTTAGTTTGGATAAGCAAAAGCAGTTAAAGCGGCCAAAATTAAGAACCTGTATGTGCCTCACAACAGTGATATAGCTCTAGAGCTCAAGGACTTTGCAGGTATATAATCCAATTCTCTCATTTTACAGGTAAGAAAATTGCATTCTATGGAGATTAAGTAAATGTACCATGGATGTGCAAGTAATGCATTAGAGGCAAGAGTTGAACCCAGGTGCTCTCAGAAAAAAAGAAAAAACTCTTCAAAATGTTCTATTTTGTCATTGCAATGATACAAAGACAACATGTATGTATACATGTATGTAAACATAAGAGCATCCTGCTTATTTTTATTCTAATTTAGAATTTGGAAGGAATAAATTTAAAATTGTTAAGTACATTTAAGATATATTAATTCAAGACATTAAATCTCTAAGAGTCATTAGGATCCTTTTTCTTATAGTTCATTGTAGTTTGTTGCAGTAGAATTTCAAGTTTTCTACAACTCTAATGTCCTTTTTACTCAATTTAGAATAGTTTTTGTTTTACATTCCCTTATTTTAGTGTAATCTGTGTCCTCTGTTCATCACTTCTAAAAATATATGTGAGCCAAATTAGAAGAATTTCTTGTTGGACCAAGAGTCAGGGATTCCCTAGTTCAGATTTGTTTCATAGGCTGAATAACTATCTGTGTGACCCTACACAAAGGACTTAAATTCGGTCTATGAGGCAGAGTCAAGATGGCAGCATAGAAACAGAAGAACTCTGTGACTCCCACCATAACCACTGCAAATATATATAAAATATGAATCTAAAGAAATTTTAGAGCCCTAGAACTCATAAAATGACACAGAAAACAGGCTCCTTTTGAAGGCAGGCTGGCAGACTGACAAAAAGGGCTCATTGCAGCATCCTGGGAGCAGAGCCCAGCCCCATGCAATTTTAGCCCCAGACCTTCCAGCATAAGCCACAGCTGGATCTTATAGGAGAGCAGATCACCAGCAGCTGTGGCAGTTTCCAGAATTATCAACCCATACAAACCAAGGACAAAGGGAAAAAGTCAGTGGAACTCAGCTAAATTTGGGGAATAGGATCCAGCCAACTGCCTACAGAGCTAGAAGCAGTCTGAAGTGGCAGTCATGCAGCCACCTCCACGTAGCTGCTTCAGAAGATGCTGGCCTGCAGATTACAGGGGTGTAAAGCCAATCAATAGCAGATTCCTAAAAGAATGCTACTGTGAACAGCTTTTAATATTCGGATTACACAATATTAGTGAAGACTCTGTTTATTCCATTACAAATCAAGATTCAGTACAATATTCACAGCATCAACAATTCATAATATTATATGCTATATTTAGAACAAGGAAAGTCTCAATATTATATCTTATTACAGAAAGTAACAAGTAAGAAGACAAGAATCACCTGGTTCCCCCAAGGGGGAAACCAGCTTCACATTTAAAGATTTAATCAATCCAATTAAAGATTCAATCAGTTAATTCACCTGGTTTCCCTAAGAGGGGGACCAGCTTAATTTCACATTCAAAGATTAAATCAATCAAGTTAAAGATTAAATCAATCAATTAACAAAAGGAATCAACTAGTTTCCTTAAGAGGGAGTTGATTCAATCAACAATTCACAATATACTGATCTTCCACTCATGGGGCAACCATTAACATTAGTTTCTAAATAAAATTCTTAGACAACCACGCAAACCTTCCACCCCTTGGTTTCTAACAAACTTGTTTAGTCCAAGGGGAGGCCTTTTATTCATTTTGACTCTGAGTAGTCTCTCTGGTTTCTGGATCCTCTTCCCTGGTCCCAGCTCCCTCCTGAGTCTGTCAAACAATCACCTAGATTCAGGAACTGAAAGCTGGCAGGTTCTTCTTCAGTCCTCACAGGAAAAAGAACTGCCAGGTCCTTGCTCTCAGCTAACATCAGTTTAGTCCAAGGGGAGGTCTTTTCTTCATTTCGACTCTGGATGGTCTCTCTGATTCCCTGGATACTCTTCCCTGGTCCCAGCTCCCTCCTGAATATGCCAGACAATCACCTAGATTCAGGAGCTGAAAGCTGCCAGGCTCTCGTCCAGTCCTCAGAGATGAACAGTTCCCAGGTCCTTGTCCAGTCCTCAGGGCAATCCCAGGCACACACTGAAGTTCACAGGGTTCAGCACACCTCAAACCCTTCAGGACTTCTCTTGCCTGTAACTCAAGGATCAGCCAGACCACCAACAAAGTCCCATCCTGTTCATGTCTTCAGTCAGCTTCACTGAGGAGCCAAATCCAAAATCTGTCTTGTCTTTCTAAAATTCTTCCTTATAAGTACTGACCTTCTCCCAAGTCAACAGGGGAATTCACACCTTTTCACCAATGGAGGAGTTCAATACTTAGCCCTAAGTTACTAGGTACTACTCAGCCCTAAGTTACTAGGTGCTACTTAGCTCTAAGTACTGGTCTACTTAGCCCTAAGTATGTGATCTACTTAGGCCCAAGTATCCTATCCCCTTAGCCTTAAATATCCAACAAATTGATTACCATTACAATGTGTGAGGCGGCAAGCTATCATTCAGAAACTAAGTGCTCTTGCTTTGAGCTGCCTGGATCGGGATTGCAGTCCTGAGTGGCAGTCCTGAGGTGCGTTTTCAGTAAGCCTGAGCTGGAAGTGGGCTGCTGAGACAATGGTGGCCTCCTAATACCTCTGGCAGCTGCAAAAACCCCAGCAATTTGGGAAAGAGCTCTTTGCTCTGAAAGCAGAGTTCTACTGAGCCCAAAAGTCAAGTAACTGACTAGTAAAATGAGCAGGCAAAGGAAGCAAAGCAAGGCCAGAAATCCAACTTTTTGGGGGGACAAAACTATCAAAGTATGGAATGGCAGGAAGACAACAGTCAGAACTCTGACACCAAAAGCTTCCAAGAAAAATGTAGACTGGTTACAAGCCATGGAGAAGCTTAAGAAGAATTTTGAAAATCAAACAACAGAAGTGGATGAAAAATTGGTGAGAGAAATGAGAATGATGTGGAAAAATTCTGCTAAGAGAGTCAACAACATGACTGAGGAAAATACCACGTTAAAAATTGGCAAAAGATGCCCAAAAATCCAATGAGGAGAAGAATGCCTTAAAAAGTCAAATTTTCCAGATGGAAAAATATTTCCAAAAGCTCTCTGAAGACAATAATTCCTTGAGAATTATAGTGGAGCAAATGAAAGCAAATGACTTTATGAAAAATCAAGTTACTATTAAACAGATCCAAACAAATGATAAAAAAGAAGGCAATGTGAAATATCTCGTTGGAAAAACCACTGACCTGGAAAATAGATACAGGAGAGACAATTTAAAAATTATTGGACTACTTGAAAGCCATGATCAAAAAAAGAACCTAGAAATCATCCTTCAAGGAATTCTCAAGGAAAATTGCCCTGATATTTTAGAACCAGAGGACAAAATAGAACGTGAAAGAATAATATGATATTCCAGAGATCAAGGGAGCTAGGATTAAAACCAAGAATCACATACCCAGCAAAACTGAGTTTAATGTTTCAGGGGAAAACATGGGCATTCAATGAGGTGGAGGACTTTCAAGCACTCTTGAGGAAAAAAAGAAACAGAACTGAACAGAAAATTTGACATTCAAACCCAAGAAGTATGAGAAGGCAAATGGATGAGAAATCATAAGGAACTTATCACAGTTGATAATATATATATATATTGTTAATTGGTTATTTGGTTAATTACCAAATATTTTGTTAATTGGTTATTTGGTTAATCACCAATATATATACCAACATGGAAAAATGAGATTTGTAACTTTTGACACTTTTCTCAGAATGAAGACAGGTGAAGGGAAATTACACACGCACACACACACACACACACACACATCCACACCCACACCCATACCCCCCCACATTTATTTATTCATCTATTTATTTATGTATGTACTTATATATGTATGCATATGTGTTTGTATATATGTATACATTCATATATGTGTATATATCTGTATATATGTATATATACCCATATGTGTGTATGTATGTGTATATATATATATGTGTATTTATACGGGGGATATATGCATATAAATACATATGAGAGTGTGTGTACATATGTTTACATTGACAGAGGGCACAGAATCAATTGAATTGGAAAAGATCATATTTTAAAAGATAAAATTGAGAGGTGGGAGAATAATAGAATGAGAGGAGACAGGGAGAAACAGAATGGGGTCAATCATTTCATATAGAAGAGGCAAGAGATAACTGTTACAAGGGAGGGGAAGAACAGGAAGGCAAAAAGGGAATTGGTCAACCTCACTCTCATTGAGTTTGGCTTAGGGAGGGAATAACATGCACTCTAACAAGGGTATCTTGCCCTGCAGGAGAGTAGGGAGGAAGGACATGAGAGGTGGGATGATGGAGGGGAGGGCAGATTGGGGGGGCAGGTTCATTAGAAGCATGCACTTTCATAAAGGGAGAATAACAAAGCAGAGAATAGCACAAGGGGAGGGCGGGATAGAAAGGAGGGAAATATCATCAGTGTTTCACAATATGCCCATTGTGGAGATGTTCATAGTAACTACCCATGTATAGCCTGTATTGAATTGCTTGTCTTTCCAGTGGCGGTGGGTGACAAAGGAGGAAGGGAAAGAATCTAGAATTTAAAATACATATTAGTAATATATTTTAATGTATTCATGCACATACATATTATTATTATTATTATCATTATCATTATTATCATCATCATCATTATTATTATTATTATTATTATTATTATTTACGTGCAACTGGGAAATAAGATATACAGGCACAGGGTTAGGGAGATCCATCTTGCTGTACCAGAAAGTCATAGGGGTGATGGGGGAGGATATAGGAGAGAGCAGATTTTGGGAGTGGGCATACAGTGGGATCGCTTTCTTTGGGGGGTAGGGAAAAGATGGGGAGAAATTTACAGCTCAAAATCTTGTGGAAATCAATGATGTAAACTAAAAATAAACAAAAGTTAATTACCAAAACAAAAACCCCAACCCAAAAAATCCCTCTGTCTACTTCAATTTCCTTATTTGCACAATGATGATAACAATATCACTTCACAGAGTTGTTGTGAAGATCATATTAAATACATCTATGAAGCATTTAGCGAACTGTATAATATCTTCTAAATCCCAATTGTTACAGTTGAGAACACTCAGCCAAGATTATGCTCCCTCTATTTATAATATAAAATAGATAAATGTTACCATAAAATTAATGGAAAGTGATACTTTATCAGACAAGTGCTTTAAAGAAGTAAACAATCCTTTGTCCACAACTCAACAATATCAGTGTCTGTATTAGCTTGTAAAAAGGCAGAGCAAGTAATTTCCCTTGGCATAGCTGCTGTGGGAGAATTAATGCCATATACATTTGTTAGAAGCACTGACTGTTAAGAAAGAATTAAATATTGAATTATTTTTCCATTTGATATGCAATTATTTTTGTATATATCTTACCACCAAAATTTATAGAGAAATTGTGTCAATTTCTTGAACATAACTTATTATCAATGAGAGTAATTAGAGTTTCCAAGATGAACTCAAGACATATTTCTCCATAATAACATAGTCATAAATTTCTATGACTTTCAAGGCTAATTTTTCAAAGTATTTACAGAGTTCTGTAGTTATGCCATCTGTTACAGGAGTTCTTTTTAAACTTACAAGCATTTAATGATCATTTTATTTTCTCTAATGTCAAATGTTTGAGAAATACATAGGGTATAACAGGAGCTACAGATTTTCAAAAGGACAGAGATGATTAATCTTATTTCTAAGAATAATTGCTATGTTATTTTATCTTCTATGATAAGTTAAATGATGCCACTCATTTTATGCTAAATATCATGATATTTATGCTAAATATCATGATTTTAACCGTGTTTTTGAGTTTAGGAAATTTGAGTTATATATTTTATGACAATTCTTTGGGATAATTAACCTACAAACCAAAAAATTTCTTAGTTCATCACTGATGTTTGTGTAAGGATGATTCTGGAAACTCAATACCATTGTCCAAGAAATTATATCCTATAGGAGGCTGAAGTGATGAAGAGATTGCAAAGAAGTATTTTTTAAAAGTTCACAAGTGTATGTCAGTGAATTTTTGTCAGTGAATGCTGCTGTATGTCAGAAAAGATGTCTTTCAAAAATATTAAATTTAAATGCATCTGCCAAGGCAGAAATTACATTACATGTAACAGTATGGACTGAATTTTTCTTTAAATGGGTATCATGTCTACAAAAGCATGACCAGCATCTACTTGGAAATAAATCTGTATGTAATAATTATTTTGATGAATTCATGATGTACTTGTTATTGGTATTTTCTAAACCAATGAATATCACAAACTCCCTATGTGTTCATAGTCTATGTAACTTTTCCGTATGTCTTTGCATAAATCTTCCCAGGAAATCCAATCCATAAATATGAAAACCTTCCTCTCCTTTGAAAACCTCAACATGAAAATGGATCACACAGCTTATCTCTACTTCTTCTCTCTGTGTGACTCATTCTCATCTGTTTTCAGTCATACATGTCCATAGTAAAATCTTAACTTGAATTTGGGAAAGATAAAAACTTAAGGACCCACACATACATGTATGCGAAATGCCCAATTACTAAGTTTTTGATATTAATTGCTGGTATGAAGTACAAGTTTGTCTACATGTTCCAATTAGCAGTACTTGGAACTATGCCCTCTGAAATATAGCTTCTAATCTTTTCAATCAAATGAATCTGTTCTCTACAAAATTATAGTGCCAGTGATATCTTAATTGCTATATCTAATGATTTTTCTTTCTAGTGTCCTTGTCCTTCTTGCTGTTTATTCAGCATTTGATACTTTTGATCACTCAAAAGTATCTTGATGACTCAAAAACTCTCTCCTCTCTGGGCTTCTGTCCTTAGTCCTTGTCCCAACCATTTGACCTCTCTTCAATGTACTTTGTTGAATCATCATTTCAGGTCTAACCCAATGTAGATGCACTCCAAGGCTCTGTTCTTTATCCTCTTTCCTTTTATTGGGGGGAAAATAATGCAGTATAAGTAGAAGAATAATTCTCCTTCCCTGTCTTCCTGCAACAATATATAGGGAAGGAGAACTATTTTTTATAGGTTCCCATGCAGATCCAAGGGGCTAAATTCTCTGGGAAATTCATATTCAAAAAACATCTTAACCATCTTAGAGTCTGGAGTTTTGGTGAGAGGAAATAAGCTACTACAATGGGGAAAGGGGGTCCATATTCTTCATCACCACTGGCAACAACTGTTGACCAATTTTTACAGACAGTCAATTGAGCACAGAGGCCCTGAGAATGGTAGCATTTCCCAAACCACCATTCCTCTCCCTCCATTAATAGCATTTCATTTTTTCCCCAATTACATAAAAGATAGTATATAGCATTCTGTTTTATAAGATTTTGAATTCCAAAATTTTTCTTTCTCCTTCCTCCCCCCCCAAGATTATAAGCTGTCTTATATAGGCTTTATATGTATAATAAAATTAAACATATATCCACATTAGTCATGTTGTGAAAGATGAATCAGAATAAAAGGAAAAAAAACATGAGAAAGAAGGGGAAGAGAGAATATGGTATACTTCAATCTGCATTCAGACTCCATAGTTCTCTCTCTGGATGTGGAAAGCATTTTTCATCATGAGTCTTTTGGAATTATCTTAGATCATTGCATTGCTGAGAAGAGCTAAGTCTATCAGAGTTGATCATTGCACAGTGTTGCTATTACTATGTGTAATGTTCTCCTGGTTCTGTTTACTTCACTTAGCATCAGTTCATGTAAGTCTTTCCGAGTTTTTTTTTTCTAAAATCTTCCTGTTCATCATTTCTTATAGCACAATAGTATTCTATTTTAATCATATGCCACAACTTTTCCAGTCACTCCCCAGTTGACTGGTATCCCCTCAATTACTAATATTTTTGCCACCAAAAAGAATTGTTATGAATATTTTCATACACATGGGTTCTTTCCCATAAGTTATTGTTCAAACCATCAGATTAAAATATTTTAAACAAGATAAATAATAAAAATTCAGTTTGATTCTTTGCAATGTTGAAATATGGGATAAGTGAATGGAAAGTGCCAAATCAAGGAGGATAAATGGTTACTTCCTACGGGTAGAAAACGGTTTTTGTCTTTGTGTTCTTAGAACCCAACATAATAATATATCTGTAAAGTAGAAAAAGCATATGTCCTCTCTAAAAGATTTTTTCGTACTTTAATTGTGAAAATGAGTGATTCCCTGATAATACTCACTTTTTTCCTGACATTCTGACCTCCTACTCAAAACTTAGAACTTAATTTCTAAATGTCTATAGAGCATTTTCACTAAAATAGATTTCTATTATATCAAACTCAATAATTCATTTTCTCTATGGCCACAAAACAGTCCTCTTTGGTAAAATTTCACCTGTCTCTACCTCAGTTTCCTAATCTGTAAAATGTAGATAATAACAACACTTACCTGTCAAAGTTGTGGTGAGGATCAAATATGATTAGAATTTTAAAGCTCTTAGTACCTGGCCCATAGTAAGTGCTAGATAAAATTAGCTATTATCGTTATTTTAATTTCCATATTGAAAGCCAATAATGCTTTCATCAATGTCACCTGCTCTGTTTTTTAAAATTTCTTTCTACCTATAATGTCCTTCATCTTGCCTTTCACTATTTAAAGTTTTTCCTAAACCTCAAGGGAAACTCAAGTCAGTTTTTTTCAGTTCCTCCAACCAGCAGTAATGTCTTTCTTAAATGACCACTTATCACTGGGGTCAAACAATAGACAACTGGGAAATGGATGTTATTCTTTTACTTCCCTATCATCTCTATTATTAATTGATAATCTAGTATACTTCCTCACCCCATGTTGAAATACCACTTTTGAAGTCCAGTGACTTCATTTCATACCCTGATTTCCCAAGGATCTCCCATTTTCCCTTGTTCTTCACAATTAGTTTGTCTCTTTTCACAAAGTGGACAAGTAACAACTATATATAAACAACTATATATAAACTATATATATATATATATATATATATATATATATATATATATGTAGTATGAATGGTTTTCTCAACATGTGAATTTTTCTGGGTATTTAGGGAGACAAATTTATGCATAAAAACATTGACAAAACAATGTATCATTTACTGTATTTTTACCAAACCTCTTCAAGTACAACTTCAACTCAAACATTCAAGAGAATTGTAATTTAATGTTTCAATTCATAGGAATGAATGACTAATAGTGGAATAGCAGGTACCATTTTTTTCAAAAATTTGGGGGAGGTAGTCAAAAAAGTTGTTATTTTTTAATAATTGATGTCTTTTTATTTACTTTAATTTATAACATTCAATTTCACAATCTCTTAAGTTTCAAATTTTCTCTTCCTTCTTCTCCTCCCTCTCCCCATATAGTGGCATGTAGTCATATATAGGTTATACAAATATCTTCACATTGAATGTTAGTCATATTGTAAAGGATTATAACCATTGGCTGAACAATGAAAAAGAAGGGATAAAACAAAACAAAACACAAACAAGAGAGAACAAATCATTAGCTTCAATCTGCAGACTCTGTAGCTCTTTTTTCTGGTTGTGGATATCTCTTTCCCTCAGGATTCTTTTGTAGTTGTCTTCTAACCTTGTATTGCTGAGAGGCATCCAGTCTATAAAAGTTAGTCATCACACATATGATGTGTCTGTAATTGTGCACAAAGTTCTTCTGGCTCTGGTATCCTCATTCAGCATCAATTGATATAAGTCTCCAAGTTATTATGAAGTCCATCTGCTCCTCATTTCTTATAGCATAGTAGTTTTCCATTACATTCATATACCACAACTTGTTTAGCCATTTCCCAATTGATGGGCGTCCCCTTGGCTTCCAGTTCTTTGTCACCACAAAAGGACGCGCTATTAATAGTTTTGTACATACTGGTCCTCCTCCCACTTCTCTGATCTCTTTGGGATATAACCCTAGCAGCGGTATTGCTGAGTCAAAGTTTATGTACTTATTTACAACCCTTTGGACATAGTTCCAGATTGCTCTCCAGAATGGTTGAATCAGTTCACATCTCCACCAACAGTGCATTAGTGTTCCAATTTTCCACATCCTTTCCAGGATTCCTCATTTTCTGTTTTGTCATCTTAGCCAATCTGGCTGGTGAGATGTGGTACCTCATAGTTGTTTTGATTTTAATTGCTGCAATCAAAAGTGATTTAGAGCATATTTGATATGGTTATAAATGTCTTTAATTTCTTCCTCTGAGAACTGTCTGTCCATATCCTTTGACTATTTATCAGTTGAGGAATGACTTGTATTCTTATAGATTTGACTCAATTCTCTGTATATTTTGGACATAAGGCCTTTATCAGAAATACCAGTAGTAAAATTTCTTTCCCAATTTCCCACTTCCCTCCTAATCTTGGTTATATTGATTTTTTTCTGTACAAAACTTTTTCAATTTAATGTAATCAAAATTATCCATTTTCCATTTCATAATGCTCTCTAACCCTTGTTTCATCATAAAAGCTTACCTTCTCCATAAATCTGACAGGTAAATTATTCCTTGCTCTCCCAGATTGCTCACAATATCAGCATTTATACATAGATCATTCACCCATTTAGACTTAATTTTGGAATATGGTTTAATTTACAGATCTACGCCCAATTTCTTCCACGCTATTTTCTAGTTTTCCCAGCAGATTTTGTCAAATAGTGAGTTCTTATTCTGGAAGCTAAGGTCTTTGGGTTTATCAAACAGCAAATTATTATAGTCATTGGCTGCTGTGTCTCCTGTATTTAATCTATTTCACCAATACACTACTCTATTCCTCAGCTACTACCAAGTAGTTTTGATGACTGCTGCTTTATAATGCAGAGTTAAATCTGGTATGGCTAGGCTGACCAAGAATTTCTTTCCATTAATTCCCTTGATCTTCTGGACCTTTTGTTCTTCCAGATGAATTTTGTTACTGTTTTGTCTAGTTCTATAAGATACTATTTTTGGTAGATTAATTGGTATATCATGAAATATATAATTTAATTTAGGAAAAATTGCAATTTTTATTATATTAGCTCCACCTAGCCATGAGCAACTGATGATTTTCTTATTATTTAATTCTGGCTTTACTTGTGTGAAAAGTGTTTGGTAATTGTGTTCATATAGCTCTTGGGTTTGGTTTTGGTAGGTAGATTCCAAAATATTTTTACAATGTCTACAGTAACTTTAAATAGAGTTTATCTTATTTCTTGTTGCTGGATTTCATTAGAAATATATAGGGTTGCTGAGGATTTATGTGGGTTTATTTTATATCCTTCAAATTTGCTAAATTTATTTATTATCTCAAGTAGCTTTTACTTGACTATCTATGATTCTCTAAGAATATTATCATATCATCTTCAAAGAGTGATAGATTTGTCTCTGCCTAATTTGACTCCTTCAATTTCATTTTCTTCAGTTGTTGCTACTACTAACATTTCCAATACCAAGTTGAATAAGAGGGATGATAATGAGTATCCTTTTATCACCCCCTAATCTTACTGGAAATGCTTCTTTGATACTCATAATTTGGTTTTCTTCTTTCTGTTTTTATCATATTGAGTAAAAGTCTATCATTTTTATTGTTTTTTTTAATAAAATCAGCTCTTAGTTTTATTTATTAATTTAATAGTTTTCTTAGTTTTAATTTTATTAAACGCTCTTTTGGTTCTCAGTATTTCCAATTTTGAATTTAATTGGGGATTTTCAATTTGTTCTTTTTCTAGCTTTCTCATTTGAATGCCAAATTTATTGATCTCAGTTTTCTCTATTTTATTCATTTATGCATTCAGAGAAATAAAACTTCCCTTAAGAACTGCTTTCACTGCATCCCACAAGTTTTAGTATCTTGTCCCACTGTTGTCATTCTCTTGAATGAAGTTACTCATTCTTTCTATAATTTCTTGTTTCACCTGCTCATTCTTGAGGATTAAATTATTTAGTTTCCAAATAGTTTTTAGTCTATCTTTCCATAATCCTTTACTACATATAATTTTTACTGCATCATGATTGGAGAAGGATGCACTTAATATTTCTGCCTTTCTGCACAGAATTGTGAGGTTTTATGCTCTAATACATGGTCAGTTTTTGTATATGTGCCATGTACCACTGATAAGAAGGTATATTCCATTTTATCTCCATTCGGTTTTCTCTGGAAGTCTACCATATCTTCCTTTTCTGAAATTCTGTTCACCACTTTAACTTCTTTATTGCTTATTTTGAGGTTAGATTTATCAAGTTCAGAGAAGAGGAGGTTGAAGTCCCTCACCAGTATAGTTTTGTTATCCATTTTTTCTTCTACCTTAACTTCTCCTCTAGGAATTTGGGTGGTATACCATTTGGTGCATATATATTTAGTAATGATATTGCTTCATTTAAATAATGTCTTTTAGCAGGATATAGTTTCCTTCCTTATCTCTTTTAATTACATCTATTTTTACTTTTGCTTTATTTGAGATAAGGATTGCTACCCCAGCTTTTTTTTTAACTTTAGCTGAAGCATGGTATATATCATTCCTGCCTTTTACCTTTACCAAATATATTTCTTGTAAACAGCGTATTGTGGCATATTGTTTTCAATCCATTCAATAATTCTCCTTTGTTTTATGGAAGAGTTCATCCCATTCACATGCACGATTATGATCACTACCTCTGCCTTTTCGTCCAGACTATTCTCTCCCCTACTTATGTTTTTATTTCTCCCTTCTTCATTCCCCTCCTTAAGAGTTTTCCTTTGGGGGGGGGAATGGAGCAAAGATGGTGGCATAGAAGCCGAAAGGTTTCACAGCTCATACATAGCCACCTCAAATATCCATAATATATGACTCTAAAAAATTTTAGGGCTTCAAAACTCACACAAGAATACAGAAAAATATATATCCCCCTGAAGACAGCTCAGCAGGAAGGGCTCATCACAGCATGCTGAGAGCTGAAACCAGCCCAGCCTGAAACTGTGGCTTGGCCCTGTGGCAGCCAGGATGAGCCACAGCTAGAGCTTTCAGGACAGTGGATCAGTGGCAGCTGTGGCAGTTTCCAGAATTATCAAGCCACAAGAAACAATGACTAAGTAAAAGGTCAGTGGAACTCAGCTAAATTTGGGTGGTAAAAGAAGGTTGGCCAAATTTCTTCCAGGGCAAGGAAACTGCGGCCTAGAGTGCCCGGCTTGCAGACTGCAGGAGGGCAAAGTAATGATTCAGAAGCTATGTACTCTTGAGTTGAGTGGCCTGGATCTGGATGGTGGCCTTTGGTAGTGGTCCTTGGGTCATGCGTTTTCAGTGAGCCAGAACTGGTGGGGGCTTCAGCAGCCTCCTAATAACTCTGGCAGCTGCAAAAACCTCAGCCATTTGGGACAGAGCTTTTCCCTTAGGAAGCAGAGTTCCACAGAGCTAAAAACAAAATAAAATAATTCACTGGCAACATGAGCAGGCAAAGGAAGCAAAATAAGAACAGCAACCCAACTTTAGAATTCTTTTTTGGGAACAAATAACATGGAACTGGAAGAAGACAACACAGTTAGAACTCTCACACCAAAAGCTTCCAAGAAACACAAAGATTGCTTACAAGCTATTGCTCAGCTTAAGAAGGATTTTGAAAACCAAGTAAGAGAAGTGGAGGAAAAATTGGGAGAGGAAATGAGAATGATGCAAGAAAATCATGAAAAGAGAGTCAACAACCTTACTGAAGAAAACAACACCTTAAAACAGACTAACTCAAAGCTCACTGAGGAGAATAATCCCGTCAGAATTAAAGTGGAGCAAATGGATGCAAATGACGTTATGAGAAATCAAGATCCTATTAAACAGATTCAAACAAATTAAAAAATAGAAGGAAATGTGAAATGTCTCTTTTAAAAAACCACTGACCTGAAAAATAGATCCAGGAGAGACAATTTAAAAATTATTTGACTATCTGAAAGCCATGATCAAAAAAAGAACTTATTAAGCATCCTTCAAGAAATTCTCAAGGAAAATTGCCCGGATATTTTAGAACCAGAGGGCGAAACAGAACTTAAAAGAATTCACTGATCACCTCATGAAAAAGATTCCCAAAAGAAAACTCCTAGGGATATTATTGGAAGATTCTGGAGTCCCCAGATCAAGGAGAAAATATTACAGGCTGCCAAGAGGAGGCAATTTGAGTACTGTGGAAATGCAATCAGGATAACACAGGATCTGGCACCTTCTATATTGAGGGATCACAGGGACTGGAATATGATATTCTGGAGAATGATAGAGCTAGGATTAAAACCAATAATCAGCTACCCAGTAAAATTGAGTATAGTGTTCCAGGGGAAAATATGGCCATACAGTGAGGTGGAGGACTTTCAAACATTCTTGCTGAAAAAAAAAACAGAACTGAAAAGAAAATTTGATCCTCAAATACAAGAAGCATGAGAAGGTAAACATGGAAAAGAAACCATAAGGAACTTATGCCAACATAATGATAATTGTAACTTATGAAACTTTTCTCAGTATGAGGATAGGTGAAGGAAATGCACGCACACACACACACACACACATATATACACATGTATACATACACCCATATCTATGTCGGAGAGTTTATATATGCATGTGAACATATATCTGAGTATGTGTATATACATTTACTTAGAGAGCACAGGATCAATTGAATAGGAAGGCATGATACTTTAAAAGGTGAAATTCTGAGGTGGGAGAGGGTTAAAATGAGAGGAGACAAGGAGAGACAGAATGGGGTTTATCATCTCACATAGAAGAGGCTAAGGACAATCATTACGATGAAGGGGAAGAACAGGGAGACAAAAGGGAAAGGGTCAGCCTTGCTTTCATTGAATTTGGCTTAGGGAAGGAATGACATAAACCTTAAATTGGGTATATTGCCACAGAGGAGAGTAGGGGGGATGGGGATGAAAGGTGGGATGATAGAGTGGACAGCATGTTGGAGGGGGGAGGGTTGCTGGAAGTACACACTTTTGTAAAGGGACAGGGATAGGGTAGAGAATGACACAAGGTGGGGTGGGATAGGAAGGAGGGACATATATCAGTCACTCACAATATGTCCACTGTGGAGATGTCCTGCGTAATTACACTTGAATGGCCTGTATTGAATTGCTTGTCCTTCCAGTGGGGGTGGGTGATGATGGAGGAAGGGAAAGAATCTGGAATTTAAAGTTGTATAATCAAATGTTCAACTATACTATGATTATTATTAACTACATGCAAATCGGAATTAAGATATAAAGGCCCTAGTGTAGGGAGACCCATCCTACCCTACCAGTAAGTCAGAGGGGCAATTGGGGAGGACATAGGAGAGATCAGATTGGAAGAGGAGCTAGAAAGTGGGATTGCTCTTTTGGGGTGATGGGTAGGGAATGATGGGGAGAAAACTTGTAACTCAAAATCTCATGGAAATGAGTGATGTAAACAAGAAAAAAATATTTTTTTAAAAGCAAGTTTTTCTT
Source organism: Pseudocheirus occidentalis (assembly GCA_028646575.1). NCBI lineage: Eukaryota > Metazoa > Chordata > Mammalia > Diprotodontia > Pseudocheiridae > Pseudocheirus > Pseudocheirus occidentalis. The sequence goes on along the minus strand of CM053601.1, from coordinate 96,628,746 downwards.
TTGACCACTGCCTCCCTCAGTATTCCCTCCTTATCAATGCCCTCCCTTTTCCTACTGTTCCCCCTTACTTCTTCTTCCTTCCCTTCTAACCTCCTTCTTTCCTTAACCCTTCCCTCTCCTACTACCTGTAGTGTACAATAGATTTTTATACTTAATATAGTATGTTATTTCTTCCTTGTTCCAAGAATGATGAGAATAAATCTCATACAGTGTTCCTCTCACATCACTCTTCCCTCTATTATTTTAAGTTTTATCTCTTCATGATAGAGTCCCATCCTTAACTGATTATGTTATTCCCTCCTTACACCCAAACCAATGACATCAAAGCTCATATAATGTTAATCTTCCTCCCTCCTTTCCCCCTACTATAATGTATTTTATGTTTCTTTGTGTGACATAATTTACCTTTTATGTGTTTTACTTTCCTATTCTCCTATCACGGTCCCTTTGCACTCCTTAAAATGGTTTTTTTTATCATCATTTTTGTTAATTCATATCTATACCTCTATCTATATCCCTTTTAAATGTTGCAGTAAGTATACAATTCCCAATATTAACAGGTATCTGCTTCCCATAGTTGAATGTAAACAGCTTGCTCTTATTAAATAACAAGTTGTGTTTGTGTGTGTGTATGTGTGTGTGCATGTTTTCCCCATTTATCTTTTTATGTTGAGTCTCATATTTGAGGATAAAATTTTCCATTGAGCTCTGGGTTTTTCATCATGAAGGTATAAAAATCCCTTATTTCACTGAATGACCATCTCCTTACCTGAAAGATTAGCTTGATAGCTGATCCTTGGTAGTAGCCTGAGCTCCTTTGCCCTACAAAATATCATATTCTTGTCCCACCAGTCTTTCAGTGTAGAAGCTGCTGGGTCCTGTGTCATCCTGACTGTAGTTCCATGATATTTAAATAGTTTATTTCTGGCAGCCTGCATAATTATCTCTTTACCTGATAGTTCTGGACATTGGCTACAACATTTCTTATGGTTTTCAATTTGGGATGTCTTTCAGGAACTGAATGGTGGATTCTTTTGATAACTTTTTATCCTCTGATCCTAAGTCCTTAGGACAATTTGCCTTGATAATTTCTTGGAGGAAGTTGCCCAGGATCTTTTTTTCATCATGACTTTCTAATAGGCCAATGATTCATAGATTTTCACTCCTGGATCTTTCCTCCATGTCAGCTGTTTTTTCATTGAGATATTTCCCATATGTTTCTAATCTTTCATTCTTGAGCTTTTGTTTGACTTATTTTTGAGTCATTAGCTTCTATTTGGATGATTCTAATTTTTAGCGAATTATTTTCCTTAGCTAATTTTAGAGTTCCTTTTCCATATGATCATATTTGATTTTTCAGGGATTTATTTTCTGCAGTTAGATTTTGAACCTCTCTTTTCCATTTGACACCTTTTACTTTTAAGGAGCTACTTTCTTCACTGAACTTTTTCTATTTTTTGCAATTGCAATTTTAAAAGAATTGTTCAGTTTATCTTCTACCTCTCTAATTTGGATTTTAAAGTCCTTCCTGAGCTCTTCCAAGAATGCTTTCTGTGCTTGAGAGCTGTTCATATTCCCTTTTGAGGTTTCAGCTGTAGCTGTAGAATCAATGCTTTCTCTTTCTGAATTTGGTTTTTCCCTCTCACAATAATAGGATTCTCAAGTCTTTGCCTTTGCAATCTGTTTTTGCCCATTTTGAGGCACACCCTTAGTCATGCTCTTCTTCTAGAACTCTCAAGGCTTTAGTTGGTTCCTCTATATTATGATTTTACTCTGAGGCAATAATTTCTGTGTTTTCAGGATCAGAGCAGAGGATTAGAGCAGCTGGGGTTCATGACGCCCTCCCGGTCCCTGGAAGTTCAGGTAGGTGATTTCTAAATTTTCAGGCTGTGGGTTCATGGTCCCAGGAGTTACTGCTGGCCCTGCTCTGGCCCTAGGTCTCTTACCAAGCTCCACCAGATTCCCACTACCATGGTGATAGGCCTGGTAATGTACCCTGTGGTTGGAGGATCAACTTTCCCCAGCATCCACCTGGCCATGCATTATATCTGTGCTCAGAACCTCAATATACCAACACACTCTGTCCTGCATAAATTAATTCAACTCAAGTCTTCTTTTAGCTAAAGGAAAAGGAAGTTTATTAAAGATTCATGATATTGATCAGACTCTTAAGAAATCTTAGTATTGTCTAGACTCTTCAGGAATCTAAGTGTTTGTAATGCTTGTTTTGACAAGTGGGACAGATAAAATTTGAGCTAGACTGAATCAGAGGCAGGTACTGTTATTTTTGCATAAAATTTTGGTAAGTGATGATCTTCCTGGCATTCCTCAAGCTACTATGTGAGGAATCAATTCTGTCTTCTTAAAAGACTAGACTAGACTATTACATTCATAGTTTTTCATCAAGTTTAGTGTTTGATTACTAACTTTACTACACCTTTTTCTCAATATTTCTTATATATAACTCTAGGTACCCTAAACATAAATGTATGTATATTCTTTGCACACAATTCATATGCACATACACATGTATGTATATACATATGCAAACACACATGTGTTTACACATATATACATATGTGTGTATGTAATATCATGTTTGTACATGATTGCTTGCATTGCTTGCATGCTATCTCCTTCACTAGATTGTATGCTTATCATGGGCAGGGACTGTATTTTGCCTTTATTTATATCTCCAATCCTTAGCACAGTGACTAACACACAGAAGTTACTTAAAAAAATTATTGCCTGATTAACAGTACCAATACTTTTTATTATACTTCATTTTGTCTGGAATATTTATTTCCTTGGGTTTGGTTTTTTTTTTTTAAATATGTAGTGAAGTTTTTGAAATAATTTTTCTTTAAGTTTTTTTTCCCTGTCCATGGTGGTGTTTAGCATCTGTCCTTGGAGTCTGCATGGATAATGTTCCCTTTCTTCCTATGTTTTTCACCATTTCAGCATTAGTGAAACTGTTTTTCAAAGGTTATATTTTCCCACTTAATAGTATGCCTTTTTCAGATTACATGTAAAGATAATTAGCAATCTGATATAGACTATATTCGTACAATCTTATTAAATATATTTCCATATTAGTTATATTGTGAAACAAGAATGAGAACAAAAAGGAGAAACCATGAGAAAGAAAAACAGTCTTTCCATGTTTTTAAGAAATCTGCCTGTTCATCATTTGTTATAACACAGTAGCATTCCAGTACATTTATATATCACAACTTCTTCAGCCAGTCCCAAGTGATGGGTATCCTCTTAATTTCCAGGATTTTGGTCACTAGAAAAAGATCTCTTGCATATTTATACATGTGAATTCTTTTATTTCCCAATGTTTTATTCAAATAGCAGAACACAAATAGAGAATAAAATAAGAAAAAAAACATATCAGAAACTTTTATATTGGAACTGAAATGCAAAGTTGGAAAGAAATAAAAATATGTCATATGCGAAGCAGAACATAAGAGAGGTGAATCCTCTGAATATTTAACAACAAATTGTCATTTCAAGAAATACTATATGATAAATTGATAAATGATAAAAAAGATAAACTCATTGTATTGAAAATTGTCCTTCTTTGCTTTCTTATGAGTTTTCTTTTGTTCCCTGCTATGCACTTTTTTACTTTGTTCTTTTTCCCCCTCCCCCAAACTACTGCCCCAGAAGGCTAAAATAAAGTTTAAATGTTTTTCCCCATAGCGTTAGATATACACATACCCATATACACACATGCAAAAATATAGACATATACCTTCCAAAACCTATTGTAGTCCTTATCTTTGTTTTTATGTATATGTATATCTCTTGTTTCCTATTCCCTCTTGCCTCCTCTATTTTATTTCTACCCACTACCTTGCCCTCATATGACTTGCCTTCCCCCTTACAAGGATCCCTCCCCTATTCTCTCATTCCCATAAATCTAAATATCCTTCTATAACCCTATTTACCTATTCTCTCACCCTCTCCTCTAAAGATCCTTCCCTTGTCCTCTCCCCACCTCCTATGACCCTAGCATTTTATTTCTTCTGAATTTAGAAGACTTCTGTACTCTTTTAAATGTATATGTATTGTTGCTTCTTACACATATAACCAGCGAAAGTAGGTTAACAAAACTACCAGACCTCCTCGAAAATTTATTTCCTATGTATCATTTCTTCCTCATGTGCCTCGTTTGTATAAAATAATTACTACTTTTAGCTGTTCCTAAATGATTTTACTTTTTAAAGTCATATCATGTCCAGGTTTTCCCCAATCTTTCTTATGAACTACCCAATTATTAAAAAGAATGATAGGCATCAATTTTACATTTTACTTATATGAAAAATGAAAAGTCTGTCCATGTGGATCCCTTATAATCAGACTGGTTCTTGTATGTAGAATCATCTTTTAAGCTCAGATTATTTTCAACAAAGTCTTGGAAGTCTGAGAGTTTATCAAATGTCTTTGTTGTTGTTGTTGTTGTTGTTTTTCAAGATAATACTTAACTTTGTTTTTGGCCAGAGTCCTAGTTCCTTTGCTCCTATGTTGTTTTCCAAGATCTGCTGTACTTTAACATTTCTGCTGCTAGGTCTTGTGGAATTCTAATTGTGGGACCCTAATATTTAACTTATTTTAATATTTTTTTCTTTTGCTTTTTTGGAGGGTAATTGGGGCTAAGTGATTTGCCCAAAGTCATATGGCTTGTAAACATGTCAAGTGTCTGAGGCTGGATTTGAACTCAGGTCCTCCTGAATCCAGGGACAGTGCTTTATTTATACCACCACTTAGCTGCCCCTAAGATTCTCTTTTTGATCTCAACTTTCAGTTATTAAAATTATTTTTATATTTTCTTTCTTTGATCTGTTCTTCATATCTGTTGTTTTTCTTATAAGATGTTTCACTTTCCCTTCTATTTTTTCATTTTTGATATTTTGTTTCCTCATTTCCTGGCCTCTTACAATTTCACTAGCTGCACTCTGCCGAATTCTAATTATCAGGGTGTCATTTTCTTCTTCCATATTCTAGATCTCCTTTTCTAGTTGGTCGACTTTCTTTTCTTACCCTTCTTTTTTTTCTTGGATTGTTTTTATTTATTTATTTTTTAGTTTTTCCTCTATCTCTGTCATTTGATTTTTAAAGCCTTTTTAAAAGTCTTCTATAAATGCTTTTTGGGTGGGTTACCATTTGATGTTACTCTTTATGGATTTCTTTACTTAAATTTCTTTCTCTGAAGATGGACTCTGGTCATCTCTATGTCCATAATAGGCTTGTGTAGTTGGATTCTTTCTCCTCTGCCTGTGCATTTTTGTGGTAATATTCTATTTATTTTTAGTCATATCTACCCTTGTGGTATGGAAAATGGTGCCCCTTGCCCCATATCTTCAGTTCTTCCCTCTAACCTGAAACCAAAGCCAAACCCCCAACCTCCTGTAAGTGCTCACTCACAGTCATTGCCTTTGTGCCACACTGCTTCTGGACTCACTGGGCATATGCTGGTTTGTTCTTCAGACATTTAAGAGCTCTTACCTCCCAGGATTGTTGTTAGGAACAAATGAGTGCTGTATAAATGTTAGCTGTTATCATCATGAGACCATCTTATGCTATTTTTAATGAAATGAAAGGCTAAAGTAGTTCTTAAATCTTCAAAAATACTTAGCTCTACTAACAGTTTTCTTCTTCCCAAATCAAGATAGCACTAGACTATGTATAAGTATCAGTTAACTGGCTCAGCAATATTGGTTACTTTTATGCATACCTGTTTGATTTTCCAAATATAAAAAACTTTTCCAGTGTTTCTTCTCTCTCCTATTTCACTCTCTTTCTGCTATTTTTTTTTGGAAAATTCTCTATCTTGAAGAACATCCCATGATATCTGCAACTGTGGGTTTTGTTTCATTGTTACTGTACTCTTCCTATTTAGGTAAGCCTCAAGTAACCATGCTGCACAACCACACTTCCTCAGACTTGATAAATGATTTGTTCCCACACCTAGGATAATAAAGTGTGTTAAAAATATAGATAAATAATTTTATCAGGGAGAGGGAGAGAGAGAGGGAGAGAGAGAGAGAGAGAGAGAGAGAGAGAGAGAGAGAGAGAGTCAGGTACCTAAGGATAAGGGTCTGATTATTTAGAAAGGAGAAGTGATTTATATTCCTTATTCTGGGTGTTACTAAGGATGCAGGTTTCAAGAGAATAAAGCTGCCCAGAGCAAAAAAGCAAGGTGTCAGAGTATTCAGACAGCTCCTTTAATTGACAGGATGGACAATTGCACAAAGAAAACCTTGAGATCAAAAGGAGGCATTAAAACATATCCACTTTTATTGGTTAATTTTTGTCAAAGGGTATCATAAGACAAAGCAAACACATCTGTCTGATTAATCAGGTGAAACCATTTACTTATATCTGAAGTGCACATATTTATATAACATTTATAATTGTAAAAGTAGTGCAGACAGGTTTACATTTTTAGGAGTAGGCCCATAATATCCGCTCTGGATTCTATAATAATAAAAAAAATCTTTGAGTTTCAAATAGGGAAAAAAGTAAATGTGGAGGTAAATTTATATTACTTCTGTATAAATGTTTTCAAATGACAAATTTAATATGTGAATACCATGTAAAATTATAGTACACTATCACACTAGTCTTTAATTACATTTTCCCGTGGAGAAAATGTAAAGTATCAGTTTTTAATGCCTATAGATAATTTTTATATGTTTAACATATGCCTCACTTTAATGGAATTTTCCCTTTCTTCTCCTTTCCTACTCTTCCTGCTATGAACCTAAAACATTATTTATTCCTTAGGTATCAATATTATTCCATTATTTTGAAGCATTCCATAATAAAGTGGATTGAATACATTACAATTCGAAAGAAAATGCTTTATTTGAGGTAAATTACTTCTCCTGAAGAGCCATAGGAAAAAAAGAATATTCAGGACTGTAGCGGGGTGGAGCCAAGATGGCGGCATAGAAGCATCAAGGTCCCACAGCTCCCACACTACCACCCTAAACACCCATAAAATATGAGCCCAGACAAAGTCTAGGACTCTCAGACTCACAAAAATACATAAAATACATCTCTCGCTGAAGGCAGCTCGGCAGCAGGGGCTCATCACCGAGGCCAGGAGTGGAGGCCAGCCAAGCCTGAAGCTGAGACTGCAGCCAGGCCAGGCCCCAGGGCAGCCAGGAGGAGCTGAGCCTCCCAAGCCACAGCTTGAGTCTATTTCAGAGAAGAAAAAACTTAATAGTAACTTATGAAACTTTTCTTAGCATGAGGATAGGTGAAGGGAATACAAATGTACATATATATGTATACTTAAACATAGGTCCATATAGGAGGCTATATATACATATGAATACATATCTGAACATGTGTATATATGGGTTTATAGAGGGCATAGGATCAATTGAATATGAAGGGATGATACTTTAAAGGGCAAATTCTGAAGTGGGAGAGGACTAGAATGAGAGGAGACAGCGAGAGACAAAATGGGAAAGGGTCCCATATGTATAAAAGTATTTATTGCAGCTCCCTTTGTGGTGGCATAAAACTGGAAATTTAAGGCATGCCCATCAATTAGGGAATGGCTGAACAAGTTATAGTATATGAATGTGATGGAATAATGTTGTGCTATAAGAAATGGGAAGGAGGCGGAGCCAAGATGGTGGAGTAGAAACAGCAAGGTCCCATAGCTCCCACACTGCCACCCTAAACACCCATAAAATACGAGCTAGGACTCTAAGACTCACAAAAATATACAGAACACACCTCTCGCTGAAGGCAGCTCAGCAGCAGGGGCTCAGCACGGCCGACCAGGAAGGCCGAAACAGCCTGAAGCTGAGACCATGGCCAGGCCTGGGATGGTGGGTAAGAGCGAGCCTAGCCCGGCAGCCAGTCAGCAGCGGTTCTACAGCCTCCACAACTCCACATCTGCCAAAGCGTAAGGAACGGGATGGGAGAGGGGCAGCTCGCAGCCCAGCAGAACAGAGACACGGCCAAGACAAAACTGCAGCTGCAGCCATGCTAGGCCTGAGTCTACTTCAAAGAAAATCTAATGCACTTGCCTAAGGGATATTCAAATCCTCAGAGACCAGTTAGTGAAAGTGAAACTATGAAAATTAATTGGGGGGGGTAAAGCAGTTTGGCCAATCTGTCCCAGGGGCAAAGAAGCAGTGGGGGAAGGGAACTGCTTGAACCATGGCTCCCACCAGGCTGCCTCAGAGTCCCTGGCCTGCAGACTCCACAGGGGGGCTGAATGGATTGATCAGGGTCGAGTGCTCTTGCATTGAGTGGCCTAGATCCAGATCGTGGTCTTGGGTGGTGGTCCTGGGGCGAACTTTCAGCAAGCCAAAACTGGGGGGACTTGCAACACCCACCCTAATAGCTCCGGCAGTTGGGGAAACCCCAGCGATTTTGAACAGAGCTTCCCCCATTGGAAGCAGAGTTTCACAGATCAAAAAACAAAAACAAAAACAAACAACCAATTAATTGACTGGCCAACATGAGGAAGAGGAAACAAAAGAAAAACACCAATAAAACTCTAGAATCCTTTTTAATGAATAAAAATGGTCAAAGCATAGAACGGGAGGAAGAGAGCCCAGAACTCAGAACTCCCACACCAAATGCTTCCAAGACAATTGAAGAATGTCTACAAGCTATACATCAACTGAAAAAAGGACTTTGAAAACCAAATAAGAGAAGTGGAGGAAAAATTGGGAAGAGAGATGAGAATGATGCTAGAAAATCATGAAAAGAGAGTCAACAACCTCACTGAAGAAAACAACACATTAAAGAATAGATTATCTCAAATGGCAAAAGAGGCCCAGAAAGCCAATGAGGAGAAGAATGCTTTAAAAAGTCGAATTTCCAAGATGGAAAAAGAAGCTCAAAAGCATGCTGAAGAGAATAATTCCTTCAGAATTAGAGTGGAGCAAGTAGAAGCTAATGACTTCATGAGAAACCAAGATACT
>CM053601.1:96598992-96619283 GCA_028646575.1 Pseudocheirus occidentalis | reverse complement strand
GGTCTGGGGGAGGGATATTGGAAGCACACATCTCAGTAAACAAGGACAGGGCAGAGAACAGCACAAGGGGGGAGGAGGGATAGGAAGGAGAGACAGACTATCACTGTCACAATCTGTCCACTATGAAGATGTCCTGTATAATCACACATCCATAGCCTGTATTGAACTGAGTGTCCTTCTAGTAGGGGTGGGTGACAAGGGAGGAATAGACAGAATCTAGAATTTAAAGTTCTGCAATACCTGCAACTAGGCATTAAGATATACAGGGGCTGGGATAGGGAGACCCCTCCTGCCCTACCAGAAAATAGGAGAGCATAGCAGGGGAGGGGCTTTACAGTGGGATTGCTGTTATTGGGTTGGGGCAGGAGCAAGATGGGGAGAAAATGTGTAATTCAAAAAATGTAATTAAAATGAATAATGTAAACAAGAAAACAAATAAAAACTAAATTAAAAAAAGAAAAAGAAAAAATATAAAAAAATTATAATGGAGTAAATAGAAATCAAAGACTCTATAAGAAATCAAGCAACATTCAAAGAAATCCAAAATGATGAAAAATAGGAAGCAATATGAATTAACAGACCTGGAAAATAAATCCAAGAGAGAGAATTTAAAAATTATTGGACTTTTTGAAAGTCATGAAAAAAATAGAGCCTAGACATGATTTTTCAATAACATTTCTAGGAAAACTGTCCTGATATGCTAGAATGAAAGGATAAAATAGAAATTGAACAAATCCACCAATCACCTCATGAAAGAGATCCAAAAATGGAAACTCCCACAAATACTATAGCCAAACTTCAGAGTTCCCAAGTCAAAGAGAAAATACTGCAAGCAGTCAGAAGGAAATAATTCAAGTATAATTAAGCTACAGTCAGGAAAACACAAGATTTAGAATCTACTACCTTAAAGAATCAGAGGGCTGTGGATATGATACTCTGGAGGGCAAAAGAGTTAGGATTACAACCAAGAATCACCTACCAGAAAAACATGAGTATAATACCTCAGGGGAAACAATAGACACTCATTGAGGTAGAGGACTTCCAGGCATTCTTATTGAAAAGAACAGAGCTGAATAGAAAATTTAACTTTCAGATATAAGAATCAAAAGAGGAATAAAAAGGGAAATATGAAAGGCAAATCATCTGGGACTTAATGAAGTTAAACTATTTACATTCCTACATGGTAAAGATGATATGTGTAACTCATAAGATTTTTATGAGTTAACCTTTTAACCTTTATTAGTTAAACTATTAACCTTTATTAGTTAAAAGTAGTAAATATAGACAGAGGACACAAGTATGAGTTCAACATTAAGGGATCATATATAAAAATATAACATTAAGGGATGAGAGAGGAATGTCCTTGGAAAAAGAGAAAGGAAAAGGTAGAGTAGGGTAAAATATCTCACATAAACAAGATAAAAATATTTTATTTTCGAGGAAAAGTGGGGAGAAGTAAGAGTGAGTGAAAATTATATCTCATCAATCTTGAGAATTGACTCAAAAAGGAAATAAGATACATACTCTATTGAGTATAAAAATACATGTTAACCTACAGGAGAGTTGGAGGGGAAGGGGATAAGAGAAGGGGGAGAAGTGACAAAAGGGAGTGCAGATGGGGGTGGGTGCAGTCAGAAGCAAAACTCTTTTGAGGAGGGTCAGGGTGAAAGGAGAGAGAGAATAGAATAAATGGAATAGGAGAACTAAAAAGGAGAGAAATACAGTTAAAAATACTAACTGTGAAAAAAGTGCAGTTAATTTCTCTAAGGGTCACATTTCTCAAATATATAGAAAATTGAGTTAAATATGTATTTTAAAAGAGCCCTCTCCCTAATTGATAAATGAGGAAAAGATATGTACAGTTTTCAGGTGAAAGAATTAAAGCTATCTGTAGTCATATAAAAAAACTCTAACTCACTACTGATTTAAGTAAAAAAAAGCAAATTTAAAAACTTCTCAGGTACTACCTCATACCCATTAGATTAGTTAATAGGACAGAAATGATAGATGAATAATTGTGTAGGTGGTATGGAAAAAAATGAGTCATTAATGCATTGTTGGTGAAGTTGTGAACTGATTAAAACATTCTGTAGATCAAGTTGGACCTATGCCCAGAGAGGTATAAAACCTTGCATTCCCTTTGACCTGGCAATACCACTACTATGTTTATACCCCCAAAAAAATTAAAAAAAAGAAAAATGACCTATAAGTACAAAAATATTTATAGTAGCTGTTTTCAGAGGAAAGAGAATTGGAAATTGAGGGGATACCCATCAATGGGTAATGGCTAAACAAGTTGTGGTGTGTGATTATGATAGAATACTATTTTAGTACAAAAAATGATGAGCAGTATTCTATCAGAAGGAGAAAAAATCCCTACAAAGACTTATATGAGTTGATGGAAAGTGAAATGTACTGTGTACAAAGAAACAGTAATATTGTAAGTCCATCAGTTGTGAATGACTAAGCTATTTTCAGAAATACAATAATCCAATACAGCAGGGAGTCACTTTGAGAAGAGTTGTGTAATTTGATAAGATGAGACTCTGGGAAGTCATTGAGCCCCCCAGATTTGAAAAACCCAAATGTTGATGCTTCCTTCTCTGGTAACCTGAATAGTTGTGACTCTCTGGAGCCACAGAACTGAAATGGTGAGCTGCCTGCATCAAGACCGGGACAGAAGCCAGGAGCAGCTGTGTCCTGTGGGAGGAAGATGAACCCAGGAGTTTGGAATTCAGATAAAGCAGCGCTTTATCTCCTCCAAAGCAGGAGCGCTGAATGCGTTTTCCTGCTGTGCCCCACAGTTTTGGACCCACGGGGAGGATGGAGTTGTGTCTATGGTGGGTGCTGTGAAGTGCTACGGACCTCCAGGACCCCACCCTGTTGGGTTTTTTGCCCAGTCACCCCTCAGCACTTGGAAGCAGGGGCCGGAGCAGTGTTAAGACTGGGACTTGGTTCATTAGAGCCGGCACCTGAGAGTATTGGGAGGAAGCCTGCAAGGGCAGTGTGGAGGGAAGGACACCCTTTGCCCCCATGAGAACTTTATTTGGACATTTTTGTTTTGGATTGCTGGTAATGACTTGCTATGTTATGTATCTTGCCAATGTGATGCCTCTATTTTGTGGGGATTATGTTGTACTTAAGAGATGTTAATGTTAATTCAGATTTAAGTTAACTATGTAAAAGTCAATCTGAAGATCTTTCCTGCCACTAAACCTAATTTGATAGGGTTAAGTGGCTCCAAGAATGTTCCCTAATTTGAAAGTATACTCTGCCCCCTAATAGACTGAAAGTGGTCACATGGAGCCTGTGGCAGAAGGCTTGTTTTTTGGGAATGGACACACCTTGTTACTCTGTAATTGGACAGTGGGTCAAGAGGGCTGTGACATTCTCTGACCTAGGAGAAGGGTATATATATACCCTGACATGAGGTTTTGCTTTGGGGCTCACTTTGAAAAGAGTTGTGTAATTTGACCAGATGAGACTTTGGGAAGCCGTTGAGCCCCACTGGCTTTCAAAATGCCAGATGTTGATGCTTCCCTCTCTGGCAACGTGGATAGGTAATGGATGTGATGGTCGGATGGTTGGAAGCCCATCTGCTGATGTGTTTCTTGGTCTGATTGTAACTTATGCTTGTAATTTGGGTTTTTATTCTCTGGACTTCAGGGTGCTGACTTTCCCCCCTGAATGAGATAAATAATATGTTTGTTTGATTAAAGAAAGAATATTAACCCCCAAAAAATAATGCAATACAGCTCTGAATGACCTACAGTGAAAAATGTTATTCATCTCCACACAAAGAACTAATGTCATCTGTATTCAGACTGAAGTATAGTTGTGTTTTTTTTTCCTTTAGTTTTCATAAGTGTTTTTTGCCTGTTTTCTTTTACAACATTATTATTATGGAAATATTTTCCATGACTACACATGTATGACCTAAATTAAGTTGCTTGCCTTCTCAATGAGAGGTGGAGGTGGAGATGGATCAAGGGAGATAACTTGGAACTCAAAGTTTTAAAAACTAATGTTAAAAATTGTTTTCATGTGTAACAAGTAAAGCATGGTATTTTATATTTCATCTTGGAGACAGTATTGAATCATTAATATTTATACTATAGAAGGTTTCCATAGATCCTTCTAGTTCTAATAATCTCTGATTTGTTGAATTTTTTATTCATTTATATATTTTCTTGTTTACATCAGTCATTTCCACAATATTTGAGTTACAAATTCTCTCCCCATCTTTCCCCAACCCACCACCCCAAAACAGCCATCCTACTGCATAACCCCTCCCCCAACTGCTCTCTCCTCTGCCCTCCCCCATTGCCCCTCTGACTTTCCAGTACGGCAAGATGGATCTCCCTACACCAGTGCCTGTATATCTTAATCCCCAGTTGCATGTAACTAATAATAAGAATAAGAACAATTTTATATATATATATATATATATATATTCATATATGAGATGATTAATTCCATTCTGTCTCTCCCTGTCTCATCTCATTCTATTCTTCTCCTACCTCAGAATTTCACCTTTTAAAGTATCATCCATTCCTATTCAATTGATCCTGTGCCCACTATGTACACATGTATACATATACTCAGATATGTATTCATATGCATATATACATATATAACCATATATGTACACATATTCATATATGTATTTGTACATATATGTGCACTGTCCTATATAGACATATGTGTAAGTATATGTATATATATACATTTGTATTCCCCTCACCTATTCTCATACTTAGAAAAGTTTCACAAGTTACACTTATCTTTTTTTCCATGTTGGCGTATAAAAAGTTCAACATTGATAAGTTCCTTATGATTTCTTTTCCATGTTACCTTCTCATGCTTCTTGTATCTGAGTGTCAAATTTTCTTTTCAGTTCTGTTTTTTTCAGTCAGAATGCTTGAAAGTCATCCACCTCACTGAATGACTATATTTCCCCCTGGAACATTATACTAAATTTTGCTGGGTAGGTGATTCTTGCTTTTAATCCTAGCACCCTTGATCTCCAGAACATCATATTCCAGGCCCTTTGATCCCTTAATGTAGAAGCTGCTAGCTCCTGGGTTATTGTGTTTCCACAATATTCAAGATGTTTCTTCTGGGAAGCTTGTAATATTTGCTCCTTGATCTGGGACCTCTGGACCATGGCTATAACATTCCTAGGAGGTTTGGGATCTTTTTGAAGAGGTGATCAGTTAATTCTTTCAAGTTCTATTTTGCCCTCTGGCTCTAAAATATAAGGGCAATTTTCCTTGAGAATTTCTTAAAGGATGCTTTCTAGGTTTTTTTTTTTTTTTTACCATGATTTTCAGGTAATCCAACAATTTTTAAATTGTCTCTCCTGGATCTATATTCCAGGTCAATGGTTTTTCAAGAAGATATATAACATTACCTTTGATTTTTTCATTTGTTTGGATCTGTTTAATAGTATCTTGATTTCTCCTAAAGTTATGTGCATCTATTTGCTCGATTCTATTTCTGAAGGAATTATTCACTTCAGAAAGCTTTTAAGATTTTTTTTCCATCCTCCAAATTGGACTTTTTTAAGGCATTCTTCTCCTCATTGGCTTTTTGGGCCTCTCTTACCATTTGAGTTAATTTATTTTAGGGTGTTATTTTCTTCAGTCAGCTTGTTGACTCTCTTTTCATGATTTTCATGCATCATTCTCATTTCTCTTCCCTATTTTTCCTCCGTTTCTCTTATTTGGCTTTCAAAATCCTTTTTAAGCTGATCTATGGCTTGTAACTAGTACACATTTTTCTTGGAAGTTTTTGGTGTGGGAGTTCTGTGTTGTCTTCCTCCCATTCCATGCTTTGATCGTTTTTGTCCCCAAAAAAGAATCTAAATTTGCATTGCTGTTCTTAATTTTCCTCCTTTGCCTGTTCATGTTGCCAGTCACTTACTTGACTTTTTAGCTCTTTGGAACTCTACTTCCAAAGGGGAGAGCTCTATCCCAAATTGCTTGGGTTTTCACAGCTGCCAAACTATTAGGAGGCTGCTGCAGCCCCCACCAGCTTTGGCTCACTGAAAACACACCTCAGGACCACCACCCAAGACCACAATCCTGATCCTGGCCAGTTAAGTCAAGAGCACTTAGTCCCTGAATGAATGCTTGTCTCCCCCTGCAATCTGCTCTGAGCTCTGAAACAGCCACGTGCAGGCTACTGTGCCACTTCTGCTGCTTCCTTGCTCTGGAGGCAGTTACGGCGAATTTAGCTGAGTTCCACTAACTTTTCACTTAGTCTTTATTTATTATGGCTTCATCATTCTGGAAATCACCCCAGCTGCTGCTGATCCACTCTCCTGAATGCTTCAGCTGTGGCTTGTCCCGGCTGCCCATGGGCCAAACCACAATCTCAGGCTGTGATGGTTTTGGCTCCCACATGTTGCGATAGCCATTCCTGTCCTGCCTGCCAAGCTACCTTCAGTGGGAGACGTGTTTTTCTGTATTATTGTGCGAGTTTTGGAACCCTAAAATTTGTTTAGAGTCATATTTTATGGGTATTTGATGTGGCTATGTGGGATCTGTGGAGTTTTCCTGCTTCTATGCCGCCATCTTGGCTCCACCCCCTCAACTCAATTTGGTGATTATTTAAGTAGATTTCTATGGCATCTCTTGGGAAATCTTGAATTTGTAATCTCAGTGCTTTAAATCATTAGCAAGTTATTTAGGAAACATTTAGTATTTTTCTTTCTTTCTTTTTTCTTTCTTTCTGTCATCTTATTTGTACCATGATAACCTTAGATGGCACTACTTCGATATTTCTCTGAGGCTTCTTTCTGCATTCTATCTCTTCTTGATTTAATTTATGCCAGATCCTTCCACCAAGTTTGCTGTCATTCCTTTGGGAAATTTCATGGCAAAGATACTGGAGTGGTTTGTATTTTCCATTTCCAACTCATTTTACAGATGAAGAATGTAGCCAACCAGTGAAAAGTGACTTGCCCAGAGTCACACAATTACTAAGTGTCTGATGCCAGACAGAAGATGAGTCTGCCTGATGCCAGGCCCGGTATTCTCTGCACTACATTGCCCATTAAATATTACCATGAAATTAGCACAAAAAATAAAATTTAAATTTAAAAAGACAAAGATTATGTGTTGTCCCCCTGATAAGTCTAATTTAGTTTGCAAAAGGGTATAGGATTTATGTACTCTTTTAGATTATACTTCCCAGAAACTTGTGCATCAGTTTCACTGGTTTTGGGGAAAAGACTTCCTAGAGACTTAATCTGAAAAGGATTCTGAATCATAGGTTACATTCTAAAAGTTACAAAATGGAGATGAGGCATGAAAGGTGTATGGAAGAACCTGTAGAAAAGCATGGGTCAGTGACAATATGGGATATCACAAGATCTGGTGGTAAAACAACAAGTACTCATGTTTGCCTTAATTCTAGTGCTTATTAAAGTTAACAGAGTAAGATAAGCCTGCAGAGATAGATGTTAACTTTATTGTGGAGGACATTGATGTTCAGGAAATCATTTGGGGTATTTCAGAAGCAAAATGTCTGAGCATATCCGCATGTAGACAGATTACTCTGTCATTTGTCTAAAGGGTGAATTAGAGGTGGAAAGACTGGAGACAGGCATCTGCAAATATGGAAGTACTATCCTGAATTCCACTCCAGGACCTGCTCCTGACTCTGTGGACTTCTATTTCTACTGTGTTCCAGCAACTTCCTTATCCTTGCAGCTGTCTTCCCCCTCTCTGCTCCAGCAGCCTTCTCACATTGTGAGTTGCCGTTATTCCTGTATCTGTCTCATACTGGAAGATCCCTTCTTCCCAGAAACTGCTTCTTCTACTTAACCGTATTTTTCTCCTGGAAACTTCATTTTAAGGAAGATTTCCAAATCCGTCCTTTTAAACCTTTTTATACTCCTAAATTTTTAGAGTCTTGTTTTCATCATATTTCTATGTAAGATCATGCACCCACCTACTTTTTCACCTTATTTTTATATGTTGATTTCTTCCATTAAAATATAAGCCACTTGAGGTAAGGAACTGTCTTTCATTTTGTTCTTGTTTGTATCCACAAACTTAGCACATTGTCTGGCACGTAGTAACTGCTTAATAAATCTTTGTTCACTTGAAAGGACAGAAAATCAGGTAATAACTAAGTGGCATTTCCTTTAGAAAGGGAATGGTCAGACATGCTTTGGGTAAAGTTGTGGATACTGGATCACTTGAGTTTGTGATTCCTAAACTGCCAAATGCTAACATGATCAGGTGTGTGACTGAACTTCACACACTATTACCTCCCTATGGTAAACCCTGGGATCAAAGAGGTAACCAGTTGCCTAAGAAGTAATGAACTGTTTCAGACAAAGTTGAATCACTACTAAGATTAAGCCTTTTGAGTGGCCTCTTTTTTCATCCTGGAAAAGACAGGAAGACTCAGTCTCAAAAAATATTATAAAGGTATGATTTGTGGGGAAAGTAGAAATAATGTAGAATTGCAGACAATAGGAACTGGAAATATGATTTAATATAGAAGATGATAAGGATAAGTCAAAGATGACAATGACGTCTAGGAAAATCAGAAGGAAGGATATATATTTGGGTGAACTGTAATAAATATGTTGGTTTGCAATTTGTTTATTTTCTTATTTTATTAATTGCATTTTGTATCCAGCAAAGAGCAAGCTCTTGGAGGATAAGAGGGATTATTTTGTTGTTGTTGCTGCATTCCAAGTTCCTGAGATAATATCTGATTCTTTGGAGAAGCTTGAGAAATATTTGTTGCTTACTTCTTTTATTGATATATAAGTTTTTATATAAATAAAAGAATTCATGTGAAGAGGTTCAGTAGGTAAGTAGAAATGTGAGTCTCTGTAATGGTAATGGGAATGTGAATATCTTCCCTGCTTTCAAAAATGTTCCCTGACCCCCAATTGGGTGAATGTAATCACATGGAACTTATGTTGGGAGAAGTTTCTAGAAGGATAGAGCAGAGCCCACAGGAAGCTGGGAGTCAGAGCAGATAGAGGGTGGGAGATAATGGAAGCATTCAGGGAAGTAGCTAGGTTTGTGAGTGCTGGTTTGTGGGAAGGCTAAAGGATGGTGTGGCTTCATACTGTGCTCTCATGTATTAACTTCTTTGGTACTATGATGGATTTGACTTACTGTTATTGGGATTTGGTTTTCTGGTGTCTGAATAAATGTTTTGCTCCAGTCTTTAATATGAAGAGTCTGTTATATTTTGTGATTGAGATATATATTGGCATACTTACAGTCACAGCTGATGCTATGAACATTGCATTGGTGCTACATTTGGCCACAAGGATAAGATCATGACTTCCATTTGGAGGCAGAAGGAATTTAGAAGAGTAAATAGATATTCCAAGATGGGGGGAATAAATTTATTCCTCAGTAGCAAGAGAGTGTGCTAAAAGTACAGGGCTCTGTGAAAATTGGGAACAGAAGGGAAAACCTAGAGAGTTAGAAACACATTTGCAAGGAATACTAATAAAATGATGTAGAGGTATGTAGAAGAGTCTGGGATTTACTAACAGATTACCACTTTATATGTAGTAACATACAACCTGCAACAAGCAAATAATCAGATGGAAAAGAAGATAGCTAATATGCATGAGAAATTTTCTGCTTTAAAGAGTTCAGGTTCTCCTTTAGAAGAGGAATCTTGAGGGTCTCACGCAGTAGACAAAAGGGCTGTTGTGGGTTTGACTCATAAAAAAAGAAGAAAAACTAACAGGAGGAAGGTTCATACAGCTTTGGGAGAGGCTGAATCTAGTTGCCGTAACAATGACTGCCAGGAGAGTGTGTGGGTGGAAAATTATACAATGTTAAATTTATGAGGCTTATATATGTATGTATATATGTATATGCGTGTGTTATATGTGTGTATGTGTGTGTGTGTGTGTGTGTGTGTGTACACAAGGCTTTTATACATATGGGAGTAGAAGTTTTCCCCATACTAAGAAGAAAGCAGGAAAAGCAGGAAGGCCAGACAAAGTTCAGGGAGATAATTAACGATTTCACTCAGCAGGAGGTTACTTATATATTAAGTCAATCTGCTTAAAGGATGGGAGGATTGTTAGTGCCTTGGATGGTGAGAATCAGTGATAAAGGGGCTGGAGCCGTATGGGTAGATACAATGGATTGCTTGAAATGTATAGGTATTTGTCAGAATCCTTTTGACCAGCAGGCTTTCAGAGATTACCTTATTCAAGGAAGTTATTATACAATCAGTTATCTTTAGCTGCTGAGGGATGGAATAAAATGCACCCCACTGATTCTATATAGCCTAGTGGAAAGAGACCCTAGTACTCACTTAGGCACTGTATGAGAAAATTAAAGGAGGAAGTAATGGAAACTGTTATCATGGTTGGAGATACAAATGTATATCACAATATCCCCTTACCAGTTTCTCATAGAAATATCATTGAGAAGATGGCTCCTCCTGCTTATAAGCACTTAATTCTGACTCTACTAATTGGTGAAATAGAGAATTCTCTTTTGTGGGCACTGGACAAGATTTCACAGCTAACTAACTCAGGAGAATGGGGAAAAGATACATTTCCTAGAGAAAGAAGAGCAAATAGATAGTAGATTCAAAGTGAGAATAGATTGGTAAGAAAAGAATTATTTAATGCTCTACTGAGAACAGGGGTAGATTTTGGAAGAATTGATGTTATTCCAACTAATGAACATATACAAAATGTATTGAGAAAAGGATATTGTTGTTAGAATAGAGAAGTGAGAACTGTCTTTATAGATATTCCTGAACCATTGCTATAATAGTGGGTTCATGGACTCCAGAAACACAGCTGACGCCATATCTACCTCTGGGGCTATTTGCCTGTTAAACTTGTTTGCAAGATTTGTTTCCTCCAGGCTTAGCACCCTCCACCTGCAGATGCCTGATAATTTAAGCTGAATGGTACCCCCATCCGTGACTGTCACCCCTGAATCTGGTGTCAAACAAGCTCCAGACGCCAGCTAAAAAAAACCTTTAGAATGGCATATCTTAGGGAAGGGACAGCTCTACATCCAATTTCATCAGGAAGTAGCTATGGCAAAGAGACCTTCACCCCTTACCCTAAGATTTTGAGCCCCATTTGTTCAAGGAAGAATGATGGAGTGCTTGTGCTCAAGCCCCCTCACTAAGATATCATTTAATATACTTGTTTTGTGTTATCCCTGTTGTATTGTCATAAAGTTCTGTTGATAAGTTACCTCACAAGTTACCACTAAACTCTCATTAACCTAGGTAATAAAACGCATTGTTAATGTATTTTTGTTACGTAAGGGACATGAAAGATCTTGGGACTTAATATAATGCTAATGGGAATTTGAAGATTTTCCCTGACTTCACAAATCTTCCTTGACCCCTAGTAGGCTGAATGCAATCACATGGAGTTTGTGGCAGGAGTAATTTACTGGAGGGTAGAACAGAGCGCAAGGCATCTGGGAGTCAGAGAAGCTAGATGGTTGGAAATAAAGCATGCACTGAGGGAGGAGGCTAGGTTTGTGAGTGCTGGTTTGTGGGAAGGCTAAAGAATGGTGGGCCTTCATGCTCTGCTGTTGTGTATTAACTTCTTTTCTACTATGATGGATTTGACTTACTGGTGTGGGGATTTGGGTTTCTTGTGGTTAAATAAATGTTTCACTTCTGTCTTCTATATGGAGAGTCCATTACATTTGTGACTGAAAACTATGCTGGCATATTTAAAGTTGCTGTTGGACTCAGAAACAGGGATATAAGTTATAAAGGAAAGGAAATAAAGGAGGAGCAGTTATAGGTACAAGAAATGAAGGAGAAGAAACAAATAGCATAAAACTGTTTTAAGAAGAGTAGATCATTTAGAAAAATAATTCAGAAGACTTGGGAATATAAACAAGTTACAAAGAATGATAACAAATTGGATAGAAAGAAAGTAAATATATCACTTTGTAGTCATCCTTTTAAGAAAGATAAGGTAATCTTTGACTTCTCTAGTTCTATTTTTCTATGTAACTATTTAAATTTTAAGATAATTAGCTCTTATCTCTCCAATGGAATTAAAAGCTCTTTGAGAACTAAGACTTCCTGTAGGTCTTTGTAATCAAGTATTTTATGTTATCTCCATTATATTGTCATAAAGTTCTGTTGACAACAGTTACCTCATAAGTTATCACTAAACTATTTTGTATATATCTTTTGGTATATTTTATTCATGTGCAAAAAACAAGTTTATGCAAATATTATAAAGTACAATAAAGTGAAAACATTTTACTTCCTTAATTCTCTAACCTCTCTGGTTTTGCAGTCTCCCTCATTTACAACATTTTTCCTGAACTTTGAAGAACTCTATAATATTCATTTAAATTACATGAAATCATCATGTGGGGTCAGAATATGAGTTTAAATATTAATGTAGCAACTTCTTCAATGTTTGGAATTAAAAATAGCCAGCTAAAAGATGGACATGAAAAAAAGAAGGAATAATTCATTTTCAGTTCTCACTTGCAATGATACAGTAATTTTTTTCTCATTTCCTCTAAAATATTTTCTTTGAGGAATGCTGTTGGTTCATGTTGCTTTTGTTTGTGGTGTGTGTACATGTATGTGTGCATATATGTGTGAATTGATGTACCAGAGAAAAGGGACAAAGAAGCAGCAAGTTGGACATTTTATCTAAGATTCAGATGTTACCTGGGGGAGAAGGGAGCAAGGAGAATAAAACGTTGGAATGGTGGAAAATTTGGAAAGTTATGGATTATAAAGAATTTTAAATGTCAAAGAGAAGAATTTATATGTGGTCCTGGAAGTAATAGGGTAGCACAGACGATCAGTGAGCAGAGATGTTACATAATCAGATCCATGCTTAAGTAAAATCAAACAAAACAAAACAAAAATATGGCATTTGACTGGTAAAGGAAATAGAATGGAAGGTATATTAAGACAGGAAGCCCAGTTTGAAGGCCATTTTTAATTCCAATATTATATGAAGTCTTTAAAAATAGGAAAAAGCAAATCCTACCAAATTCAAAGGTACAAATAAAGTCTTGATAACCAAATAAGGGACAGTCAAAACAGAAATAAAACTATAGATCTATGTCTCTAGTGAACTTTAAACAATTTTAGACATTATATAATAACTATACATATATACATATATGTTAATACATAACACATGCCTCCTCTCCGCTTTGGCATTTGCTACAATCAATCACTTACCAAGTTTTAACAATGCTATCCCCTATTTTCTCTTAAATCCTATCAACAACCAATTTTAATACTCAGGACTTTTTGTCTGTTCTATCATAATAGATTCCCACTGAGTCTCCCTGTTTACAGCTTCTCATTTCTCAAATTTGTCCTTCCTATGGTTGCATAAATAATCTTCCCAAGGAACAAAGGTTTTTAGCAGGTTTTCCTCTTCTTTGAAACATTCAGTGGTTCTCTTTTGGCTATAGGATAAAAAGAATATTCATAACTCTGTCTTTCAGCACTTTTGTAATATGACCCCAAGCCACCTTTCCATCCTTATTTCAAATAATTTCTATCCATATGCTTTATCTTTGGTTAATATATACATATATATATATATAGGAAGAAATGTTCTTCATGCTTTAAAAGTCCTCCCACCAAATCTATGCCTTTTAAAATCCCTACGATTTTTCTGCCAAGTATACTTCAGGTATAAAATCTCTGTGAAATGTCTGCATCAGTGTTTAACACTTAATAAATGCTTATTGAATTGAACTACATTTAATTGAATTGTTAGACTAGTTTATGTTCTTATTTCAGAATCGGAGAGTCATTTTTAACCCCCAGAGTAGCTTCCTTAGAAACTATATATCAATTTTTAAATTTTACATATGAAGAAACCAAGTCTTACATTAAATTACTTGCTAAACATCATACCAAATATCACCAGAGGTGTGGTTAGAACCCAGGTGTTATGACTTTCCTCACATGCTCTTTTCATTATACCATGAATTACCACCCAGATTGAAGCAGATTAATTGCACTTTCTTTTTTGTTTTTTCTTCTTTCTTGTGGTTTCTCCGATTGCTTCTAATTCTTCTTTAGAACATGACTAATATGAAAATAGGCATAATATGAATGCATATGAATGCATAAATCAAATTACATATGATCTTAGGGTGGTGGAAGGATAGAGACAGGGAGAAAATTTGGAACTCAAAATCTTATAGAAGTGAATGTTAAAAACTAAAATTAAAGATATAGAGATATATGTGTGTGTGTACACACACACACAAACTCACCCCCACACACATATATGAAATATATATGAATATATATACATACATATATGTGTGTGTATATATGAAATGAGAAGCTCACTCTGATAGTGATTCTATTTTGTTTTGGTTGGAGAAGTTTCCAAAGACTCCAATACAAAACATATCTGCAGAATGAAACAACAAATGCATTGAGTATATAAGGATTATATTTCCACCAATTTTAAATGTAAAGTTTGAATTTTGACCTGCAATCCTGTCTTTTTTTTATAATTTTTATATTTACACACACACACACACACATCTCTAATAAATTTCTATACTAACCATATACCTTCCTCCCAAAATGCTTATAATTGACTTGGGAATATATTAACCTTGCTTTTCCCTCCAAACAATTTTGTTAAAACAATCATAATGGCAAATACATATTCAGTTGACAAAGATCTGTTCATCACTGATGCATACCAAGATTATTAGAAGCTGCTTAAGAACTCTCACCCTATTTCTTCTATGTACTATAGCTTCCTACATTAGTTAATATCTTGTCGGTGATTAAAGTTCTCCTTTACGTCCAAATAAAATATCTCCTACTTTTTTCTTTAAGGCCATTTTCTCATGTGTGTGTGTGTGTGTGTGTGTGTGTGTGTTTTCTTCCCAAGGACACAAAAGATAAATTTTAAGTATTGTCTTCATAAAAACCACTCATTGTCTTTTTAGACTATAAATATGTCCTCCCTGACCCTCTTTGCTGTAGGTTACCCATTGGTTATCTTTGACCTTATGTGATAGAATCTATTTTTTCTACAATTTCATCATATTTGTCACTCCTTTCCTGAACTTTACTAACTTCCCATTTTTATTTAAAATGTTCAGGTAACAGCTGACATGATGACTTAGGAAGATCAAGCTGTGTGGAGTATGATGAATGTATTTTTTCAAGTACAAGCATGTCTTCTCCATAGTCCAAGAACCATGTTTAATTCAATTTATACAAATAATTCCTTAAGTCATTGTGAAGTATGCCTTGCATGCCACGTCCTGTCCTAGGAACTGGATATACAAAACACACACACACACACACACATATACAAACATACTACACATATTCAGTGTCTGTCCAGGGAGAATTTACACTAGTTTATTACACGTTCCTTTTGTCATATTTATAAGTTCATTCTGAATGGCATTTCTTTCTGAGGCATTTATAGGAATCAAGTGTCTGTGTGTGTGTGTGTGTATGTGTCTGTGCCTGTGTGTCTGTGCCTGTATGTCTGTGTGCACATGAGTCTAAGTCTAAGTGTATACTTCCATACCACAGTGTAGTGGGAAGAATATCAAATAGATTTGGAGTTCTAGGACCTGAGTTCAAATCAAGCTTTTGTTACTTGCATCCTCTATGACATTGAGCAAGTTATTTAAGCACTCTAGGTCTCAATTTCCTTATCCCTAAAATAAGGGAGTTGAACTATATGTTCTCTAAGAAAATTTCCAGATGTAAACCTGTGGTCTTAGGTTTACCCCTATGTTATCTTGCATATTTTATTAGGTAAAAGGAATAGTTGTCAACATCAGGCTCCACGGTCAGGTAGGAGAAGGACTAAAAGACTTGTAGTCAGAAAATATGTACTGACTTCACACTTCATGTATGACCCAGAGTGAGTTATTTAAGCACACTAAGGCTCATTTTCTCATCCCTAAAATGTACATAATGCAACTTCTAATACATATGTGTTTTGCCCATGACTTAGAAGAATCCTACAAGTACCAGTTGGTATCATAAAAGCAATACAGAAGTAGCATCAAATGGATATGGATAAACACGAGACTTTAGAAGAGCTTCAAGGAAAACACTGCTGATATACATGCCTTGAAAATGCATTGCTCAGGAATCACAGTGATTAAATGTTTGAAGCTACTGAGTAACAAATTTGGTGCTGCAGATATTAGAGAGTAGAGCTATGTTAAATGCTTAATATCTCCCGAAAAAAGAAAGAAATGTCTCCCATGTTTTGCTATGATTGCAAATGTTGCTACAAGGGGCAGTAACAAAAGAAACATTCGGTATAGGGCTGCTACAGTTTTGGGGGGTCAGGCTGTATAGGTTTCACCTATACCCTTCCTCAACAGGCTTTGGGCATCCCCGGCTCCCAGCTTCCGCTTCCTCTGGGAGAAACAGCTGCATAGAAAACTCAGGACTCAGGACTTGCTTCTTGCTACATTCTCTAAGCTTGGCATGGCTGGAACTTTCTTCAGAACACAACACTTGCTTCTAGCTATATTCTCTAAGCTTGGCGTGGCTGGAACTCCCTCTCATTCTCTAAGCTTGGCGTGGCTGGAACTCTTCTTCAGAACACAACACTTTCTTCAGAACACAACACTTGCTTCTAGCTACATTCTCTAAGCTTGTCGTGGCTGGAACTTTATCTTCTTCAGAACACAACACTTTCTTCAGAACACAACACTTGCTTCTAGCTACTTTCTCTAAACCTGGAGTGGCTGGACTTTCTTCTGCCTGTGGGTAGCCTGTATTTAAGTCCTTTCTCCAGGGCCCCTTAGGGTCCCTCCCCTGGCCATGCCCTCGCCACAGCGAGCCAATCGCACATCACCCTGAAGGTGGAGAGATAATCCTGCTTATCGCAAACAGGTGCAACCTTCGCATTCTGCCCCCAGGTGATCACGTGCACTCCTGTTAGCTGAGGACCAGTTCAACCCTTTACCAACAAGAGACCCAACATCTCCCTTCTCTTGTTTTGCGGGTGACCACCTAGGGGGAGGAGATCAGCTTTAAGACGTAAAAGGCTACTTTTCAGGACCGCCAGGCTCCAATGCCACATACAACAAAAAATTACTAAACCAATCTACATCCTTACAATTCTCAATTACTTCTTCTAAATACAATTTTTCCAGGCTATAAATTTCCCGTTAATTTCCTACTACCACCCAGCTCCTGTTGTATAAATTTCACGCAATCTTCCCCTTTCACCTCAAATTTCCCTTTACTAACCTATATTTTCTACTTTTCCTACTACCACCCAGCTGTTGACATCCAACCAAGTGCCTTTACCAAGCTATATTTTCTGCTTTTCCCAGCTATATTTCACTCCTTTTCCTTTTTTCCAAACTATATTTCCCTTTACCAAGCTATATTTTCTGCTTTTCCCAGCTACATTTCACTCCTTTTCCATTTTTCCAAGCTATATTTCACTTTACCCAGCCATAGACTTTTCTGGCATATACGTCTGTGTCACTAAGTTTCATAACATCTTCCTCAACAGGCTTCTTGCTACTATAGCAAGGCTGTACAGCTCTTCTGACCCCTACCCTTCCTACTTTCAAGTCCCTACACGTTGAGTGCCATATGCTACAGTTTTGGGGGGTCAGGCTGTATAGGTTTCACCTATACCCTTCCTCAACAGGCTTGGGGCGTCCCCGACTCCCGGCTTCTGCTTACTCCGGGAGCAACAGCTGCACAGAAAACTCAGGACTCAGAACTTGCTTTTTGCTACATTCTCTAAGCTTGGCTGGCTGGAACTTTCTTCTGCCTCTGGGTAGCCTGCATTTAAGTTCTTTATCCAGGGCCACTTAGGGCCCCTCCCCTGGTGATGCCTTCACCACAGCGAGCCAAGCACGCATCACCCCGAAGGCAGAGACATAATCCTGCTTATCGCAAACAGGTGCAACCTTCACATTCTGCCCCCAGGTGATCACATGCACTCCTGTTAGCTGAGGACCAGTTCAACCCTTTACCAACAAGAGACACAACATAGGGCAAGCTGATGGACAGTGTTTTATTGGCCCAGGTACTCAAGGGTTTGGAAAAACCTTTGTTTGAAAGTATTCATGAGTCCTCATGAAGGACAATCTCTTATCAACTTTGAGATGGTAGAATAGAAATAGAAAATTTTAAGGACAGAGAGAGCCTGGAAGCTACCCCCAAAAAATCAAAACAAAAACAAAAATGGTACTATGTGGATGAAAGAATTTGTCACTTAGGGGACATTGATACCAAATAATAGGGCACTGCAGTCCAACCAGACTTTGTCCAATAAGACCTTCATTTAACTCTGTAGTAGAATCTCTACTTACAGAGCAGGGCCTTGGGCAGAGAGATCAAGATAGCCTGATAAGGTAACATTAGCCACTATGTACAGATAAAAAGGCCACATTGTCTTTTGCTACCATTGTGGGTAGAATATGTACATTTATTCCAGGTGTACTTAAGAGAAAGATAAAACATGTTTTGATCAGGGGGAAAAGTCTATTATATCATGATTTGGAAATGGTGATGCAATAACTGACAGGAACTGCCCAGGAAGCCCCAAACTCTAAGTGTTCTTTCTCTAATGTGGGGGAATTCATAATAACCTAATAATTCATTTTTAAAAATTAGTAAAATTATAAGCATGCATTACTACTTACTGTTTGATTTATTAACTGATTGATAGCCCATGCCATCATTAGAGAGACACATATAACCTATTCCTGTCTTCTCAATGGTGTCATTAAAAAAGACGAAAGCCAGAAATCTGTGGACTATCAGATCTTGAAAAGAGAAACCCAAGGTATATAAGTTTTCCAGTGTCTAGAACTGAAGAAAATATATTAGATGAGATCTTCAAAAGGCCAAGTAAAATAGCACAACCACTGTGCCCCTCCCCCAATTCCTAGAAACTTTGCCCACATTAATGACCACGACCATCCTTTTCTTAGTTGGTACTCTTGTTGTGGATAACTCAAGGAAACGTGGAACATCTAAAGATCCCTGATAAGGAGTTAAAGACAGTCATTTTCATCAGGAAAACTTCCTAGTGGGCAACTCTAAGAAGTAGGGTCAAAGACTTGGAGCTGAAAGGAATTTTGAACACTGATCCCTTATTTCATAGATGAGTAAACTGAAGTGCAAAGAGGTTCAGTAACTTGTTCATGGTAGCCCACCAACTAAGTGTCAGGGACAGGGTTTGAATATAGGTTTTGCTGAATCTAAGAAAGGTACACTATATCATACTCTTATACTGCACTGAAGGGGTCTGGGGATGGTTTCTCAATACTATTGCTCATAAATATTGAACAGTGTAGTATCTACTTGACACCAATTAGACAGTCTGTGTAAATTAACATTTTTGTCAGTTTATTTTTATTTTTTAAAATTAATTTATTTTCTAGTTTATATCACTCATTTCCAGGAGATTTTGACTTACAAATTTTCTCTCCATCTTTCCCCTACCCACCTCATCAAACCAGCGATTGTACTGTATAGCCCCTCCCAAAATCTGCTCTCTCCTATGTCCTCCCCCATCACTCCTCTAACTTTTTATTAGGGCAGGATGGATTTCCCTACCCCGTGCCTAAATATCTTAATTGCCAGTTGCATGTGGTTAATGATAATAATTATACATGTATACATATAAATATAAATATTATATATTAACATTTGATTACAGAATTTTAAATTCTACAGTCTTTCCCTTCGTCCCTTGTCACTCACCACCACTGGAAGGACAAGCAACTCAATACAGGCTGTACATGTGTAATTCTGAAGAACAGAGTGGACATATTGTGAGAGATTGATTATATGTCCCCCCTTCCTATCTCACCTTCCCCCTTGATCTATTCTCTACCCTGTTCCTATCCCTTTACAGAAGTGTGTACTTCCAGCAACACTCCCCCCCACCTGCCCTCCCCTCCATCATCTCACCTGTCATCCCCATTCCCCCTACTCTCCTAAGGGGAAAGATACCCAGTTTAGAGTTAATGTCATTCCTTCCCTAAGCCAAATTCAATGAGAGTAATGTTGACCTTTTTCCCTTTTGCCTTTCTGTTCTTCCCCTCCGTTGTAACAATTATCCCTAGCCTCTTCTATATGAGATGATTAACCCCATTCTGTCTTTCCCTGACTCCTCTCATTCTAATCCTCTCCCAACTCAGAATTTCACCTTTTAAATTATTGTACCTTCCTATTCAAATGATCCTGTGCCCTCTACATACATGTATATACCCATACCCAGATATACATTCATATGCATATATAAACCCTCCTACCTACACATATGT
>CM053601.1:96564070-96588629 GCA_028646575.1 Pseudocheirus occidentalis | reverse complement strand
AAAAAATCTCTTTTGAGACCCTCCAAGGAGGCTTTTTGGGCTTGAGACCAATTCACATTTCCTTCTGTGGTCTCCAGTGTGGATATAGAGTCTGTGTTCCCTTCTGAATTTTTTTGTTCTTGCTCAATATAAAAAGATTTGATAGTTCTAGCCTTTACAATTTCATTCTTCCCCTTTGTGAGTGCCTGTATCCTGGATTTTTAGAGTGGATATGTGCTTCTGGGGTGTTGGACTATTGAGTTTCTCAGGCTGGGAGGTAGGGGTTTGGTAGCTGTAGGCTCCTAGTGTGTAGCCTGAGGCCAAGACCAAGACTCTCAGTGATTCCCCTGAGTTACCCTGAGGCTTAGAAAGGAACCTATGGTGGTGGGGTGGTCTGGCTCCTTTAGGTTTCCAGGTCTGTGTCTCTGAGCTACAGCTCAAACAGGCTCAGCTGAAGGCCAGAGGCAGAGTTGCTGTTTGCTGATTGGCTTGGTGGTACTAAAGCACACCTGGGTTTTTCTTGTTAGAGCTTGCTGGTTCCACCCTCCTGGGCTTAGACTCTGTACTGTCTTCTTTCCCCTTTACTCAGCCACCACCAACCCTGAGGCTGTTTCCACTAATTGAAGATTTTACTCTGGGTGGGACATTTAGCTCCAGACTTTTCTGGGTCAGGGAGGGGGGGATCAGAGCAACTAAACTTTATTCCTCTGTCTTGGTTTCTGGAAGTATAGGTGTATAATTTTAGGCATTCAGGTTCCCCCTGGAAAAGCTGATGCCCCTGCTGTGGGCCCCAAGTTTTTTCCTACCCAGTTTGGTGATCCTTTGTCACCTGGCTGGGTGAGTCTGCTGGATGGCTGGGACTTCTTGGTCTCCTGTACCCTGCTCTCAGCTCCACGTTGGTGCAGCTCCCTTGTGCTCAGTGTTCTCTTTACCCTGACCTGAGTAGTCACTTTAATGGTCTAGGCATCAGTCTCACAAGGGGTTCTGTCACTCTTAAATTCATTCAAATTCACTTTTTAGCCTTTAGCCACAGAATTGTTGGGCGACCATAGAAAGGTTACTGCTTCCTTTCCGCCATCCTAGCTCCACCTTGATCATCTACTTTTTATTAATTTTTGCTATATTCTTCCATTTTATAAATGAGTTCATAATTTTTACAGTGAACTTATGAATATTAATTGTGTCATGTCATCATCTTATCAGCATATACTTTTCTGTCTCTGTTTCCATCCATATCTTTTAAAAGAAGAGGGTATTAAGTTAAAAGTGTATTGATCATCACTGATCTCCACATGTTGAAATCTATTTCAGCCATATGCCTTTTGCAGTCACAGATTCTTACCCTTTGTTTCTTTTTTTTTAATTTTCTTCACTATTCTACATCCTAAGTTGCAGTTCAGTTTGCAAATGAAAAATCTTCCATTGTGTCCATATTCCCTCTTATTCCTTCTCTCACTTTTCTGTAGTTTTCTCTTGTTTCCCTTTTGAGTAGTGTCCATTTCTAGAACAAACTCTTTGTGTGTCTACATGTGTTTATTTTTGTATATATTTTACCCTCATCTAACTAATTAAGAATAAACCAAAATTCTGGAGCTGTGAGTTGATCCAATCATCCTGGGGAGCAATTTGGAACAATACCCAAAGGGCTATAAAAATAAGCATACCTTTTGACCCAGCAATACCACTCCTAGGGCTGTATCCCAAAGAGATCATACAAATGGGAAAAGGAACCACATATACAAAAATATTTATATCAGCTCTTTTTTTGTGGTGAATGAGAACTGGAAACTGAGCGAATGTTCATCAATTGGGGAATGACTGAACAAGTTATGGTATATGAATTTAAACAGGCAAACTTCAGAAAAACATGGAAAGACTAATATGAACTGATGCTGATTGAAGTGAGCAGAACCAGGGGAACATTGTACACAGTAATAGACACAGTGTTTTGATAGACTTAGCCCTTCTCAGCAATTCAGGGACCTAAAACAATTCCAAAGTAATCATGGTGGAAGATACCATCCACATCCAGAGAAAAAATGATGGACTTGAAATGCAGAGAGAAGAAGACTATTTTGTTTTCTTCTTTTTTGTTTTGTTTTGTTTCTCATGGTTTCTCACTTTGTTATAATTCTTCTATGCAACATGACTAATATGAAAATGTGTTTAATCGGTATATATGTGTAGAACATGTGAGGGTGGAGGGAGGGTGAGAAACTTTAAAACTTATGAAAGAGAATGTTGAAAACGAAATATAAATAAATTAACTAATAATAAAAAAATATTAGAGCTCAAAAAAGAATAAACCAAGATTTAAAAACTTCCCACTCCCTAACCCTGTTGTTCTTGTTTATGTAGTATTCTTCTTTTTCACATAGGTCATAGCATTTTCCTCTCTTTCTCTCATTCTTTAGAATATCTATCCCCTTCTCCTTTTTCTTTTAAGTCCATCAAGAGTTAACAAAATAACTCAAGAATATTAAGGATCTAAAGCAACTTGTGTTTTTTTTTCCTTCCCTATTAGAGTGTAAATACTTTTCCTTTGTGTTGCTCATTTCAGTTAGTGAATTTACTTTTTTATTCTCTCTGTATCTCTCTGTCTCTGTCTCTCTCTCTGTCTCTGTTTCTCTCACTTTATTTGGAGGGGGGTGAGCAGGGCAATTGGGGTTAAGTGACTTGCCCAAGATCACATGACTAGTATGTGTTAAGTGTCTGAGGGCAGATTTGAACTCAGGTCTTCCTGACTTTAGGGATGGTGTTCTATTCACTGTGCCACTTTGCCACCCCTATCCTTTCTCTTGATTTATTTTTTTTCTTTCATTGCAAAATGTAAATTCAACTCTAGTCTTCACATAAGGAACTAGAAAGTCTAGTAGTTCATTAAATATCAGTTTTTCTGTCTTGGATTATACTCTGATTTGATCTGAACATTATTCCTATATGCAAAACTATTTTCCCTTTCAGAAAGATACATTCCAAGCTACCTTTTTTCATTATGTGGTAACTACAAAATTTGGTGTGATCCTAACTGTGGCTCTTTAGTACTTGATCTATTTCTAGATGCTTGTAATATATATTTTTTTTCTCTGACATGGAAACTCTAGATCTTGGGCATTATATTCCCAGGAGTTTTCACTTTGCAGTTTCTTTTATGAAGTGACCAATACATTCTTTTTTTGGTTTGTTTGTTTGTTTTCACTTTATGTTTCTTGTCTAAAAGTTCTAAAACTTTTATTCAGTATTAAAAAAATTATGGCATCTATATTACTTTTTGGGGAGGGCCATGATATTCAGGTAGTCTAATGCTTCTCAGTTACCTCTCATTCCAGGTCAATATTATCTTACATGATGTGCATGTTTCCCCTATTTTTGAGTGTTTACTTTAATATGTCTTATTTCTTCATACACACATTAGATCTATTGGTTTGTATCAGGCAACCTGCTAGTTAGGTAAGGTTTTGCACCTCTCTTCTTCTGAAGTTGTATCTTGGGAATCTAAGATATCAGCATCCATAATAGTTATTCATTTAAAAAAAATTACTTCATCATTATTTCTGATATTGGGACTTTGTGTTAAGACCAGGATGAACACATTTCTGGAGGGGGAATTGGGACCTTTTTTGGACTTAATCTCTATTCACTGAAAGGTGGCTTCTGTTTTCTCCAAATATCAAGTTTGGTGCTACTCAACTATCTCAGAGTGGGTCAGACCAGGCACCTACAAACATGCAAAATGCAAAGAGCCGCCTGGGGTAGGACAAAATTGGATTTTTCTTTCTTGTTCAAAGCTGTGTAAACTTTTGACCCTAGTTCATATTTAGTTGTAATTGAATTTCAGACTTCTCCCTGATTGGATCTTCCCAGTTAGAAGCCTCTGCAGGTCCAGAGCAATATAATATCCATTACACATTTGGTTTGATTTCCTTGTCCTGGGTACACAGCTACAGGTCTGAAATAGTCTGTGGATTGAATCCCTATCTCAATACCTCCTCTATATGCCCTTAGCACTTTGACTATTTCTCTAAATTATCCTTTCTATAGAAAATTGATGGACTATTGTTTCTCTTTTAGTTTTTTCAATTACTCAAATTGTTTCCCCTCATTGATCTTTGTCTGAAAATTTTCTAAAAATAACTGGGTTGTACTGTGCCCTCCTAATCCTCTGTCTTTGTTATGTTCTGTGAGCAGTTTTCAGAAGCAGAAATCATAATGGTTACTAATCACTTGAAAACATAATAAAACTTGAAAATAATCAAAGAGATACAAATTAAGACATCTTTGATGTATGACATTGTGATAATTAATTTAGATGAAAAAATTCAAAGAAAAACTTTAAATGTTAGCCAAGTTGTGATGAAATAGCTGCACCTATTTACTGGTGGTAGAATAGGAGATTTATAGTATCATTTTAAAATAATTTGGCATCATGGAATATAATATAGTATAACAATAGTAATGGTACCCCTTAAAAATTAATTATTGGGAATGTATCCTACGAATGTTATTTTAAAATACAGTAAACTTTCAAAGAATTCAATGGGAAAATTATTTGCAAAGTAAAAAATGGAAGCAAACTAAATATTCAATACTAGAGAAATGCCTCAACAAATTGTGGTAGATGATGATGATGATGATGATGATGAAAAAATAATTTAGATAAATTAACATGTTAAAATGTGAAAATACATTTAATAAGTAATGAATAGTGTGACAATTAGAAACAGAAAGATACAGCACACATTTCCTATTAACAAATAAAAGAAAAATAATGAATGGACAAAGAACTTTGTGGAGACTTGGAAGTATTGACTAAGAAGGAAAGACATACCAAGTTTTGACATCAAATAACTACTTGCTAGCTGTGTGATCTTGGGAGAGTCACTTTACCCTGTTTGCCTCAGTTCCTCATGTGTAAAATGTACTGGAGAAGGAAATGGCAAACCATTCCATTATTTTTGCTATGAAAGCTTCAAATGGGTCCATGAAGATTCAGGAATGACTGAAAAATGACTGAACAATTTAATGTGTAATGTGGCACTTAAATCTAAGCATTGCATAAAACTTTCATTGGTAGAGGTAATTTGTAATGGCTTTAAGAAAGATGACATTAGTGATATCTTGGGGAATGAAATTTGTTTGTTTGTTTTTTTCTGACTTTGAGAGAGAAAGAGAAAAGCACTTCAAGACTTTCTTCAAGGAGGCATTACAGGAGGGATTAAATGTTCTGTATTTGTCTCTGTCTCTTCCTCTGTGTCTCTGTGTTTGTCTCTGTTTCTCTCTCTCTCTCTCTCTCTCTCTCTCTCTCTCTCTCTCTCTCTCTCTCTCTCTCTGTCTCTGTCTCTCTTTCTTTACCTCCTTCCCTCTTTCCTTTTATTTTCCTCCCTCTTTCCCTCTCCCCTTCCCAGTGGGAGCATCCATTCACTTTTTGTATTGGCAATTGTCCTGGCATGTTCAAATCTGCATAACTTCTCTGATTTCAATTTGCTATCAGCTTGAATAAAGACTTATTTGTTATTAATTAGTAGTGATATTTTCTGTAATTAGCATTTACAGGGAAAGAATTAAATCTTTGGATATAACTTGGGACATTGCTTTTCCATTAAGGGATGGCCACCAACAAAAGTGACTTGAAACTAAAAATTATTTCTGATAAACTACCAATATTTAGTGTAGGGTTGGGGAACCTGTGGCCTTGAGGCCAAATGTGATGATTTGTTCTGTGAAGTTTGGATTCAATCAAAGAGCCACACTTAAGGACCTAGAGGGTCACATGTGGCCTCATGTCTCCTAATTCCCCACTCCTGATTTAGGGGACCTGCTATATTTCTAGTCTAGAATCCCCTCTCTGAAGAAAACAAAACTGCCTGCTTTGTGCCCCAAATTTCCTCTCGGCAGGAAATAAATTCTCCCTTAAAGGGAAGTGGTTAATGTTTCAGAGATAGGTATGCGTCACTGTGAACCATATTTGGAGAGCTTCATGTGGACATGCATGTAACTCATGTGGGCAACACATACACACAGAATTACAATCTTTGAAATGTGAACAGTTAGAAAGTACAGTTATTTGGGTACGTTAATGTTTCATATGGATATAATAAATTTGTGAAGTGTCCTTTATTTGACACTTATGCAAGTTACACCATAGATAGATGACTATATTTCTCATCCTTAAGCTCAGCTTTGAGGAACAGAGAGCATGGGGCAAGTTGCAGAGAAAGCCAACAAGTGGAATGTCAAGAAAAAGCCGAAGTCTGAGAGATTGAGAAACCACAGAAGACCAGGTAACACTGGTAAGTAGAAAGAAACAAACGGCAGCAGAATAAGTGAGAGAATGGCAATCTATCTATCATCAGGTATTTGTTGAACAGGTATTTACTGAGGAGAAAATAGTTAGAGGGAGAAATAAAAATGTATACATTTAGGAATGTCAAGGGTAAAAGATGTCAATTATGCATAACAAACAACAAATGCAAAAGAGGTATATATATATTTTAAACAACATGCCCAATTTTGCCATGGGTAGTCACCAGATTTATTTTAAAGTATACTATTTTAAGGCAAGCATAAACATTATCAAATAACACCACAACTTACAAAGTGAAAACAATTCAAGTGCTATTAGTAGAAAATAATGAGAAATGCCCAGAATATTTCCAGATATATAAAAGTTAAAAATCAAACAAACAAAAAAACAAAGCAAAAAAATTCATGTATCAAATCAGAAATGATAAGTCTGTCTTCAATTTACATTTTTCTCTCAACTGTTTAATTAATTCCTTTAATATTGAGAGTAATTTTAGTTTCCTACTCAATTAGCACCTTGATTTGGGTGAGATAAAACTAATTGTAGCATAATTATTAAAATATTCATACTCCTTTCAACACTACAATTTGACAGGATAAAAGCAGCAATTTTATTGTTTATATAGCTTTTTATATAGCTATTAATAAATGAATGCAGAAGGTATCACAGCATGCATACCCTATAGTACATGGTAATTAATTAATCTGAATCATCTGTGAATTAACTTCTTATCATTTATATGAGAATAGACAACAAAACATCCAGTCAGAAAGAACAAAACTTCAAGGAAACCAATATCGATAGCACATAATTGTTTCCATTCATACCAATACCTTTGGAGAATCATTTTTTACAAACTGTTTCTCCTAAAAATTTATATGATATACAGAAAAAAATTCTGTATTGAGAATAAATAGCAGGGGAAGGTCAGAGAAAATCAGCGTAAAAACCTGAATTTGAGTAAAATAGGCATTATAACAGAAGAAAATTATGATGAAAAAGAAAACTGATATTGGGTACTTAGGGAATATAAGGAATGATTATCAACTAGATCCAGGACTCATTTACAAATCATTACTTGAGTTCAAGCAAACTTTTAAAATATGATTTATTCTGACAGAGTATGCTACTTTACTTTAGGCTCAATTTAAGTAAATGATAATTGGTTGCTTTATTCTGACACTGAAATCATGACCAAATGGACTTGGCAGGAGGTTCTTTTTTTTTTTCTCTTTGGAGGGCCGTTGGGGTTAAGTGACTTGCCCAAGGTCACACAGCTAGGTTTTGTGTTAAGTGTCTGAGGCCAGATTTGAACTCAGGTACTCCTGACTCCAGGGCCGGTGCTCTATTCACTGCGCCACCTAGCCGCCCCATTGGCAGGAGGTTCTTAACTTTTTTTTAATCTAATGAACTCATTTGGCAGTCTTGTGAAATCTAAAAATACTTGCTTAGAATCATGTTATTAAATACATAAAGTAAAATATGAAAATTACAAAGGAAGCTACATATTTTAAAATTCAGTGATCAAAATACTATTAAACCAACCAGACAAATTTATGGACCTCCATGTTAAGAAGCTCTCATCTAAGACACCCTCTTTCCCATAGAAAATATCCACTATGGAATCCCTATACATTTCTGTTGTCTATCTCATCAATTCATAAGTGAGTGAGAGATAGACTTTTCTGCTATTGAGAAGTTGGAAAAAATACACCTTGAAATGAATAAGCATATCTAGAGAGTTCATTCTATATTCAGTGCTATCAGTCTCTATAGGAGAATCAAAAGAAGGGGAACTTATCCCTACCCACCCACCAAGGTCATAGTGTTTTTAGTCAGGTGTCATCAGAACACTGGTCCTTCTATATACAGTTGTGCATGAGTGTGTGTGTGTGCACACATGTGTGTGAAAAGAGAGAGGAGGGAAGGGAGGGAGGTAGAGAGGGAGACAGACAGAGAGAGAGAGACAGAGAGACAGAGAGAGAGACAGAGACAGAGAGAGACAGAGAGAGACAGAGAGACAGAGAGACAGAGGCAGAGAGACAGAGACAGAGAGACAGAGAGACAGAGATAGAGGGAGGGAGAGACACACACTCACACAAAGAGAGACAGAGAGAGACAGAGAAAGAGACAGAGAGAGACAGAGACAGAAAGAGACATAGAGACATAGAGACAGAAACAGAGACAGACAGAGGCAGAGAGACAGAGACAGAGAAAGACATAGAGACAGAGAGAGAGAACTGAAGGAAGGGAGAGAAAGAAGAAGGAAAAAGGAGTGTGGGAGGAAATAATAGGAAAAAGAAAGAAAAAAGGAAAGAGGGAAGAAAGAAAAAAAGGAGAGAAGGGATAAGTGATTAGCAAAAGTTGTTGATTAAAGTAAAAATAATAAATAGAAAGAGCAAACAATATAGTGAAGAACAGATAGCAGGCTGGTGTCATTTGACATAAGTGCTCAAAAAGGTTCTATGTACATAATAAGAAATTATGAAGAAAAATAAAGTTTGCTTCCTTATGAGGGTGACTATATTTAATAAAGGGCATTTTATATCCTTGTAAAATATCAATAAGTAAGTAGAGACAATCAGAGAAAAAGTCAGAACATATATTTAATAACAAGTTCTCAATATTTATCAATGTGCCAAGGCCAACACACACACACACACACACACACACATTTACTCATAACACAAGTATTTGTCAGACATGATACCCTATTCTGTCTTGTTGTAGTAGTGCCAATTTAGAAGTTTACAAATTGTTCCAGAATAAAAAGAATTTAGAAAGCAAATCTTACCATTTTCATTGACAAGGACTTAGGTAAATGGAGCAAATAATATTCTATTCATTTCCTTGGAAGTTTAAGAGAATTATTATGAGTTTATTAATGTAAGACATTTTAAAAATGAAGAGTATAAAGCACTCTTTAATAACTATTCATTCTAAAGTGGACTGATCTTGGTGCATAATCAAAATTCTGATAATTTAGAGATAGACGATCCCATTAGCAACCCACCTGTTACTGGTTTAAAACTATTGAAGTCAGCTTTGTCCATTGTTCAAAGAATATTGTCAGTTCCTATAAGAACAGTGTCAGTAATGCTAATACCAAGAATGAACTGGGACTTTTGATAAATTCAAATAAAATTGATTTTTTAAAGCTAAGCTAGAGAAAGAAGATCAGGGAAGTAAGTGAACTCCTGTTTAGTGGAGAGAGGATATTTTGAATTTACTCTCCTCACTTAAGAAGAAAAGATCTTCAAATTGGGTAGTTTACAAAATGGTTGAGAAAACTGAACCTCAAACAAGCAAGCACCTAGCTCTTCATAATGTTTTTGAGGCACTTAAGTCAGAAGAGCTAAACTCCAGAGTACTGAAAGAATGTGAGGGCATAATTTGAAATGTTTTTGAATTACTGTTGCAGTATGTAATATTTATAGTGCCCACAATCATGATAAAGACTGTTACTATAAGTATAATATGACATTCAATTGCAAAATATACCAAACTCTCCAGACATGGAATAGAATTGATGGATTTATTCTGACACCAGAAAACCAAATCCCAAACCAGTGAGTTGATTCCATCATAGTACCAAAGATATTCAGAAGCCATAAAAATACTGAGAGCCACAGCATCCTTCAGCCTTCCCACAAACCAATACAAGATTTTTATTTTCACAAAATCCTATCTATCTCCTTGCCTGAGTATCCTTTCTCTCCTACCTCCTGTCTATCTCTGACCATATTCCTGTGGGCTCTGCTTGCCTTCAGCAAACTCCTCCCACCACAGCCTGCATGTGACCACATTCAGCCTCTCAGGGGTCAGAGTTTATCTTCACAGCAGGGATGCTTCCTGTGGGCTCTGCTCCAACCTTCAGTAAATTCCCTCCATCATGGATGACATGTGATTACATTCAGCCTATTAGGGGGCAGAGTTTACTTTCAAAGCAGGGGAGGTCTTCAAACTCCATCCCGCTCAGGTTTAAGGGACAGGGAAGATATTCAAATTCATATGCATGTACATATACATATACATTCCCTTCAACTATCTTCATACTGAGAAAAGTCTTATGAGTTACACTTATCATTTTTCCATGTAGGAATATAAATTGTTCAACTTTAATAAGTTCCTTATGATTTCTTTTTCCTGTTTACATTCTCATGCTTCTCTTTCTTCTTGTATTTCAAAGTCAAATTTTCTGTTCAGCTCTGGATTTTTTCATCAATAATGCTTGAAAATCCTCTATTTCATTGAATGAC
Organism: Pseudocheirus occidentalis; assembly: GCA_028646575.1. Taxonomy (NCBI): domain Eukaryota; kingdom Metazoa; phylum Chordata; class Mammalia; order Diprotodontia; family Pseudocheiridae; genus Pseudocheirus; species Pseudocheirus occidentalis. The sequence continues at coordinate 96,578,087 of CM053601.1, read as the reverse complement.
CATATTTTTCCATTGAATTATAATCAATTTTGCTGGGAAGGTGATTCTTTGTCTTAGTCCTAGCTCCTTTGACCTCTGGAATATCATATTCCAAGCTCTTCAATCCTTTAATGTAGAAGCTGCTAGGTTTTGTGTTATCCTGATTGTATTGCTACAATACTCAACTTGTTTCTTCCTGACTGCTTGCAGTATTTTCTATGTGACGTGGGAACTCTGGAATTTGCCTATAATATTCCTAGGAGTTTTATTTTTGGGTTCTTTTTCAAGAGGTGATTGGTGAATTCTTTCAATGTCTATTTTTCCTTCTGGTTCTATAATATGTTTTTACTTAATTAATTTTGCTTGATAATTTCTTGAAATTTCTTGAAAGATGGGGTCTAGACTCATTTTTTTTAAATCATTGCTTTCAGGTAGTCCAATAATTTTAAAACTATCTCTCCTAGAACTATTTTCTAGGTAAGTGGTTTTTTCAATGAGAAATTTTCCCATTGCCTTCTATTTTTTTCATTTCTTTGGTTCTGTTTTATAGTATCTTGATTTATCATAAAGCCATTAGCTTCCAATTGCCCCCATCTAATTTTGAAGGAGTTATATTCTTCAGTGAGTTTCTGAAACTCCTTTTCCATCTGGAAAATTCAACCTTTTCAGGCATTCTTCTTCTCCCTGGCTTTCTGGGCATCTTTTGCCATTTGAGTTAGTTTACTTTTTAAGGTGTTATTTTCTTCAGTGTGTTTTTGGGTTTCCTTTAGCAGGCTGTTGACTTGCTTTTCCTGATTTTCTTGCATGATTCTTATTTCTCTTCCAAATTTTCCTCCACTTTTCTCACTTTATTTTCAAAATCCTTCTTGAGGTCCTCCCTGGCCTGTAACCAAGTCATATTTTGCTTTTTTGGAAGGGAGTAAGGCAGGGCAATTGGGGTTATGTGACTTGCCCAAAGTCACATGATTAGTAAGTGTTAAGTGTTTGAGACCTGATTTGAGCTCAGGTCAGCCTGACTCCAGGGCCAGTGCTCTATACACTGTGCCTCCTAGCCACCCCTCATATTTTTCTTGGAGGCTTTTGATGCATGGGTTCTGACTTCATTGTCTTCATCCCTCCCCATGCTTTGATTCTTTTTCTCCCCTCAAAAAGACTTTATGGTCTGTTTGTGCTTTCTCTGCTTGCTCATATTGCCAGCCAAATTACTTGACTTTTGATCTTTTTGCCGAGAATAGAGAGACCTTTGTCCCAAATCACTGGGGTTTTTGCAGCTGCCTGAGTTATTAGGAGGGCACATCCTCTGCAGCCCCCACAAGCTCTGGTATACTGGTCACAATACCCTAGGAACATCATCCAAGACTGTGATCCAGATCCAAGCAGGTTAAAGCAAGAGCAGTTACCCTCTGAATGGTTGCCTTGTCCCCCTACAATCTGCAGTCCAGGAGCTCTGGAAGCAGCCACACAGCAGGAGCTGTAGCCATTGTACCTCTACTTCTCACCCTGAGGACAGGGTCTGGAACAAGCTCTTCCGTTTCCCCAACCCCATTCCAACAGAGTTCTACACTAACCTTTTATTTTGTCTTTGGCATTTATGGGTTGAGAATTCTGGAAACCATCACAGGTACTGGTGATTTACTCTATTGAAGTCTGCTCTGGCCACTGCTTGTTGGGACTGCCTTGGGGCCAGAACCATGCAGCTCATGTAGCTCACATGGAACTGTGCTCCGCTACCAGCTCAGTGTGATAGATCTTTCCTGTCAGCCTTCCAGGCTGCCTTAAGTGGGAGATCTGTTTCTCTCTGTCACTTTGTGAGTTCTATAGCTCTAAAATTTGTTTTGAGTAGTTTTTAAAACATGTATTGGAAGTGATTGGAGCAGCAGGTGAGGCAAATTTGTGCTTCTACTCTGCCATCTTGGCTCTGCCCCATCCCTGATTTTTTTTAAACCTAGGAGTAGGAAGTGGAACCTTAGAACTAGAAGAAAGAAAATGCCCTGCTTTTCATGAAGAGGTAAAAAGCAATTAATCCGAACTATAATCCTGTGAGATTAATGTACTAGGTACCAATTCCAGTAAAACTCTAGAATTAATTGTTAAACAAGTGGATTTTAAGTAAATAGAAAGGGAAGAGATAGTCACTAATAGTTAGCATAGATTGTGTAGGAACATATAATTCCAATTTAATGTAATTTCATTTTTTTAACAGGGCACCTATCCTGAGAAATCTTTAAAACACCATAGTTATCGTCCACTTGTATTTTGGCAAGGTATTTAGTATAGGTTTGCATGGTATATTTCTGAAAAATAAATTTTAAAAATGTACTTTGGACAACTGTATAATTAAGGTAATTTATCTGGACCCAAAAGAATTTAGTTTCCTTATTATAGGGGTGGAGAGTATTTTTCACCTTGTGTTTCTAGAATCTAGCAAATTGTATTTATAAATTATAGGTATCCAATAAATACTTGTAGGGTTGAACTGGAATGTATCCAAAGAATGGTCATTAATGATTCAGTATAGATAGAGGTATAAAGAGTTCTCTTTAGAAAGCAGTAGGGCTCTTAGAACTTCTCCTAAGATCATTGCTAGCATTCACTGCTATACCTGCATCTCTGAGGCAAGATAGTAAAGGCTAGAGTCAATGGAGTTGGTTTTTTGGCGTACCTGATGACCAGGGATGTATTCATCTTGGGGAGAGTGGATATTACTACCATCAAATATGCCTTCATTGACTTCAACTACATGGTTTACTTGTTCCAATGTGTTTCCACATGTCAAGTTCCAGGATCTTATTAAAACTGAGAATGGAAAGCTGATGATCAGTGGAAAAGCCATTCCTGTTTTCCAAAAATATGATCCTACCAAAATTAAATAGAGATAAATATGTAGTCGACTTCACTGGAATTTTCACATGTTGTAAAAGGCTAGGACTCACTTGAAAGGTGGAGCTAAGCACATTATAGTCTCTATAACTTCTGCTTATGCCCCTATGTTCATGATGATGAAATACAATAATTACTTTAAGGTTTTCAATAATGCATCTACAATACCAATTGCTTGGTCTCCTTGGCCAATGTCATTCACGGCATCCTTGGTATTGTAGAAGGACTCATGACCACACACCATGACATTACAGCTACCCAGAAGACAGCTACCCTCTAGCAAGCTGTGGCATTATGAGTGTGGTGCTGCCCAAAACTAAATCTCTACTTCTATTAGTGTGCTAAGGCTGTACAGAAGGGATTACCTGAGCTCAATCTGAAATTCACAGGCATGCCTTTCTATATTCTTTTCTTGATTTATCTGTTTTGTATATCACCTGTCATTGAGTGAAACCTCCCAAGTATGATATCAAGAAAGTGATGAAGTAAACATTAGAGGGATTCTTAAAGGGCAATTTGCATTACCCAGAGGACAAGATCATATACTATGACTTTAACAGTGACATCTACTATTCTACTTTTGATGTTGGTTCTGGTATTGCCCTTAATGACCGTTTTGTCAATCAATTTCCTGGTATGACAATGAATACAGCAATAGCAACAATGTAATAGACTTCTTATTCTACATAACCTCCAAGTACCAACTTGGAAAACCATAGATCCTTATCCCCAGCCAAAAGAAGAGTTCTGCTATTACAGTGCTCACATTCCTAATTATTTTCCTATATTTTGGATCTATGCCTCATTCACAATCCTGGAGTCAAAGCTTCTCTGTAGTACATGGGGAGAATCATAGAATCCTATGTTATATACCACCAAAAGTCACCACATTCAAAGTAAAAAAAAAAGAATGAACTGTCTCCACTGTCCTATTAAATATGTTAAAGTCTTCAATAAAAAACAATGAAATGTTTATTAAATTTCTGATAGACGCAATCTTGAAAGAAAAGTGAATGTAGGCTTATAGGAACAGACAGAATTCACATCTGTGTCCATGGAAAACAACTTTCCCCCAGAGATATGTGTTCATGAAACATGATATTGTACTGGATGGTACCTCAGTGTGGGTTAGTACCCCCATTTCAGAACTATTTTCCATGGTTCCTCTGTCTGTACTCTGTTAATTGCTTCCTATAGATTCACATAAATATTTCATCCACCACCCCCTGCTAGTGCTTTGTTGAATTTTCTTTAATTCCTAATTCCATCAGTCTTGTCACCATTGTTGCCCCCAAGCTCACCATGCTCTGTTACAGCAACTGTCATCATTCCCCTTGTTGACAATATCATTTAGCATTGCTTTATGGCTTCCCACATATGATTCTTCTTCAGAAGATGCTCAGATATACTTAACTCTGTTTTACTAATATATGATGTCTGCCTCCACTCCTACAGCATGTAGTAGTCATCTTTTCTCCCAGAGGACCAGATTAATCATTTTAATTATTAGGAATTTCAGAATTTGCTTTTGTAAGGTCCAAAGCACATGATTTTGTAAATCTTAAGCCTCTTGCCTTTCTTTCTTTTTACTGGCCTTCCTTCATATGGTAAATTTACTGGGATGATGTAATAGTAATAAGTTTATCAGATACTTAGCACTTAGCAACTTAGGGCTAAGTATTGAAGGTATGGGTCCTGTCCACTGTTCAGAAGGTATCGCCTCCCCTGTTGACTTGGAAGAAGGCTATTGACAGAGACAGGAGGCCAGTGCTGTATACAAAGAAGAATTCTAGAGACAGAGAAAGAGAATTTAAATTTGCTCCTCGTGAAAGAAGATTCATGGAGATTGAAGGCAGCTGAGAGAAAGAGAGAGGGAGAGGGAGAGGGAGAGACATAGAGAGAGACAGAGAGAGAGAGAGAGAGAGAGAGAGAGTTTCTCTCCCAGTATCTGGAAGCTGACTGAGAACTGAATTGGAATTTTCCTGAGACCAGAATCTGGTGAAGGCCAAAGAGAAGGCTAATATTCCTTCTGGGTCCTAGAGCCAGCTGAACTGCTGAAAGACTGAAGAATCATGACCAGGACAAGACTTTGTTTATTCATGGCCTGGCTGATCCTTGAGTTTCTGGCAAGAGAAGTGGTGAAAGGTTTGGGATGTGCTGAACCCTGTGAACTTCAGTGTGTGCTGGGGATTGCCCTGAGGACTGGACAGTGACCTGGGAGCTGTCTACCTCTGAGGACTGGATGAGAACATGGCAGCTGTCTGCTTCTGAATCCAGGTGATTGTTTAGCAGATTCAGGAGGGAGGTGGAACCATGGAAGGTGATCTAGGGATTCAGAAAGACCACCCAGAGTCAAGATGAAGAAAAGGCCTCCTTTTGGACTAAACTGGGGTTTGCTGGACACCAAGGAGTGGAAAGTTTGTGTGGTTTTTCTAATGACTGTATTAATGACTAATGATATTTATTAATTGGGAATCTAGCTTAGTGACTGACTGCTAGATGAGTGACTGATTAAGTTAATGGTTGCCCCATGAGTGGAAGATTAGTATATTGTGAATCAAATGATTGAATCTCTAAGTGAAAAGGGTTTCCCCCTTAGGGAAACCAGGTGATTCTTCTTTCGTTCCTTGTTCTAAGTATTGTGGCCACTGTAGTGAAAACTGTATGGTAATTCTAATGTTAAGCTGTTATGAATACTATATTGTGACTTTCTGTGATAAGATGTAATATTGAGAAGATTATATTGTGAATATTGTACTGAACCTTGATCTGTAATGGAATAAACAGAGTTTTCACTATTACTGTGTAATCCAAATCTTAAAAGCTGCTCACAGTAGCATTCTTTTGGGAATCTGATGGTGCTTGGCTTCATAGATTATTTGTGGTCTCCTTCTTGTAATAGGCAAAAAAGGACTATTTCTCAAGTCTTCATAGTATTATGGTGTCAATGTCATTTGCTACTTGGCTCTCTCAGGTCCTGGATAAGGAAACTTCTGTTCACATCAGTTCCTTCTACCAGGTTTCAGAGTTCAGAGTGACACCCTGGTATCTCTGGAGTTTTCCTTCATTCATTATCTTCCTTTGATATTATGGACTTGGTTATTAAAAATTATTCCTATTGCTATTTCTCAACACATAACCACAAGGTAGGGGCCAGTCTCCAGATGCAAATCAGCATTCCTCAAAGAGAAGTCAGGCAAATTCCTCTTTATCATGTCTAATTGTTTCCATTTTTCTGCTAAGATCATTTTTACATGTATAGAAAAAGCACCATTCCAGAAAAAACCAATTGTTTCTTACCATTTTTTGATATCCACCTTACTTCGATTTATTATACACATAGAACTCTAAAATGCTATACCACTACAGAGAAGCCATAACTCTGCCTTTCTTACTTTGTGAAGGAATTGCCAAATTACCCTTCCCTATTTCGAAGCTTCTACATGAGGGGACATTAACATGAACTTCACCCTACTAACTTGCCTTCTTTTTGATATAAAGTAATATGGTTCCTTTAAAGACCTTTTCTAAGCAGTAATTATATTCAGAAAAATCCTCAGTATTCAAGTTTTGGTGCTATAATATATCTCCCTCACCTATTACACTCCTCTTGAGTTCCTTAAGGACAAAGTTATCCTCAGGGCTCAACTGAAGTCCCCTTTTATGGTGATGTATGTCCTCCAAATCTTCAATAATAATAGTGAATATTTATATGGCACTTTACTGTCCACAAAGCTTTTCCCTCTGATCAACCCTGGAAAGTAATGGAATTCACTGGAGAGATATCTAGACTTGGAGTTAAGGAGAACTTAGTTTAAATATTATTTCTGATGACCACAGGAAATCATAGTTCTTTATTTACTCAGGTTTACTCCCTTAGATGATGGGTAGCTGATATGCATTAGTGGAGTTACCAAATCTAATTTCTATAGACAAATATTTACATAAGTTTGGGCCAAATAAAAACTTGTGAAGTAAGTAAGGGAAATGTTATGGACAGGGACTAACCCCATTTTTTTTATTGGCACAGAGAACTCCAGAGTGAGGAAACTCTTGCTTCCAATGCATGTCAGAATCCTCTCTGCCACAGAAAATCTCATATAGGAGCCGATTGTAGCACTGACAACTTAAATAATTTGCCAGTATGTGTCAGAGGACTTAACATCTAGGTCAGTGGTTCTCAACTTTCCTAATGTTGCAACTCTTTAATACAGTTCCTCATGTTGTGGTGATCCCCAACCATAAAATTATTTTCTTTGCTACTTCTTAACTGTAATTTTGCTACTGTTATGAATCATAATGTAAATATCTGATATGCAGGCTGTATTTTCATTGTTACAAATTGAACACAACCCACAGGGTGAGAGCTGCTGATCTAGGTAATCCTGGCTTTGACGCTCATCTACCTCAGATAAAACATACTTCCTCTTAGTAATTCAAGTAGTATCCCAAATTTACATATGACAAAGCAGAGGCTCCAGAAATTAGACTATTTATCCTGCAATCATATGGCTAGAGAGTAGACCAGTTCTTGCTTAAACCTAGAAGTTTAATCACATCCAGTGATCATTCCACTATAAAAGCGCTACGTCCCCATGTACATACATTTTTATTTTTATTTTTATTTTTTCTACTTTAGTCCTCAGGTCTATTGCCTCTAGGGGGCTTACTTGCCATACTTTAAGTATGAAAGACAGTTTTGTATCTACTTAGAGAAAGAGATATAAACACCATTAAAACTTTATCATGTTTAGAAGGCATGTTTTAGTCCATATTAGTTCCAAAACAAACTTTTTCATATGATATCTTTTTAAATCAGAGAAATTGGACCAGAGCTAGCACTTTTATGAATCTTTCATTATTTCATTGTAATTGGCTTGGGATTGGAGATCCAGTCATAGATTTCAGGGATGTTCCATTATTTGAAATTTGTAGGATACACAGATTTTTATGAAATATGTGGGTTTCTCCTATATTTTCACAAAGCAGTGATGCATATGTCACTTGTGTCCCACAATGAATCTCAATTTGTTCTTGCAGTCTTACAGTGACTGTTCTAAGCATGGTGTTTCTTCACACCTTCTGGTATTTCAGTTGTATTGCCTGATGTAGCAATATATGTGAGTGTATGTGTGTATGTGTGTGTGTGTGCGTGTGCACGTGTGTGTGTGTTTGGGTGGATAATGCTACCTTTGGAGAATTCCAGTTCCTTACTATTACAACAGCATTTTATTCTCCTGAAACTATTAGATTTTCCATTCATTTAACAAACATTTATTGAGTATTTAACATGAAAATAAGGCAAGATACCCTGTAACATCTTACTTTCTTGTCTGATCATCTAAGTAGGATTGACAAAATTGGGGGACTTTATGGTACTGCAAATATTCCTGGGTAGTAGAGGAATTTTCTTTTTGTAGCAGGTGGTTACATACTCTGTATGTCATACTCTAATATCTTAACTTAAGTAAAAGGCTTATAAGAATCTGAGTAGTTAAAGATTGCAAGACATGTTACGAGGGAAAATATGCTTTTAGAGAAGTAATTTTACAATTTAGTACCTGGTGTTTCTTCAGTATTTTATATATATATAGAATATAAAGAAATAATGTGTGTATATTATTGAAGTGTTACAATGTTGATGATTGTTATGAAAAATGTATCAGTATTTGCTGATTATGTACTTTTCTTAAACATGATTGTTATTATAATACTTTCATTTCATAATATAGTCTAGAGTAGTATGGTACAGTACGGTGTGGCAGGGTTTGGTGTGGTGTGGTGTGGTGTGGTATAGTATGGAATAGTAGGGTATGGTAGTAGATGGTAGAGTGTGGTAGAATAGGGTATAGTATAGAATAAAATAGTATAGTATAATGTAATGTGGTAAAGTAGATAGAACACAAAGCCTGGAGTCAGGAAGATCTGAAGTCAAATTCAGCCTTAGATACTTACTAGCTATGTGACCCTGGGAAAATCATTTAAATTCTATTTGCCTCAGTTTTCTCATCTTTAAAATGAACTGGAGAAGGAAATAGCAAAGCACTGCAATATTTCTTCCAAGGAAACCCTATTGACAAGTACAAATTAACAACCAAACAATAACAATAATATAGCAAAATATAGCATAGCATAACATGGTATAGCATAGCCTAGCACAGCCCTGTAAGGAATAGTATGGTATAGTCTAGTGTAGTCTAGTATAGTATAATATCATGGCCACTCCCTAGGGGCCTCAATAGTAGGCTTAATATTTGTATTTTTCCAATTACAATTAAATTTCCAAAGCCTTTGGTCTTCCCATATTGGTTCTCACTTTAACTTTCAAAGCATAAAATTCCTATATTTATCCTTCCATGTAAGATACATGCTATTCCAAATGAGCTGTTGTAACAGTAATGAGATTTGAAGTTCCTTTTCCATTGCTAAACTAAGAGGTACTTAGCACCTACTTCAGATTAAGCCTCTGTTGAAGAAACAGAAGGTGTGAACTCCTGTCTCCTGCTACTGATGTAACAGTAAGGGGGCTGAACAGAGAGGGGGCAATACTGTTTATAAGGAAAACCCAGAGAGGGAGAGTCAGTATTCCTTGAGACAAGGATCTAGAGGCAGAAGCTGCTCTGACTGGAGGAAGAGAGATTTTCTCTCAGCAGCATCTGGAGGCTGAGCTGCTACTGCTGGACTGAGAATTGATAAGAAAAATGAGAATTGACAACTGAGACATATCTTCTTAGATGAAGGCAGAAGCCCTGCTGCCTGGGAGGCTGAAGAGGAAAGCCCCACCCCCACCCCTCCTGGTTGGAGAGAATGATTTGGATTTTGAACACCAGAATGAAGTGATTTTGATTCTGAGAACCAGCTGAAACAGATGAGTCTGAGGGCAAGCGGGAGCTGCAAAAGACTGAGGAAGCATGACTGTGAGGGATCCAAGGCTTTGTTCGTTTGTGGCCTTGTTAAGCCTTGTCTTCCCAGGAAGAGATACTGTTGAGGATTTGAGATGGAGTGGACAATGTAAGCTCCAATGTGGAGCAGGAACTGCACAGAAAACTGGACAAGGAGCTGGGAGCTGCCTGCCTTTGAACCCAGGTGACAGTTTGATGAATCTAGGTAGGATCTGGTACCATGGAAGAGGATCCAGGGAATCCATGAAACCACCCCAAGTCAAGCTGAAAGAAGACTTTACTTGGATATTGTGTGATGACTGAGAAATAGTAGTTTACTAGTGACCTAGGGGTGGAGGGTCTGTGTATTCTGTGATGATTGAATAGTGAATGATGAAGGGTTATTGAGTTGATAGAATGATTGATTGACCACATGATTGTACTAAGTGAATGGTGACTGAATAAGAAATTGATTTGTAACTTAGTGTGCCCCATGAGTGGAAAACTTTTACTATTGTACTTTGTATACCTTGAGGAGGCAAACCTCAGTAAGAATGATTGAGTTACTAAATGATGATTCTTTGTTCAAAACTTTGTGACCACTTTAGTGGAAACTACGTGGCCATTTTCTGTGATAATTTGTTGTGAATGCCATATTTTGATTATCTGTGATAAGCTGTAATATTGTGAATGTTTTATCTTGATTTCTGTGAATGTTTTGCTCTGACTCGTTATGGAATAAATAGAGTGTTCACTATACTGTGTAATCAGATACTTGAAAACTGTTCACAGTAGCGTTCTTCTGAAAACCTGCTAATACTTGGCTTTATAGCTGTACACATGCTCCGGACATTACTGAAGTAATTATCTACTAAACAGAAAACTCAGTTTTGTTACCTTGTATCTGGATTTTTTGATTCAGTATACAGTTTTCTTAATAATTTTCTTAATTAACTACAATACAATTTTTCTAAATTAAATTTCCCCTAATTTACTACTAGAATTTACTGGTGTCTTTTCATTTCCCAAAATACTTTTTAGTAAATAGACATAAAACCTCATTTAAACAAGTAAAACCTTACTGATAATTTCAATTATTTAAAAACAAAACAATTGCGCTGTCTTGGAAGAGGGTAGACTCCCCCACTTTTGAGATCTTTAAGAAAAAATTGGATAAAGCAATTGTTAGAGAGGATGTTAGGGAGAAAGTTCTTGTGCAGATATGACTTGGACTAGATGGCTTTGGTAGTTCTTTCCAAATCACCACCTTAAGCACATGTTTTTTCCTCTTGATAAGTACTATAGAATACAAGAAGCCTCCTAGTTAGAAGTAACGAAATATTCAGAATACTGGTCTTGGATTGCAAGTGGTTTGAAAATATCCTATTTTAGTTAGTTAATCTTGATAAGTAAGTACTATCTATTTTTGGCCATGATGCCAAAGGGCCATGTGCTGTCAGTGCCCATTTGATTGGGTGTTCTCTAAATTCCCTGGCCTGTGGCAAAACTCCAGTGATCTCACCCATTTATGGCTTTTATTCCATACTTCTGAGTAATGATTACCTATTTAATAAAAAGTTGTGTTTAACAAGATCATTTAAACATTCTAGTAAATGGATAAAAATTTTCCTGACCTGTTTTCTAGATGAAAATAAATAGAACTTTATGTATACTAAATCTTTCTTAATACTATGCCAATATAATAAACTTCTATACTTTAAATGTTGTTTTGGTAATAAAGTTTGTAATGTAAGTACATTTAAATATATTGTGAGATCTACAAAATCAAATGCAGTAGGTTTTTGAAAAGTGTTTTTTTATTTGCTTTTTAAATTACTTACCCTATCCTCCCACATTCTTATTATCATCTACCTGGATTCCCTGAACATTTATATTTAACTTCCCATCTCCTAGGAGTCTACTCTAGCTTCCACCTGTCATCATTAGTACTTGATCCTTGGAGACTCTTTCACCACCCTCTTACAAACCTGATGGTACCTTTCTGGGGTAGGACGTAGGGTGATAAAAAAGAGGAAAGAACTAAAAAAAAATCACAAACCAAATATTTCCCATTGCGTTAAATAGAAATTTGCCGAAGTTTTACTGAACAAAAATGCTGGTACACTAAGTGCATTAACAGGCCTCTCTCCCACCTTTCCACCAAACTTTATCCTTTAACAATCCATTACCATTTCAGAGACCTTTTAATTGAATGTGATCTTTGTAAGGTGCTGTCACATATGTGATGCACAGACATCTGCAACTTGATGAAGGGAATATATATACTAACACTATTAACCCCTCCTGACGAGTCAAAGTTTTAGCTAATCATTATCATGATCATTTCCATCCATCTTAAAATCCACTTTCCTGAAAGATTAACACTGGCTCCTCACCTGCACTGACATTACAAGTGATTCTCAGCTGCAACTGAAGTATGTATTTTACCTTTGAAGAGAACATCTCATTTAATATACTATCTATGAGGTGTCTCCAGTAGCAATAACTTGAAATTACTGCCCATAACTCTCTTTGACCTTAAAAGTTGAACATAGAGATGTCAGAGCAACAGAAGTTTTCTTTTTCGCCTGTACTTTTTCAGGGGGTGATATATAATACTGCTGCCATTGTTTGGCACAGTAGGTATCAGCTGTGCATTTCTTCCTTCAGAGATCCAGGTGCTATTTTCTGTGGTTGCCTCCATACTAGACAGCAAATTTCTGGGTGATTATTTTATGCCCAGAAGGTTGATATAAAACATCTGATAAAATTTCTGACTTGTTCTTCTAACAAGAGCAGAATACTTTAAACACAGAAACTTGAGGATTTTCTTTTGAATGAAATACAACACTATCCCTACATGGAAGGGCCCAAAACCATTAAAGATACATTTTTATTTTTTAATTTTTTAAATAAATTTTTTACTTGTTTTCTTGTTTATTTTCATGAGATTTTTAATTGCATATTTTCTCCCCGTCTTTCCCCTACCTCAACCCCAAAACAGCAATCCCACTGTAAAGACCCTCCCCTGATCTGCACAATAACTTTCTGGTAGGGCAGGGAGGGTCTCCCTACCCCAGGCCCTGTATATCTTATTTCTTAGTTGTATGAACTGCAGAGCTTTAAATTCTAGATTCTTTCGGTTCCTCCCTTGTCACCCACCACCACTGGAAGGACTAGCAATTCAATACAGGCTATGGATCTGTAATTATACAGGACATATTCATACTGGACATATTGTGACAGTGGTCATATGTCTCTCCTTCCTATCCCTCCCCCCTCCTTGTACTGTTCTCTACATTGTCCTGGTCCCTTTAATGAAGTGTGCGCTTCAAACATCCCTCCCCAAGACCCTGCCCTCCCCTCCATCACGACTCTCATCCACATGCCCCTACTCTCCTGTGTGACATGATGCCCAGTTTAGAGTTTATGCCATTTCTTCCCTTAGCCAAATTCAATGAGAATAATTGAAAATAAAGTTATAACAGTTATCCCTTGCCTCTTCTCTATGGGATGATTAACCCCATTTTGTCTCTCCCTGTCTCCTCTCATTCTAGTCCTCTCCCACCTCAGAATTTTGCCTGTTAAAGTATCATCCCTCTGTATTCAATTGATTCTATACCCTCTATGTACACATATACACACATGCTCAGATATGTATTCATACGCATATATGTGTCCTATATAGACATATGTGTAAGTATACATATATGTACATTTGTATTCCCTTCGCCTATCCTCATACTAAGAAAATTTTCTTAAGTTACTATTATTGATTTTCCATATTGGCATGTAAATAATTCAAATTTGATAAGTTCCTTATGATTTCTTTCCCATGTTTATCTTCTCAGATTCTGGGTTATCCTGATAGTGCTTCCGCAGTATTCAAATGGTATTCTCTTGGAAGCCTGTAATATTTTATCCTTTACCTGGGTATTCTGGAACCTGGCAATAACATTTCTAGGAGTATTCTTTTGGGGATCCTTTTGAAAATTATTGGTCTACCTGGAACCCATGACCAAAAAAAGAATTTGGAACACATCCTTCAAGAAATCCTCAAAGAAAATTGCCCTGATGTTTTAGAATCAGAGGGCAAAATAGAACTTGAAAGAATTCACTGATCACTTCTTCAAAAAGATATGCCGATATGGAAAAACGATAATAGTAACTTATGAAACTTTTCTTAGCATGAGGATAGGTGAAGGGAATACAAATGTATGTATATGTATACTTATACATAGGTCTATATAGGAGGCTATATATGCGTATGAATACAT
>CM053601.1:96548086-96563570 GCA_028646575.1 Pseudocheirus occidentalis | reverse complement strand
CTTAGAGTTGGTCAGACCTCAACAATGCCAAGTCCGTCCTCTGCATCTTGGGCCAATTTCAGTCATCCTAACTTTTGTTTTGCCACTGGACTTTGATGACCTTGGAAAAGAGTGAGGTTAACACCTTGGTGTCACTTTGTCTCACTTAAAATCCAGTCTATACACAAGTCAAGACATCACCCTGTAGTATCATTCATTCTCTTTGAAACTGAGGATGAATACCCACCAAGCATATTATGTATGAATGCTACATGTTTCATATAGATTATTGCACTAAGTAACATTATCTTTCACATGATTACATCACTTAAAAAAAGCCTATTGGGACAGCTAGGTGGTGCTGTGAATAGAGCACTGGTGCTGGAGTCAGGAGGGTCTGAGTCCAAATTAGGCCTCAGACATTTAATGGTTACTAGCTGTGTGACCTTGTCATATCATTCACATCGCTTTACCCCAGTTTCCGTGCCTTACCCCCTCCAAAAAACAGCCTATGTTTTAAATGGTTTTGGGAACTCTTGGTGAACAATTCCTTCTCCATTTTAGATTGCTATCTTTTCTGCAGTTTATAATCTTAGAGAGTTGTCAGGAGCTTTGAGTCAGTAAGCAACATGCTGAAGTTTACACAGCCAGTTATTTTTGTGAGGCAATTCTTTATCAGCTATATCACAATTCCTCTCTCTCATATGGGATTCTCCAACAGTTGGTATCCCATTGTCTCTTAAACTATTTCCCTGTCCATACAGGCTTTTCATTATCCCACACATGTCTCTGAATTTTCCATTCACTTTACTGCACTCAAACATGTACTCTTGCTAATACTCATCTGTACCATTTCCTGCCCCTCCCCCCCCAAATATAGAGATCTGAGTCATCCTTGAACAGGTTCAGCTGTCCTTTGTTCTTTCTATCCCCCTTCTCTTCCCTCACCTTTTCAAAATTGTTAAAAGGAGTTTAGGCATCAGATTTTGAGTCATTAGGAGGTAATCCTCAAAGGTTATATAGTCCCATTCAGTCCTCAGCATGTAACTATTCAATCTTTCGATTTTCAGTTGAGAGAAAACTCACTGTCTCCAAGACAGCCCATTTATCTTTTGAATCATAAGAATATTTTTTCCTTATATCTTGCCAAAATGTTCCTCTTTGAAACACATTTTCTTTATTCCTAGTAATGTCTACTGGGGTGAAGTGGATCAAACCTAATTTCTTTTCTCTATGATAACAGTTAAAACACTTGAAGTGAGCTATCACTGTCCTCTTAAAATGTGCCGTAGAACTGAATGGTTAATTAAGATGAGGTTCATTTATGGCAAAAGGCAGTAGGACTCTTGAAGTGTATAGTCTTGATACTCATTCTCAAAGTCATCTAAGATCACATTACATTTTGTTGTTGGCTAGTCAGTCAGCTAACAAATATTCATTAAGTATTTAACATGGGCTAGGCACTGGTGATGATCTAACTGGCAAGTTTATTGACATGGCCATGAATTTAAACACCAAATCTCTTTCAGACATAGTATTTTCTAAAATTTATTCTTTCCAATGTGTTTTTAAATAAAGATCACTTTTTAAAATTCATATGATATAATGTGATAGTAGTTATACTTCATCTTATTAAATTTGGTCCCTGGTTTTAGGCTATGAAATACGTTTTTTTTTTTTTACTTCAGACATTATAACTAGTCCTTTTGTTTTGCTATAATCTGTAAACTTTATAATCATTCAATTTAGGAGTTTTCCCAACTCATTGGTAAAAATATCAAACAGAACAGGATAAATGAGAGATTCTAAGACATTTGCCTAGGCAGCTCCTTCCAGGTTTACACAGAAACTAATAACTCCTGCTTTTATTGTTTGAAGAAGACAAAGATTTTCATCCTCTAATTAGAGATAAATTACTTACCATGTGAATGAGATGAGGAGAATGAACATGCTTCACATAAACACATTTTTGCTAAAGTATGAACATCAAACATTTTTATGTTTGTATAGGGGCAGTGATTTAAAAACAAAGTCATTGAATGCCTAAGAGCTTGAATAGAGCCTATGAAAAGGGAAAAGGGAAAGTGCAGGATGTTGAAGACATATGAAACAAAATGTATTGGAATCACAAGTTTGTCACCAGCTGACCCTATTTATCTTTATCTATGGATGCTCAAATATAATCTCTGGGCAAGAGCAGGTACTGCCCTGTGTTGATGTATACACATATACAGTAATGGGAACAAACTCAATCAATTCATTATACATGTAAGGAATTTTGCACACTGTATTTTAATAGAATACTTTCATTTATTTACTTAAGTATTTCAAACTTCATTTTCTTTGATGCATAACTCTAATTTGATCCCTTGAGTAGAAGAGTGGAGGCAAAGGGGCTTGAATTAAAAACACATCTGCCCTAAATTAATACATTGTCAGAGCCAAATTGGAACATTAACATTTGTAAATAATTTGTCAGAGAATATTTGGTATAAGGTAAGCACATGAAAAGGTACATAAATCTCTATTCAGATAACACTGGAGACAGATAAAAGGTTAGTTAGGGGATTAAGCAGATGAAGGTTATAAAAAGTCAATTTAATTGCCTTGGATTTTCAGAATTGTGGAAATCTAATCTACTCTTCAACTGACATAAATTTTGAGTTAGTATCTTATATTATCATGTTCAGTATAGGAAAAAAATTTCTGTTATCTCTATGTTTCCTCTTCAGTTAGTACAGGATATTGAGTCCTTTATCTTTGAATAATACAACTAAATAGGGAAAATTTTGAGCTAAAGAAACAACTAGTTTAGTTTAGAATAAAAAAGTCACTGTTTTGTTTTTTCTTTTAGCCTTTTAAAATAATGAATAAAAACAGAGAAATACCATTCTACTTAAACAGTTAAACAGCAGACAGGGGAACATAGACCTTGAAACAATATATAAAATTAAAACCTTCCAAAGATTCCTCTTTTTATTTTGTTTTATTCTTGCTTTTTTGTTTTTTACAGGCAGTCAAAGTAAAATCAATTGATGGAATAGCCACATTAGACACTTACACATCCCACATCTATGGACCTTCACTTCTCTACTCAATGGAACAAAACATATTTTATTATCTTATCTATGAGGAGGAAAGTATTAATTACAATTTGTCAGATTTTGATTGTTTTAAATGTGGTTATAATTTGTATTATTGTACTCATATGTATAAATCTATTGCGTCTGCTTTGCTCATCCTGTATTATTTCATATTCTTCTCAGGTTTCTGTTAATTCCTCATAATTGTTGTTTCTTCCAATATGATGATAATCTATTCTATTAATAAGATAACATTTTGCTAATCATCAAATTTAGCTTAAGAAGAGAGTAACATAATGCACTTAACTGGGTATCTTACCCTACAAGAAAGTAAGGGGGCAGAAATGATAGAAGAGAGGGCAGATTGGGGGAGGGGTAGTCAGAATCAAACACTTTAGAAAAGGGACAGTGTCAAAGGAGAAAACAGAATAAATGGGGCACAGGATAGGATAGAAATACAATTAGTCTTTCATGACATGATTATTATGGAAGTATTTTGCATAACTACACATGTATAACCTGTATTGAACTGCTTTCCTTCTCAAAGTGGGTGGGTGTAGGAGACCAGATTTTCAAGGGTACTGTCCTGTTAAGGAAATGCTCCTCTCCTTTATAAGGTCATCAGGCAGATATGCAAGGAGAGCCTAATTTTGTTGGGTGGATGCTATCATTGGTTCTATGAATATCTTAAGAAAGTTAATTTGCAAGTCTTGATTGTGACTCCCTGTTTGTTGTGCCTCTGGATGTGGTCCTAGTATAAAATCTTAATGAATGATTAGCCTTGGGCTGGGGTAGGGAAAGGTCTAGACCTAGGGTGAGTCCTTGCATTCTGGAAATTCTGCTTTGGGGAATATAAGCCCTATGATTTTCTTGTATCCTTGGCTCTGTATGAAATGGTTCTGCAATAAGCAGACTATTGAATACATACCCATCTCTCTTTTATTCAGCTGGTAGCTAGGCTGTACAACTGTGCTGGACATAGCAGGTGGGGTGAAGAGGGAAGAAGGGAGAGAATTTGGAACTCAAAAATTTCAAAACAAATGTTAAAAATTGTTTCTGCATGCAAATGGGAAATAAGATATACAGGCAATGGGATATGGAAATTTATCTTGCCCAACAAGAAAGTAAGGTGAAGGGGATAAGAGAGGGAAGGGAGGACAGACTGGATAATAATATGAATGCATACCTTCTTGGGCTAGGGGAAAGAAAAGAGATGGGAAAATTTGGAATTCAAAATTGTGTGGAAATTAATTTTGAAAACTGTGTGTGTATGTGTGTGTGTGTGTGTGTGTGTGTGTGTAAATTAATTAAGACAAGAAGACAACAGTTTGCTCACCCAATGTTAGGAGGTCCATTAAATAGAGCACTGGCCCTGGAGTCAGGAGGACCTGATTTCAAATCCAGCCTCAAGCACTTAACACAAAAACGAGCTTTGTGACCTTGGGCAAGTCACTTAACCCTAATTGCCCTGCCTTTCCCCTTTCAAAAAGCAAAAATAAAAAATTTGGTGCTACTTGCACATAGTTCTAAATTACTTTCTAGAAGAGTTGGAGTAGTTCCCAGCTATCTTAAGGTCTATCTGTTTGTCTCTTTTCCTATATGACCTCTAGTGTTTGTCATTGTCATTATCTACCATCTTAGTAAATCTGATGGATGTGAAATCATTCTTCATAGTTATTTTCATTTTACTTTCTCTAATTATTAATGATTTAGAACTTTTTAATATAACTATTGATAACTTTGATTTTTTCCTCTGAAAACTACCTGTTCATATCCTTAGAAAATTAATAGAAATGAAAATTAAAAAATAATGAAAAATATTCTGTGTTCTTTTTCCCCTGTCACTGACTATCGTTGTACAGGGTACCATAAATGAAAACATAATTTCCAAGAATGTTAATAGTATATTAACTTTTTTTCTACATATTTCCAAATTGTATTTCAGAATGGGTGCACCAAGTCATAACATCAATTTCCATGTATTTGTTGGGTAATGAATTTTTCTTTTCATTACATGTAAAGTTGAGAAATGGACTAAAATATGTTCAGCTTCCACAGTTTCTAAATCAATTTGTTATTTACATTCCCCTCCGCTTTATTATGGTAGTCAGCTGTTAGTAGGGGCTATAAACTCAATAGGACAGCTAGATGTTTAAACACGGTAGAAGGGAAGAAAAATGCCTATGGGGACAATAATAATAACCAAAAACACTATGCCCTTTTACAATCATGTCTGCAAGGTCTATCCTATGGCAAAGCCAAGGTTATGTTATAACAAGTCTTCTATGTTTCCTTTTCCAATATTTGTCTACTATGGACAGTAACAATAAAAGCAATTCAGAGGAGAAGATGGATGTTTAATATAGGAAAGGGAGATTGCCTTCCACTAACACAATCTGAACATCCTGTCCGCTATATTTAACTTTTTAACTGAGGCTTAAGCTTTTATTACAATTCATCCAACCTGATGGCACAAACTTAATATGAATGTGTCATAGATTTTTTTCTTTAAAATATGTTAATATATATAAAGCAATGCTAAAAATATCCTGCATTCAAAAGGCCATGAATTATTTTCCTTTTGTAAATTTTGCACCTTTTTTTATTCATATCTATTTATTTTCTCTGTCTTCCACCTTTTCCATTTCTTCCATACTTCAAAAATTAAAGAATCTTGAGTATATCAATGATCTATTAGGAGACCGGTAGCTTGTTTTATCGTTAGACCCCTGGAATCATTACTAGTCACTGCATTGATCAGAGTTCTTAATTCTTTCAAAGATTTCTGTCTTTACATGTTGTTTTCATTATACAAATCATTCTCTTCATTCCATCCCTTCTCTCTACATAATTTTATTCATATCTTTCAAATACCTCTGAAAATATACCTTTCATCATTTCATATGTCGTAATAACATTCTGTTATGTTAATATTCCATCATTTGGTTACCCACAACTCAATTGATGGCCTTCTGGTTGTTTTATACCAAAAAAGTAGCTGCTTTGAATATTGTTGTACATATGAGTCCTTTTTATTGTTTGTTTTTTGTTTTCCTCTGGGTATAGGCCTAATAATGGTGTGTCTCTAGTAAAAGAGTAGGTATGGTTTAATGACTTGACTTTGGGCATAGTTTTAGAATAATTTCCAGAATTGCTGGTGCATTAATGTGTCTATTTTCTTGAGCCTATTCAGTATCTGTCATTTCTGTCTAGTTGGTGAAGTTGATGGGTGCGAGATGGAACCTCACAGTTTCTTTAATTTGTATTGTTCTAGTTATTAATGACAGAACTGTTTTCCCCCCATCTTGCTATTGATAATTTGGATGTTTTTCTTCTTTCAAATGACCAATTCATATCTTTGGTCCTTTATAATTTGGGAAAGGCTCTTATTCTCAAAAACTTAATCATTTCCTTTTATAAATTGAAAATGAAATTTTATGACAGGAACTTTCTGCAAATTGAATTCTCTGTAAACAATTTTCCCCAACTTTCATCTATACTGGTTTTATTTATGCAAAACTTTTAATTTTATAAAAGCAGTCCTTTGTGTTTTTATAATTTCTTAATTGCCAAGCTAGAAAGCACATCAATTGAGTAATGGTTAAATAGATTATGGAATATTAATGCAATGGAACATTATATTTCTATGTTTTCTCAATATTCATTCTTCTTGACTTCTCTGAGGTCTTTGACAAAGCCAGTTCCCCACTTCTCCACAACACTATTCTCTCCCCATTTCACATCTTTATGTCAAATCTCTTGTCCCCATTCTTCTCAACACTTTTGTACTTTCTCCATTGTAATGTCATACTCTAAAACTACACACTTCTTCCATGGTATTCTTTGGAATGCCTGTTTCATAGACACAAAACCTTATTTCATGTTAGATTTCCCCCCACCAAACCCCCTGCCTTAGGCACTCCTTTCATTTTATGGCTCTCACTGAGATCTGGTTTCTTTCAGATGATGCAGCTTCCCTGGATACCTTTTCCAATACTGATGATACTTTCACTCATTCTGTTCAATGTGCTGCTCAATGTGGAGGACTTGTAATATTCCCTGCAACCCACTGATAATTCCAGGTTGTTCCTCTACCACCATGATTTAATGCTCTGGATTCCTTTGAGATTCACTCACTCCATATAAATCACTCAAATAATATGTTTGTTTCTTCTGTCTACTGAAACAGTGTATTTCCTCAATAAATTCAGCACTCCACTGAAAAAACTTTATCTTCTTCCCAATCCCTACCCTTTTACTAGTGAACATCAACATATATATTTAAACCCTGTGTTGAGGCAGAACCAAGTGGTGGAGAAGATAAGCATTCAGCTGAGTTCTAAATTTCCCTCCAGACCACTCTAAAATAATTTTTTTTAATTCTGTGGTGGCAGAACCAACAAAATGGTTAGTGAACAATTTTTCTAACCAGAGACAACTCAGCATTACAGGAGGAAAGGGCTGTCTCAGTGGCAAAGGGAAAGCAATTCCCTGGGGCACGAGACAGAGCACAGAATACAGAGCAAAGTTTAAACTAATGTCAAAACAGCAGGATTTTGTTATAGCAGTAGCACCTTACAGAGCTGGAGTTATCAACTCCAGGGGATAAAACAACTGGTTGGAAGGAGATTGAAAGGACTTTGCTGGTGCTAGGTCCAGGACTCTTTTGTATTGTCTATATGCAATTCTAGGTTATATTTCTAGAGCCAAAAGGAGTAATAGCATTTGTGGCCACACTGGAGCAGGGGCCCTGATTGGGGTTTCAGGGAAGAAGAGTACTTGGGGTCACTCATGAGGGAGCAGGAATATTGGTAGGGAGATCTAGCACTTGTAGCTACAGAAGAGTAAAATACCTGGTCAAAGTCCCACGGTGAGGGGGAACACTACTGCTGGCTGCTACAAGGGTCCAATTTCCCTTCCAAGGTAAAGACCAGAGCAAAGGCCAGGAAAGCAGTGACCAGAACTCTCCTTGAAAGCACTGGAAACTTACAGACATTCAGAGCTACCTTTGAAAACACCAATTTAAGTTTGGGAGAGTTTCTCCTCAGTCTTCATAGCACAGTCCAATTTTAGAAAAAACTTAAAAGGAAAAAAAATGGTTTAGAAAAATGAGAAAACAAAAAATGAACCTATCCATAAAAATTAAAATAATGACAAAGAAGATCAAGATAGAAAGGAATTTTTAAATAAAATGAGAGTAGTAGAGGGACAATAGTGGGAAAACAGAGTGATATGAGAAAATGCAGAATAATTCCTTAAAATTGAGCAAGTGGAAGCTAATGACTCCATGAGACACAAAGAAATAATATAACAAAAATGAAAAGAATAAAAAATAAAGAAATATAATATATCTCATGGTGTGTGTGTGTGTGTGTGTGTGTGTGTGTGTGTGTGTGTAGGGGGGTGAATGACTTTGAAAATATTGGAGGAAAGAAAATTTAAGAATTATTGGACAATCTGAAAGCCATGATAAAAAGGGGACGGGGCTAAATAGGCATTAGGTTTCAATAAATTAACAGAGACAAGTGCTCTCATATCCTGGAAGCAGAGGGCAAAATACCAATCCACCAATGCCCTCTTGAAAGTGATACCAAAATGAAAACTCTCAAGAATATTATCACCAAATTACAGACCTTGCAGGTAAAAGAGAAAATAATACAAGGAACATAAAGAAACAATTAAATACCATGGAGATGCAGCCAGTGTTACACAAGATTTAGCAGCCTCTTTTATTAAAGGATAAAAGCACTTGGAATATAATATTCCAGAAGGGAATAAAGTTAGATTACATGAAGAATCACCTACCTAGAAAAATTAAGTATAATCCTACAGGGGAAAGAAATGAATATTGTACAAAATAGCATACTCTCAAACTTCCTGATGAGAAGACCAGAGTTAAATAAAAAAACAAACAAACAAACCAACTTTCAAATTAGACTCAAGAGAAGCATAAAAAAGGAAATATAAAAGAGTAATCATAAGGGAATCAATAAAATTAAATATTTACATTCATATATAAGAAGGTGATAATTGTAACTTCTAAGAATTTTTTTCATTATTAGGGCAGTTAAAAGGAGTAAATGGCAGACATGGGTATAACAACGGAATCATTTTCTTAAAATTAATTTTTAAGAACAATTAAATTATTTTGTTTTTAGTTTTCAACATTCATTTCCACAAGATATTGAGTTACATTTTTTTCTCTCCATGTCTTTCTCCTACCCCCAGAAAATAGCAAGCCTACCAAATACCATTTCTCCCAATCTATTCTCTCTTGTATCCTTCTCCTTCACCCCCTAACTTTCTAGTAGGACAAGATGGGTTTCTATACCGTGGTTCCTGTATATCTTATTTCCCAGTTGCAGGTAAAAGAACCAATTTTTAAACATTTTTAAAAAAAATTTTGAGTTCCAGAATCTTTCTGTTCTTCACTCCTCAGCCACCCCCACTCAGCAATTCAATATAGATTGTATATGTGTAGTTACCCAAATCATTTCCATAGCAGTTATATTGTGGAAGACTAACTATATTTTGCTCCATCCTATCCTGCCCCCTACTTATTCTATTCTCTCCTTTGATCCTATTCCTTTTCAAAAATGTTTCCTTCTAACTACACTCTCCCCCAATTTGCCCTCCTTACTATCCTTCCCCTCTTATCTTTACCCCTTCTATTTTCCTTGAGGGTAAGACACCAAATTGAGTGTGTATGTTATTTCCACCTTAGGCCTAATTCAATGAGAATCAGGTTTTTCTGTTCCCTTTCACCTTCCTGCTCTTCCCCTCCATTGTAACACTTTACTTTTACCTCTTTTATATGAGATAATTTACCATAATCTATCTCTCCCTTTCTTCTTCACCTAATAAATTTCTCTCACCTCTGCATTTCATTTTTTAGATATCATCCTTTCATATTCAACTCATCCTATGCCCTCTATGTATACATGAACATACAAATGCCCACACTCAAGACATACATAAATATATGCATGCATCCTCCTATACATACACATATACACACATATACATGTATGTGCACACATAAATACATGTATACACACATATATCTGTGTGTATATATAGATATGTATATGTGTATGTATATGTATATATACACACATACACATTCTTATATATATGTATACATGTATATCTATATCCATACATGTATACATGTATATACATATACATATACACACACACACACATATATATTCCCTTCAGCATTCCTCACACTGAGAAAAGTCTTTTGAGTTACAATGATTGTTTTCAATGTAGGAATGTAAATAGCTCAACTTTAATAAGTTCCTTATGATTTCTTTTTTCCTGTGTATCTTCTTATGCTTCTCTTACTTACTATATTTGAAAGTCAAGTTTTCTGTTCAGCTCAGGTTTTTTTCCTCAAGAATGCTTGAAAGTCCTCTATTTCACAGAACGACTGCATATTTCCCTGTTATTTTGGGTTTTAGTCTTAGTTCCTTTGACCTCTGGAATATCATATTGCAAACTCTCCAGTCCCTTAAGGTAGCATCTGCTAAGTCTTATGTTATATTGATTGTGTTTCCACAATACTTCCTGACTGCTTGCAGTATTTTCACCTTCACCTGGGAACTCTGTCATTTTGCTATAATATTCCTAGAAGTTTTCTTTTTGGGATCTTTTTCAAGAGGTGATTGGTGAATTCTTTCAATTTCTATTTTGCCCTCTGGTTCCAGAATATCAGGGCAATTTTGCTTGATAATTTCTTGAAAGATGGTGGCTAGACTATTTTTTTGATCATGGCTTCCAGGTAGACCAATAGTTTTTAAATGATTGCTCCTGGATCTATTTTCCAGTTTTCTTTTTTCCAATGAGATATTTTCACGTTGCCTTCTATTTTTTTCATTTGTTTGTTTCTGTTTTATAGTATCTTAATTTCTCACAAAGTTAGTAGCTTCCAGTTGCTCCAATCTAATTTTGAAGTAATTATTCTCTTCAGTGAGTTTTTGAAATTCCTTTTCCATCTGGAAAATTTGGTTTTTAAAACATTTTTCTCCTCATTGGCTTTTTGGGCCTCTTTTGCCATTTGAGTTAGTCTAATTTTTAAGGTGTTATTTTCTTCAGTGTATTTTTGAGTCTCCTTTAGTAGGCTCTTGACTTGCTTTTCTTGATTTTCTTACTTTATTCTCATTTCATTTTCTAATTTTTCCTCCACTTCTCTTACTTTATTTTCAAAATCCTTCTTGAGCTCCTTCATGGGCTGTAACCAATACATATCTTTCTTGGAGGCTTTTGATGCAGGAATTCTGACTTTTCTGTCTTCTTCATACTCCATGCCTTGATCCTTTTTGTGCCCAAAAAAGGATTCTATAGTCCATTTGTGCTTCTTTTGCTTGCCCATATTGCCAGACAATTATTTGACTTTTGAGTTCTTTGCCACAGCAGAACTCTGCTTCCAAAATGGAGAGAGCTATGTGCCAAATCACTGGGGTTTTTGCAGCTGCTGGAAGTATTAGATGGGTTCCCTGTATACAGTTTCCACATGCTCTGGCTCACTGGTCATGCACCCCAGGACCACCACCCAAGACTGTGATCCAGATCCAGGCAGGTCAAACAAGAGCAACAACACTCTTAATGGTCACTTGGTTCCCCTACAATCTGCAGACCAAGAGCTCTGGAAGTAGCCATGTGGCAGTGGCTGCAGACATTGTGCCTTCTCTGCTTCTCAAGGGGGGAGTAGCATCTGAATCACACTCCCCCTGTTTGAATAAAGTTCCACACTGATATTTTACTCTCTCTTTGGCATTTGTGGATTGACTTCCTTCAGAGGGAGATTTGTTTCTCTCTGTCACTTTGTGGGTTCTACAGCTCTAAAGTTTGTTTAGATTCTTTTTAAACATCTATTAGAGGAGGTGGAAGCCAGAGCTATGTGGAAGACCTGTTTCTACTCCACAATTTAGGATCTGACCCCAGGATCAGTTTTAGAAAAACAACAACAAAATTTAGGATTGAGAAAGAGTGATGCACTGGGAAAAGGGGGAAGTGAAAGGAAGACAGGGGGAAATATGTCATATAAAATAGTCATGAAAGAAAGAGCTTTTACAGTTGAGAAGATGTGAGAAGAAGGGTGCAATACTTGATCCTTACATGCATTGCAATTGGCTCAGAGAGGGAATAATATGTGGAGTCACCTGGGTATAAAAATCAATCTTGCCCTATAGGAACATAGGAGAGGAATGATATAAGAGAAAAGGGAGTAGGCTAGTAGAAGGGAAAGCAGAAAAAGGGAGATAATGGTCAGGAGAGACAGAGAGAGAGACAGACAGACAGACAGAGAGACAGAGAGAGAGAGAGAGAGAGAGAGACAGAGAGACAGAGAGACAGAGAGAGAGAGACAGAGACAGAAACAGAGAGAAAGAGAGAGACAGAGAGGAGACAGAAAAAGAGGAGGAGTAGAAGGAGGAGGAGGAGAAGGAGTAGAAGGAGGAGGAGGAAAAGGAAAAATAGAAAGGAGGTAAATATTCAGCAAAACTGTGAGTGTGAGTGGAAAGAACTACTCCATAACATGTAAGCAGATAGCAGAATGGATTAAAAATAATAATCCAGCAATATGTTGTTTAAAAGGAACACATCAATCAGAGAGATATAAAAGTAAAAATAAGGTCTGGAGCAAAATCTATTATGCTTTAGCTGAGTAAAAATTATGTTCTCAGAAAAAACAAAGTAAAAGTGAACCTAATTAAGAGAGATTAGCAGGGATGCTATATTTTGGTTAAAGGTGTCATGCATAATGGAGTCAAATCAATGCTAAACATAAATACAACACTTGGCATAACATTCACATTTCTAAACAAAAAGTTAAATGAGTTAAAGGAGGGCATAAAAATATACACATGGGTGACCTTAACTTTCTTCTCTCAGAACTAGATAAGTCTAACTGAAAAATAGACAATAAGTAACTTAAAGATATAAATAAAATAAAATACAAACTTAATGTCACAGATCACTTCAGAAAACTGAATAGAAATAGAAAGGAATAAACCTTTTTCTTTCTCAGCTATACATAGCAGCTACCACAACCTGAACATGTAATAGATCACAAAAAACTCACAATCAAATGCAGAAATAAACAGAAATATTACTGGATCTAAAGAACATTTATTGAGATTTTGAGTTACAAATTTTCTCCCTGTCTTTCCCCTTCTCCCACCCCAAAACAGCTATCCCACTGTATATCCCCAGCACTGGGGGCAGTAGAAGTTAAAAACTGTAACTCAGAATCTCATGGAAATGAATGATGTAAACTAAAAATAAACAAAAGATTAAATATCTTTTAAAAATTTAAAAAATGTTCTTTATATCCAGGACGGTTTGTGTGTGGTGGGGGGCAGGGGGATGGGACTGATCTAGTTTTCCATGAGTGCACATGCATAATCTATATAAAATTGCCTTCACAAGGAGAGGGGAAAGAATGTAAGGAGGGAGAGAGAATATGGAACTCAAAATAAAAAAGAATAGATTGTTAAAATGTTTACATGCCATTGAGAAAAAAAATTAGATGCAAATAAAAAAATCTATGTTGAAGTACTCTGTGACACAGTTACACTGGCTTTCTATAAGGCCATGCACAAGCAGTTTCCCAAAAGAATGCTACTGTGAATAGCTTTTAAGGTTCTGATCACACAGCATAGTGAACATTCCATTTATCCCATATCAATTCAAGGTAAACATTCACAAAAAAACTACAATATAATATTCACAACATCACATCTTATCACAGAAAATCACAATATAGTGTTTACAACAACTAAACATTAAAATGACCACACAGTTTTTACCAAAGTGGTCGCAGTATTAAGAACAAAAGAATAATTATTTGATATCCATAAGGAGGTTTGCCTCTTCACTCAGTCATTCAGTCATCTCACAGTACAATAGTCAATCTTCCACTCATGGGGCAATCAGGTTAAATTAATCAGTCACTTATCTAGCAATCAGTCACTAAGTTTTGTTGATCACTAAATACAATCATTAGAAAATTACACAAACCCTTCAGACTTGGTGTCTAGTAAACTTCAATTTCATCATGTATTTAATATCCAAGGAGAGTCGTTTTCTTCATCTTGATTGGAGTGGTCTCTCAGATTCCCTGGATCCCCTTCCATGGTCCCAGCTCCTACCTGAATCCACCAAATATTCACCTGGATTCAGAGGCAGAGAGCTCCCAGGTTCTGATCCAGTTCCCCTGGCAGTTCTTGCTAGACACTAAAGTTCCCAGGTTCCAGCACATCTCAAAACCTTCACACCTTCTGTTGCTGGGAACTCAAGGATCATCCAAGCCAAAAACAAAGTCTTATCCTGGTCATGCTTCTTTAGTCTTCCAGCAGTTAGGCTGGCCCTAGGACCCAGAAGAAACCTCAGCCTTCCAGGCAGTTTTCTCAGCAAGAAATCTCAACCTTCCAGTGGCCTTCTCAGAAGCAACTTCAGCCTTCACCAGATTAGGGTTTTAAGAAAATTCCAACTCTGTTCTCAGTCCGGAAAGTAGCAACTCAGCTTCCAGATGCTGGAAAATTCTGCTCCCTCCTCCAGGAGCTGCCAGAAGGAAAATTCTTGATTCTGACTGTCCTTTCTCTGGGGATTTTTTCCTTTTTTTTCTTTTTTATTTGTTTTCTTGTTTACATCATTCATCTTCATTACATTTTTAACTTACAAATTCTCTCCCCATCTTTCCACCACCCCAACCCCAAAACAGCAACCCCACTGTAAAGCCCCTCCCCTGCTCTGCTCTCCCACTTTCTGGTAGGACAGGGAGGGTCTCCCTATCCCAGCCCCTGTACATCTCAAGTCCTAGTTGCAGGTATTACAGAACTCTAAGTTCTATATTCTTTCGATTCTTTCCTTGTCACCCACCGCCACTGGAAGGAAAATCAATTCAATACAGGCTGTGGATGTGTGATTTTACAGGATATCACCACAGTGGACATATTGTGACTGTGATCATCCGTCTCTCCTTCCTATCCCTCCCCTCCCCCTTGCCCTGCTCTTTACCCTGTCCCTGTTCCTCTAATGAAGTGTGTGCTTCCAGCATCCCTCCCCCAGACCCTGCCCTCCCCTCCATCATCCCACCTCTCATCCCTATGCCTCCTATTCTCCTGTGTGGCAGAATGCCCAGTTTAGGGTTTATGCCATATCTTCCCTAAGCCAAATTCAATGAGAGTAATTGAAAGTAGTTGTAGCAGTTATCCCTAGCCTCTTCTTTATGAGATGATTAACCCCATTTTGTCTCTCCCTGTCTCCTCTCATTCCAGTCCTCTCCCACCTCAGAATTTTGCCTTTTAAAGTATCATCCCTTTATATTCAATTCATCCTATACCCTCTATATACACATATACACACATGCTCAGATACGTATTAATATGCCTATGTAGCCTCCTATATGGACCCAT
>CM053601.1:96528151-96547586 GCA_028646575.1 Pseudocheirus occidentalis | reverse complement strand
GCCACCTTGGGTTCATATCTCTTAAACTCACCAATGGGTTTGAGGCCTGTCAATAACCTTCAACCTGGTCTAGCCCATTTGTGGGACAGTTTTACTAGAGTGTAGCTCCTGCTCCTGCTACAGCTTCTTGGAGCCACAGACAAGAGTTGGGTGAAGATGGAAACCAAATGTGATAAGCAGCCCTAAAAATGAATTGGCAAGCCTTGACACCAAAGATGCTAGTTATACCTCAATATTTATAAATTTTTCAGTTTGACACTGTAGTTAGTTGATTGTTGTCCTTTATGATCTAAGAAGATCAGAAGGACAAAACTAAGTCATAAACAATATATAGTGTGTCTGACTGGCTTGTCAGACCATCATGAGCTCAGAAGGCTCTACCACAGGTGAAACACAAATACTCCATTGAAGTATTTGGAGTCAAGAGGACTCTAAATTTGCACATCTCATGCTTCCTTTGAGCTACTATATGTCTGCTTTGCTCAAGAACACAGTATCTTCTTTAATGAGGAGTCTCCCATGGCTCACAATTGATACCAAAGTTCTTCATACAGGCCTTAACACAAAGTATCACAGTAAATACATGTTTGTCATTCCAACAACTTGGCCCATCTGAGTTATACTTCCTGCAGCAGAGTTTGAATGCTTCACAGTTAAGCTAGAAAAAGGACCCCAGCAGGGCAGAGCTAAAATGGCAGAAAGATAGAGGTCGCTTTATTTTATTTTTTAATTAACATGTGTTTATTTTTAGTTTACACCATTCATTTCCACAAGATTTTGAGTTACAAATTTTCTCCCTGTCTTTCCCCTACCCACTACCCAAAAATAGCTATCCCGCTGCATACCCCCTGCCCCAATCTGCTCTCTCCTATATCCTCCCCTATCACCACTCTGACTTTCTGGTAGGGGCTGTATATCTTCTTTTCCAGTTGCATGTAAATTAAGAATAATAACAATAATAATGATAACAATTATTATTATATAAACACACACATACACACACACACATAAATATATGTATAAAACATTTGATTTTAGATTTTAAATTTTAGATTTTTCCCTTCTTCCCTTGTCACCCACCCCCACTGGAAAGACAAGCAATTCAATACAGGCCGTATATGTGTAGTTACTCAGAATATCTCCACAACGGACATATTATGAAAGACTGACTATATTTCACTCCATCCTATCCTGCCCTCCACTTGTTCCTTCCTATTCAATTGGTCCTATGCCCTCTATCTATGTACACATATATATATACACACACTCACATATGGATTCATATGCATATATACACTCCTATGAAGACATATGTGTATTTATACACATATATGCATGTATGTATGCATATATACATTTATATTCCCTTCAACTATCCTCATACTGAAAAAAGTTTCATAAGTTACAAATACTGTTTTTTTCCATATAAGCATGTAAATAGTTCAAATTTGACCTCTGGAATATCATATTCTAGGCTCTTCTATGTCTTAATGTACAACCTGCTAGATCCTGTGTCATCCTGATTGTGTCTCCACAGTATTCAAACTGTTTCTTCTCAGCAAGCTTGTAATATTTGCTCCTTGATCTGGGAAACCTGGAACCTGGCTATAACATTCCTAGGAGTTTTCTTTTGGGAATTTTTTTCAAGAGGTGATCAGTGAATTCTTTCAAATTGTATCTTGCCCTCTGGTTCTAAAATATCAGAGCAATTTACCTTGATAATTTCTTAAAGGATGATTTCAAGGCTCTTTTTTCAATCATGGATGTTCAGTAGTCCAATAATTTTAAATTGTCTCTCCTGGATCTATTTTCCAGGTCAGTGTTTTTTTCAGTGAGATATTTTACATTGCCTTCTATTTTTTCATTTGTTTGGATCTGTTTAATAGTATCTTGATTTCTCATAAAGTCATTTCCTTCCATTTGCTCCTCTCTAATTCTGAAGGAATTATTCTCTTTGATGAGCTTTTGAGATTATTTTTCAATCTGGCAAATTTGGCTTTTTAAGGCATTCTTCTCCTCATTGGCTTTTTTGGGACTCTTTTACCATTTGAGTTCATTTATGTTTTTAAATTAATTTTTGTTTATTTTTAGTTGACATCATTCATTTCCATTAGATTTTGAGTTGCAAATTTCCTCCCTATCTTTCCCCTACCCACCACGCAAAAACAACAATACCACTGTATACCTATGCCACCTATCTGCTCCTTCCTATATCCTCCACTATCACCCCTCTGAATTTTCAGAAGGGCAAGATGGATCTACCTATCCCAATGCATGTATATCTTATTTCCCAGTAGCATGTAAATAACAACAAAAAAACCAAATTATTATTATTATTATCATTATGTATTTAACCTTTGATTTTAGAAATTTAAATTCTAGATTCTTTTCCATCCTTGGTTTCACCAACTCCCACTGGAAAGAAAAGCAATTCACTACAGGCTATATATGTGTAGCTACGCAGAACATCTACGCAATGGAAATATTGTGAAAGACTGACATTTCACTCCTTCCTATCTCACCCTCTACTTGTATTCTCTACTTTGTCCATATCCCTTTACAAAACTGTGTGTGTCTAACAACCCTCCCCCACAACCTGCCCTTCCCTCCATCATCCCCCCTCTCACCCCTTTGCCCCCTATTCTCCTATAGGGCAAGATACCCAATTTAGAGTGAATGTCATTCCCTCCCTAATCCAAATTCAATGAGACTAAGGTACACCCATTCACTTTTGCCTTTCTGTCCTTCCCCTCCATTATAACAGTTATCCCTAGCCTCTTCTATATGAAATGATTAAACCATTCTGGCTATCCCTGTCTCCTCTCATTCTATTCCACTCCCACCTCTCAATATCACCTTTTAAAATACCATTTCTTCCTATTCAATTAATCCTGTGCCCTCTGTCTATATATAATTGTACACATATATACAAGCAATCCCATATGTTTTCTTATGCATGTATATGCTCTTATAAATGTATACATGTTTACTTATGCATATATGCACTCTTATACACACATATATACATATACATATATGCACATACATATACACCTATACATATGTATATATCTGTATACATGTGTATGTATGTGTGTGTATATACAAACACAAACATATTTCTATTCCCTTCCTCTATACTTTTACTGAGAAAAGTTTCATAACTTACAATTTTCATTTTTCCATGTTGTCATGTAAATAGTTCAACTCTGATATATTCTTTCCGATTTCTTTTCCATGTTTAGCTTCTCATGTTTCTTCTGTTTGAATGTAAAATTTTGTATTGAGCTCTGCTTTTTTCCTCAAGAATGCTTGAAAGTCCTCCATCTCAGTGAATGACCATATTTTCCTCTGAAACATCATACTCAGTTTTGCTGGATTGGTGATTCTTGGGTTTAATTCTATCTCCTTTGAGCTCCAGAATATCATATTCCAGGCCCTTCAATCGCTTAATGTAGAACCTGCTAGATCCTGTGTTATCCTGATTGTGTTTCCACAGTATTCCAATATTTTTTTTCTTTTTGGCAGCTTGTGATATTTTTCCCTTGATTTGGGAACTCCGGAACCTGGCCATAACATTCCTAGGAGTTTTCTTTTTATGATCTTTTTCGAGAGGTGAGTGGTGAATTCTTTCAAGTTCTATTTTGCCCTCTGGTTCTGCAGTATAGGGCAATTTTTTCTTGATAATTTCTTGAAGGATGATTTCTAGGTTTTTTTTTTATCATGACTTTCAGGTAATCCAATAATTTTTAAATTGTTTCTACTGGATATATTTTCCAGGTCAGTGTTTTTTTCAGGGAGATGTTTTACCTTTTCTTTTTTCATTTGTTTAGATCTGTTTAATAGTATCTTGATTTCTCTTAAAATTATTAGCTTCCATTTGGTCCAATCTAATTCTGAAGGAATTATTTTTTTCAGTAAACATTGGAAATTTCTTTGCCTTCTGGCAAATTTGGCTTTTTCAGGCATCTTTAACCTCATTTGCTTTGTGGGTCCATTTTGCCATTTGAGTTAGTCTACTTTTAATGTATCATTTTCTTCAGTCAGGTTGTTGAGTCTCTTTTCATGATTTTCTTGCATCATTCTCATTTCTGTCCCCAATTTTCCTCCACTTCTCTTATTTGCTTTTCAAAATCCTTCTTAAGCTCTTTTATGGCCTGTAAACTGTTTATGTTTTTCTTGGAAGCTTTTGGTGCAGGAGGTCACACTGTGTTGTCTTCTTCCTGTTCCCTTCTTTGATCCTTTTTGTCCCCCCAATAAAGTAATGTAAAGTTGGATTGCTGGACTTATTTTGCTTCCTATGCCTGCTCATGTTGACAGTCAATTACTTGACATTTGGGCTCAAAATAACTCTGGTTTGAGATTGGAGAGCACTATCACAAATTGCTGGGGGTTTTGCAGATGCCAGAGCTATTAGAAGGCATCCATCTCTGCAGCCCCCGCCAGCTTTGACTCACTGGTCACACATCTCAGGACCATAAATCATCCCAATCCAGGCAGGTTAAGGCAAGAGCACTTAGCCTCTGAATGAACACTTGACCTCCCCTGAAATCTGCGGGCTGGGAGCTCTGAAGCGGCCACATGGAGGTGACTTAAGGTCACCTCTTCAGACCACTTCTAGCTTTAGAAGTAGTCAGCCAGACCTTCTCCTCTAAATTTAGCCAACTTCTACTGACCTTTTCCCTTTCTCCTTTGCTATTATGGTTTGATAATTCTAGAAACCACCACAGCTAACATTGATCCACTCACCTCAAAGCTCCAGTGGGTTCTAGTAGATGGCCTGGGGCTAAAATTGCATGGGGCTGGGCTCCATTCCCAGTGTGCTGCAATGAACCTTTTCCATCCACCTAATTGTCTGTCTTCAGTGGGAGCTTTGTCACTCTGTTATTTCTTGGGTGATGGAGATTTAAAATTTGTTTAGAGCCATATTTCATAGGTATTTGAGGTTGTTACAGGGGGATCCATGGAGATCTCCTGCTTTTAGGCTGCCATATGGATTCTGTCCCCCAAGTTAATCTATTTTTAAGGTGTTATTTTCTTCAGTCAGGTTGTTGACTCTCTTTTCACAATTTTTTTTCATCATTCTCATTTCTCTTCCCAATTTTTCCTCCACTTCTCTTTTTTGGCTTTCAAAATCCTTCTTAAGCTCCTCTATGGCCTGTAATCAGCTTACATTTTCTTTGGAAGCTTTTGGTGTGGGAGTTCTGACTGTGTTGTCTTCATCCCATTCCATGCTTTGATCCTTTTTCTCCCCAAAAAAGGAACCTTAAGTTGGATTGCTGTTCTTGCTTTGCTTCCTTTGCCTGCTCATTTTTTTGGCCAGTTACTTTGCTTTTGGGCTCCATAAAACTCTGCTTTCAGAGGGGAGAGCTTTATCCTAAATCACTTGGATTTTCACAAATGCTCAGACTATTAGGAGGCTGCCATCTCTCCACCCCCACCAGCTTTGGCTGACTGGTCACACACCTCAGAACCACCACCTAAGACTGCAATCCTGATTCAGGCAAGAACATTTAGCCTCTGAATGCTTGCTTGCCCTCCCCCCACCCCTGCAACCTGCCATCCAGGAGCTTTGAAGCAGCCATGTGGAAGGAACTGCAGGGCCACCATTTATGCTACTTCTACCTCTAGGGTAGACAGCTGGACCCACTCCTCCATCCCAAATTTAGCTGATTTCCACTGACCTTTCACTTTTTCTTTGGCATTTATGGATTCATAATTCTGGAAACAGTAACAGCTGCTGGTGATCCACTCTCCCATATGCTCCAGCCACAGCTGGTCCTGTGTGCTCTAGAGCTAAAATTGCTGGTACACTCTGGGCTTTGTTTAGTTCCCAGTGCACTGCAATGAAACCTTCCTGTCTGCCTGCCATGCTGTCTTCAGCAAGAGATTTGTTTCTTTGTCAGTTTGTGGGTTATAGAGCTCTAAAATGTGTTTAGAGTCACATTTCATAGGTTTTTGAGGTGATTATGAGGGGTGGGAGCTCCCGGAGTTCTCCTGCTTCTATGCCACTATCTTTATTCTGCCTCCTGCACACTGTTTCTATACTTTAAAAAGTGAATTTGAATGGATTTTCGAGTGACAAAATCCAGTGGGAGATGGAGCATGGTGGATTCCCAGAACAGGAAAGTGCACACATAGGTCTGAACAGGCAGAATGCAGAGCACACACGGGCTACACTAGCATGGATCTTAGAGCAGGCTACAGCAGAGTGAGAAGGAATCCCATCAGTGGACTCACACAACCCTAGGGTGATTTGCATCCATCTCACCTCAGGACAGAGGATCATTGGAATTGAGTAAGAGAAAATGCAGGGCCCACAACAAGGACAGTAGCTTCTCCTGGGGCAACCAACCTGCAGCCCAGATGTTTAAAAATTACATATCTGAACTTCCAGTAGTCAAGATGGAGGAATACACCCTAGTTGCTCAGATCCCCCTTCCCTGAGCCAGAAAACCCTAAGATAAATGTCCCACCCAGAGTAAAATCCTGAATTAGAGGAGCCAGCCTCATGCTTGGGAGTCACTGAGGAAGGGGTACATGAGTCAGTGCTGGAATCTAAGCCCAGGAGGGTGGAGGCAGCAAGCATTAACAACACAAGTGCAGGTATTCCTTAGCACCACATGGGGAATCAGCAGGCAGCAGCCCAGCTTGCTTCCAGCTACTGAGCCTGTCTGACCTATAGCCCAGAGACACAGAGGTGGAAATCTGACCACCCCTCCACCACAGGTTACTCTGTGAGCCTGAGGGTAACTCAGGTATCTGAGAGTCCTGGCCTTAGTCTCAGTCTAAACTCACAGAGGCTACAGCTCATGAAGTTAACAACTAAATCCTACCTACCAGACTAAGAACCTCAATACTTCTGCACCCCAGAAGTAGATATCAACTCCAAACACCCAGGACATAGGCAACTACAAAGGGTAAGAAAGAATCCATGAGATCTAAAACCATAAAATCTTTTTGTAGTGAGCAAGAACAACCAAATTCAGAGGACAACATGGACTCACACTGGAGACCACAGAAGGGATTCTGAATTGGTCTCAAGCCCCAAAAAAAGCATTTTTGGAGGAGCTCAAGAAAGATTTTATGAACCAAATTAGAGATGTAGGAGATAAATTTAAATCTACAGTGACAAAATTGGTGAAAAATATATCTCACTGTAGAAAACAAATCTTTAAAAAGTAAAATTGGAGAACTAGGACAGGAGGCCCAAAATTTAACTGGAGAAAATACCTCCCTAAAAATGAAAACTGAACATATGAAAAAGGAGTTTCAAGAAATAATTGAGGAAAGTAATTCACTAAAAATTATAATCACTCAAATTGAAGCTAAGGATTCTATGATTCAGCGAGAGTCAATCAAACAAAACATAAATATTGAAAAATTAGAAGAAAGTGCAAAATAGATCCTGGAAAAAGAACTGTTCTAATAAACAAATCCAGGAGAGATAACCTAAAAATGGTCAGCCTACCAGAAAGCCATGGTGAAAAAATGCAGCCTGGACAGGATCCTCCAAGAGATTGTCAAAAAAAAACTGTTATGAGGTCTTAGAATCAGAAGGTAAAATAGCTATTGAAAGAATTCACCAGACTCCTCCTAAAAGAGACCCCAAATTGAAAACTCCAAGATATGTAGTGGTCAAATTATAGAGCTACAAGGTCAAGGAGAAAAGACTGCATGCAGCCAAAAGGAAACAATTCAAATATCAGGGAACTACAGTCAGGATTATATAGGACTTAACAGCTTCTACATTAAAAGATCAGAGGTACTGGAATTAGATATTTTGTAAAGCAAAACAGCTAGGACTGCAAACAAGGATCAACTACCTGGCAAAACCAAGCATGATCTTGCAGTCAAGGAGATGGTCAAGGAATTCCAGACTTTCCTGATTAAAAAGAAAAAGGCAGAAATCAATGGAAAATTTGATCTCCACTTACAAAACCCAAGAAAGACAAAAAAAGCTAAACAAGGAAAACACACACTCACACATATACATACACACACACATGCACAAAAATGCAAACAACTAGGGATCCAATAATAGCAAACTGTTTCTATCCCTATATGAGAAGCAGATACCTGTCCATATTGAAATTTGGATAATTATTGTGACATTTAAAAGGGCTGTAGAGGGTGTGATACAAGTGAAGTAATCTGAAAAATTAAAAAAAAACCTTGTTGAAGGCAACAAAGGGATTGTAATGAGAGAAAAGGTAGGGATGAGGCAGAAAATGGTAAATTATGCCACACAAAGAGGCATAAAAACATACTAAAGTGCAAGAGCTGCTAGGTGGCTCAGTGAGTAGAGCAATGGCCCTGGAGTCAGGAGGACCTGTTTACAAATCCAGCCTCAGACACTTGACACACTTACTAATCATGTGACTTTGGGCAAGTCACTTAACACCAATTGCTCTCCAAAAAACAAAAACAAAAAAATACATACTAAAGGAGGAAGGAAGGATGGAGATGAGCATCATATGAATGCTATTCTCATTGTTTCTGATTCAAAGAGGGATCAATATAATCAGTTAAGTTTAGATCTTAACATGAAAAGACACAATAATTCATTATAATAGAGGGAAAAGAGGTGGGGAGAGGAGCTCTGTAAGAAATTTACTAGCGTTGGTTTGAGTTTAAGGAGGGAATAACATACTCCATGAAGAATAAAAATCTATTGGGTCTACAGGAAGTAGGAGGGGTGTAAGAAGGGGGAGGGTGGTTAGAAGGTGGGGAAAGAATAGATAGGGGAAAGGGTAGGTAAACAGGAGGGGCATGGGGGGGACTACTGGGGGAGGTGGTGGTCAAAAAGAAAGTTCGTTAGGAGAGGAAGGGAAAAGGAAGATATTAAAAGATAAACATGGGAGGGAATAGGATGAAGGAAAAGTCACAGGTAGTAATCATAACTGTGAAAGTGAATAGGATGAATTTTCCCATAAAACAGAAGCAGATAGCAGAATGGATTAAAAACCACAATTCTACAATATGCTGTCTACAAGAAACACATATGAAACAAGGGGGTACGCATTGGATAAAGGTAAAAGGATGGTGTATAATATATCATGCTTTAGCTAAGGTTAAAAAAAATCAGGGATAGCAACTCTTAAGTCAGATAAAGCAAAAGCAAAAACAGGAGGAAATAAACAGCAAAAGTGTACTAGTGGGGGTCCTCAGTCTCCTCCTCTCTGAACTTGATAAATCTATCCTCAAGATAAACAAGAAAAGAAGTTAGGGAGGCAAATAGAATTTTAGAGAGACTAGACATGATAGATCTCTGGAGAAAACTGAATGAGGATAAAAAGGAATATACCTTGTTCTCCACCGTACATGGAACATACACAAAACTGGCCATGTACTAGGGCATAAAGACCTCATAATTCAATGCAGAAAGGCAGAAACATTAAATACATCCTTCTCTGATCATGATGCAATAATAATCATATGCAATGAAGGGTCATGAATACATAGACAAAAAAGCTAATTGGAAACTAAATAACTTAAACCTAGAGAATGAGTGGGTCAAACAAGAAATTATAGAAACAATCAGTAACTTCATTCAAGAGAATGAAAATAATGAAACATCATAAAAAAAACTTGTGGGATTCATCAAAGGCATTTCTTAGGGGAAGTTTTATATCCCTGAATGCATACATGAATAAATTAGAGAAAATTGAGGTCAATGAATGGGAGATGCAATTGAAAAAGATAGAAAAAGAACAAATTGAAAATCCTCAATTAAATACTAAATTAGAAATAATGAAAACCAAAGGAGAGATAAATAAAATTGAAATTAAGAAAACTATTTAACTAATGAATAAAACTAAGACCAGTTTTTGTGAAAAAAATTAAATTGATACACCTTTAGTCAATAAGATAAAAAAGAAAGAAAGAAAACCAAATTTCAAGTATCAAAAATGAAAATGGTGAATCTACCTCCAATGAAAAGGAAATTAAAACAATAATTAGTAATTCCTTTGCCCAATTGTGTGTGCACAAATTTGACAATCTTAGTGAAATGGATGAATATTTACAAAAATCTAAACTGCCCAGATTGATTGAAGAGGAAGTAAATTGCTTCAGTAATCCCATCTCAGAAAAAGAAATTGAAGAAGCCATCAGTGAACTCTAGGTAAAAATTCTCCAGGGCCAAATGGATTTACTAGTGAATTCTATCAAACATTTAAAGAACAATTCATCCCAATACTTTCCAAACTATTTGGCAAAATTGGTGAAAAAGGAGTCCTACCAAATTCTTTTTATCACATAAGTATGGCACTGATACTTAAATTGGGAAGAGACAAAATGGAGAAAGAAAATTATAGACCAACCTCTCTCTTGAATACAGATGCAAAAATTTTAAATAAAATAGTAGCAAAAAGAATACAGCAACTTATCACAAGAATAGTACATTTCTATCAGGTAGGATTTATTCCAGGAATGCAAGGATAATTCAATATTAGGAAAACAAGTAGTATCATTTTTCATATAAACAATAAAACTAGCATAAACCTCATGATTCTATCAATAGATGCAGAAAAAGCTTTTGACACAATACAACATCCATTTCTATTAAAAACACTAGGAAGTATAGGAATAAAGGTAGTTTTTCTTATAATAATAGGTAGGATCTATTTAAAGCCATCAGCAAGTATTATATATAATGAGGATAAACTAGAAACATTTCTAATGGGATCGGGGGTGAAACAACATGTCCACTATCATCCCTTTTATTCAATCTGGTACTAGAAATGTTAGCAGTAGCAATTAGTGAAGAAAAAGAAATCAAAGGAATCAAATTAGGGAGAGACTAAGCTATCACTGTTTGCAGATGATATGATGATATACTTGGAGAACCCTAGAGAATCAAGTAAAAAACTTCTTGAGATAATAAATAAATTTAGCAAAGTTGCAGGATATAAAATAAAGCCTCATAAATCCTCAGCATTCCTATATATTTCTAAAGAAGTCCAACAGCAAGATATAGTAATAGACACACCATTTAAAGTTACTGTAGACATTATAAAATATTTAGGAATCTACCTGCCAAAATAAACCCTGGACCTATATGAACACAACTACAAAACACTTTTCACATAAATGTGATCAAATCTAACTAATTGTAAAAACATCAATTGCTTGTAGCTGGCTCGAGCTAATACAATAAAAAATGATAATTTTACCTAAATTGAATTACATATTTAGTGCCATACCAATCAATATACCAAAAAATTACTTCATATGCCTAGAAAAAGATATTTAAAAAATTCATTTGGAAGATCAAAAGGTCTAGAATACCAAGACAATGAAAAGAAATGCTAGGGAAGGTGGCCTAGCTGTACCAGATTTTAATCTGTATTATAAAGCAGAAGATAACTAATTCAACCATTCTGGAGAACAATCTGGAACTATGCATGAAGGTTTATAAATAATTTCATACCCTTTGACGCAATAATAACACTTTTAGGGGTGAATCCCAAAGAGATGATAAAAGTGGGAGGAAGATCCAAATGTACAAAAGTATTTATTGAAGTTCTCTTTGTAGTGGCAAAAAACTGGAAATTTATGGGAAGCCCATAAATTGGGGAATGGCTAAACAAGTTGTGGTATATGAATGTAATGGAATACCATTGTGCTATAAGAAATGAGGAACAGATGAACTTCATATGTACCCGGAGAAGCTTATACAAACTGATGCTAAGTGAGAAGAGCAGAACCAGGAGAAATTTGTACGCAATGACACACACATCATATGTGTGATGACCAGCTCTGATAAACTGGACTCTTCTCAGCAAAACTAGGTTGTGAGACAACTCTAAAAGTCTCATGATGGAAGGAGATATCTACATTCAGAGAAAGATCTAGAAAGAACAGTGTTTAAAGGGAGACTGAAGCCATCTACATGCTCTCATTCTTTTCCATGTTTGATTTTGTTTCCTCTTTTCCATTGTTCATTCCATTGGTTACAACCATTTTATACAACAAGAATAATGTCCAATTTGAAAGTATTTGCAGATCCTATATTTTATTGCATAATGCCATAGCAGGGGGGTGTGGTGCAGGGTGGGGGAGAGATTAAGGAGGGGAAAAAATTTGAAAATGAAGGGATTTTGGAACTGAATCTGGTAAACTAAAAGTAAATAAACAACTCAACTAAATTAAAAATAAAAGGAAAGAAAAAGGACTCCAGTGTCTGGTACCTTATCTTGCCAGGTGATCTTCATAATCTTCCTAAGATAATTCAAATGTAAGCAATTCAGTTCCCTGGCTTGGGACTGTTCTACAACAGTGTAGGAATCAGAACAGCTCTATATCTGTTGGCAGCCAGCCTGATATTTCTTCTCTCATATTTTCTTCTCTCATATTTCTTCTCTCATATTTTCTTCTCTCATATTTCTTCTCTCATATTATCTCATATGATACTTCTCTCTCATATATTCCATAGGAAACTTCTGAATATTGAGCTTGATCATTAATTATAGGTCCATCCCTTAAAACGGTACTGTCAAAGTGAACTTCTCCATTTTCTTTAAACAATGGTTCCTTGTATGGATGTTGTAGTGTTAGATGGTGGAGAACCCCTGTTTTCTTGTTCAAGTAGACCATGTCAGGCCAAAATTGGCACAAGATAGAGTTAATCTGTACTCTGATACCTCTCAGCCTCAAAGACTGAATTGAGTGCATAGTTATATGCAAGTGAAAAGTAAAGCACCAACTCTTCTGCCACTTTGGTTTTGGCTTATCATCTTTTCAAATTAAGTAATTTACTATCAGAGCAGCAGCTGACTTTGATACCATTTTCATCATTGTTGAAGGCATCTGATAACATTGCTGAAAATATCATGCTAAAAATCATGGAACAAGCAGATAGCCCATCTTTGTTCTATTGGTGACTGGGAAAGAGTGAGAGCATTTTACATTATTCAGAACCCACAGACAAGAAAATCCATTTACTCTGGCTGTTTTTCATGCCTGGTATGTTCTTACTCTTCAGACCTAACTACTGACTTCTCTGGTTCCCTTTAATTAACTAAAATCTCATCCTTCGCTGGAAAATATCTTGAAACGTTCTTAATTCTACTGTTTTCTTTCTTTTTATTATTTCCTACTTATCCTACATATAGATTTATTGGTGTGCACTTCTTTGTATTTTGTCTTCCCTTTAGAATATAAACTTTTCAAGGACAGGGAT
Source organism: Pseudocheirus occidentalis (assembly GCA_028646575.1). Lineage (NCBI taxonomy): Eukaryota > Metazoa > Chordata > Mammalia > Diprotodontia > Pseudocheiridae > Pseudocheirus > Pseudocheirus occidentalis. The sequence goes on along the minus strand of CM053601.1, from coordinate 96,534,400 downwards.
TGTTTTTCCATACCGCTTTGGATCCCTAGTACTTAGCAGAGTGCCTGACACATAGCAGATATTTAATAAATGCTTATTTATTGACTGAGTGACTAATTAAGCTATGAGTGTAAGGATAATGGCCAGTGAGTAAAATCAGGACATGATTTTAATCGAGGGACAAAAGCAAATCTTTAGTTGTGACATAAAAAATCAATGAGGTTTAAATGAAAGGGGTGGAAACAGTGGGTAAAATCAGTTGTCTTCAGGAATCTAATGTTGGAAAAGAGGAGCTTACTAATATCCTTATTATTGAAGTCCTGTCTGATGGCTAAAAATATCTTTTTATTCTATTTGTAAAACTGAATTGAATAGTAAAACAGCAAATGCTACAACTAGGTGAATTAAAACACTAAAATTGAGGATATAGTAAAACATCTTCCCTAGAATATTGAGTCATTGAATTCTTCAAAAACTATATGGTCATCTTCTCTCCTAAACAAATTAGGTTCCATACCTGTCAAAATATGAAAATAATATTCTTAAATGAATTAATAGGCCAATTCAATCAAAAATTTAATTTGACTTTTTTAGTCATTTACCAGTTCATTTAAACCAACTGTGTTTATAGTATCATCTTCATGAAAATTTTAGAGATATTAGCTATATTACATGGAATAAGGTTATACATTGGGGAATCTCTATTTTAATGATCAATACAACTGTGACACAAAGTAATAAACTAGAATTTGTTTAATATGCAAAATTTACCCTCTTGCAATGAAATTAAGTCCCAATTTAAGATGATTAATTAATGTGTTGTCAAATATCAATAACTGAAAAATAAAACACATGTTCTCTTTCTTCATTGTGCTGGCAGCACAGCATGAGTAAACCCAGAAATATATTCACAGTAAAAGCAGTTACTCTGTAAATGAGCTGACTACCTAAAAATGACTTTCATAATAATGTGGTACTTCCAGCTCACTTGAGCATCATGTGGAAAGTTCTCAGGCCTCCAATTTTCCCACTACTAGAACAGACATTGAATGTATTTGCTTGAACCAATCCCCAGTCATCGTTATTAATACACTGTGAATTTTCTTGCATAGTTTCTAAGAGTGTGATTGAAGAAAGTAAGAAAGGTAGGTGCACATTATTTTTGATGACTTTGTGTATTCTTTAAAAATATAGTAAATCAACTGCTATTTGTTTTGTAAATCATGCCATATTTTGAAGGCATTTGGAATCATTTAAAGCAGGAGTTCTTGTCTATTTTTTTCTGTCATGGAACAATTTAGAAATCAGGTGAAAGCCACAGACACCTTCTCAAAGTATAAATTTATATAAAACATTAAAATGTAATAGGATTAAAAATAAATCAATTATATACAAAAAGAATTTTTAAATGCAAACATAAAAAGCAAGTTCATAGATCTCATGTTAAAACTCCACAATTTAAAGTGATGCCATGGATTATCCATTTGAATGTTTATAATGTTTGTGCAGTTGTGTTATTTGATTGGTGCTGATGGAGAGGGAGTTTGGTGTATTGCAAAGAGCCTTTAATTTAGAGAGAAAAAAAACTGAATTCAAATCCAAAATATTGCCTATGCCATTACTGATGAAAATAATTGTATCTCTTGGCATCTTAGTGTATTCCAGTAAAGTTATGGGACTGAACTCAATGGTTTCTAAGGTGCCACTTACACTGAAATTTCTATGATTCTACAATACTAAGAGATGTCTAGCCAAATCCCTGAGACTGTAGTATTTCTGCTAAGCATAACAATGTTATTGATTAAAGTCTCTCAGGATATGTGATCATAACATGGCACAGGCAAAAGAAGACTATGTATCACAGCCAAAAGACTCAGAATTAGAGACACTAAATTAGAGATTAAGGAATCAGGCAGGTCCTAAGTGTCATAAAAGTTCTTGGTTCTTGGTCATGAAAGAATAGTGAGAGTAAAGACAGAGAGTAAGAATCCAGTGCCTAGAACAAAGGAAGTTACAAGGAATGAGAAAGAAAGTAGGATTCAGAGAGCTAAGACAAAGCTTAGGATTCATTATTTGAGACAGTTGTAGGATTAGATCAGACTTGGAGTTGAGTCAAAAAGAAATGATCAATATGAACTGTATTCTAGAAAAGGTCTACAGTCTATAGTGGAGGTATCTACTGGTATAGAAATTCACAATACAGAGATCAGTATTTGATGAAGATAGAGTGTTTGAGAGAATTGAAAGGATCAAAAGTCAGTAAGAGGTCCAGATAAGGAAATGGCAAACCATTCTAGTGTCTTTGAAAAGAAAATTACAAATTGGACCATGAAGAATTTGGCAAGACAGAAAGGAATAAACAACAACAGTAATAATAACAATGACAGTATGGATCTGGAATTCCACAAGACTTTATAGGCAAAAAAGGGTCTAACCTGTTCTTACCATGAGGACTTAGAATCCTGGGAAGAAGTCAGGACAAGATAAACATGAACCCAATACTAAACAGTTTCACACTATATTAAGGCAATATTGGGGGGGGGGTGTATCTGTAACAACAATCAGTTTAGCAGATGCTTAGCACTTAGTAACTTGGGGCTAAGTAAGGAAGGGACTGCCCTGAGGACTGGAAAAGGACCTGAGAGCTGTCTGCTTGTGAATTCAGGTGACTGAATGTGGTGGATTCAGGAGGGAGCTGTAACCATGGAAAAGGATCCATGGAATCATAGAGACCACCCAGAGTCAAGATGAAGAAAAGGCCTCCCCTTGGATGAAATTGCTATTTGCTGGACACTAAGGGGTGGAGGGTTTGCGTGTGTGTGTGTGTGTGTGTGTGTGTGTTTTAATGATGGTATTGAATGACTGATTGAGTTGGTGTATGATTTCCCCGTGAGTGGAAGATTGATTATTGTATTATGAATTGATTAAATGATTGTTAATGATTTGCCCCATGAGTGGAAGATTGACTGCTGTATTGTAAACTGATTGAATGACTGATTATTGATTACTGTATTATGAACTGATTGAATGCTTTGTTCTAAATATTGTGGCCACTGTAGTGAAAACTGTGTGGCCATTCTAATGTTAAGCTATTGTGAATATTGTACTGAACCTTGATTTGTTGTGAATATTATATTGTGATATACTGTGAATGCTTGCCTTGACCTGTAGTGAAATAAACAGTGTGTTCACTATACTATGTAATCTGAACCTTAAAAGCTGGTCACATTAGAATTCTTTTGGGAATCTGCTGGAGCATGGTGTTACAGGATCTCATTTTTATGTACTTCCTATTTAAGTCATTGATGAAACTCCAGACATTATTAAGCTTATTTCAGGTTTGAAAGATATTGCTTACATGAAAAAGGGAAAGTGTCTTTTGCAAAGAACAATAAGGGGACTGGTGTCCAGAGACTACAAACTGTGTTGGAATGAGTAAGATGTAAAAAGACTGGAAAAGTATGAGTGGGCCAGGGTAAGAAGAGTTTCAATTACAAACAGATGATTTGATACTTGATGCTGGCAGTGGTAAGAAACCACTGAAAATTACTGTATGGGAGTAGGAAATGACATGGTCAGACTTGCCTGTTCCTTAGGAAGATCAATATGATAGCCAAGGAGAATGAGCTAGAGAGGAAACCAAGCCACAAACTATCACAATAGTCCAAAAAATTGAAAATGAGGGTATTTCCCAGGATGATGGCAATGTCAGAAGAGACTAGGGGGAACAAATGAGATATTATGAAGTTAAAATTGACAAGACTTGATAACAGCGGAGGACTAGTGAGAGTGATTATTCAGAGAATCACTTAGTAGGAGGTAAATTATTGAAGAGAAGACAAATTTTCATTCTCTGTTTCATTATCTCTAAACTGAGCAGTTTAAATTAGATTGCTTTTGAGGTTATTCAGTAAGAAAATTTGAAATAACTAATGGATCAGGAGAAATAAGACAAGAGAACTTCTCTAATGCACTAGAAGAGGGCAGGATCCCAAAACCAAAATGAAGGGCTAAAATAGCAAGAAGGCTTTTACATGTGAAACCCATTTTCCAGAAAGAAAAAAAAATCTGGGATTACACAAACCAAGTTAATTCTTAGAGGAATCTCACAAAAATATTCCTAAACCTCATTCCCCCATATAGGGTTTTTCATTTTTAACACCAGAACTTGGATACTGTCTGAATATTTACATCAAAAGGAAAAGAGGTTCTCAATTCTTCTGGAACTAATCAGGCTAAGACAGGCCCTGGACACCCATGGCAGCAGAGCTCAGAGAGGCCATCACCGGACATGGACTGCAGATACACCAACCACAAGGGCAATTTCCAGGCCTATCACCACAAGGTAGGGAACAAATTGAGCTGGATAAGAGACAATGGGAGGGCCCACAGCAGGGGCAGCAGCTACTCCCAGGACTATCCATGCACCATTTGGAAATTTCAAAGACCCCTTTCTGAACTTCTAAGGACCAAGATAACAGTCTGAACCCTAGCTACTCCAATGCCCCCTCTAACCCAAAAACACAGTAATTATTGCTCCAGAGGAAAATTTTAAGAAATCAAGACTTAGGAACCCAGAAGGAAGCGTGTGGCTAAGATCCTGTCTCATAATGGGAAGAAAGCAAGCTACAAAGACAAAGACAAAGACTCTGGAATCCTATTAAGGTGAGAGGGAGGAATCAAACTCAAAAGGAGAGAGTACTGACTCCACACCCATAGCTGAAGCCTTAACAGGGACTATGACCTGGTCTCAGACACAGAAAGCATTCCCTGATGACCTCAGAAAGAACTTTGAAATCTGGTTTAGAGAAGGAGAAGATAAAATCAACACCTCTTACCAAAACAAAATTGTGAAATTAGAAAAAAAATGTTACAATGAAGAGAACAGCTCCTTAAAAAGTAAAATGTGGAACTAAAAATGAAATCTTAGCATTTGGAAAAGGAGCTTCAGAAACTAACTGAGGAGAATAATTTACTCAAAATTAGAATCAACCAAATTGAAGCCAATGACTCTATGAGGAACCAAGAATCAATTAAACAAAATATCAAGAGTGAAATATTCAAAAAAGAGGTAAAATAAAAATAACTGACCTGGAAAACACATCCAGGAAAGACAATCTGAGAATCATTGGTCTACCAGAAAATCATGATGAAAAAATGAGTCTCCACAATATCTCCCAAGATCTCATCAAGGAAAACTGCTCTGAAATCCTAGAACCAGAGGGTAAAGCAGAAATCAAGAGAATCCACCAGATGCTTCCTGAAAAAGATCCCAAATTGAAAAGTCCACAAAATGTTGTAGCCAGACTTGAAAACTATCAGATAAAGGAGAAAATGCAAGCTGCCAGAAAGAAACAATTCAGATATTGCAGAACCACAGGGATTATCACACAGGATATGGCAGCCTCAATGCTGAAAGACTGGATAAACTGGAATATGATTTTTCACAAGGCAAAAGAGCTTGGTCTACAACCAAGGATCACCTATCCAGCAAGACTGAGCATAATCTACCAGGCAAGGAGATGGACATTCAGTGACATAACAGAATGCCAGAACTTCCCGCTGAAAAAGGCAGAGCTCAATGGAAAATTCAACTTCTGATTACAAGACCCAGGAGAGACCTAGTGAGGTAAATAAGGGCTTGTTATTTTAAAAGAGCAAACTGTTTACATTTCCATATGTGAAGCTGATACCTGTTAATATTCTGAACTCTATATCTATGGCAACATCTAAAAGGGATATAGACAAATGGAGTATGTGGGTATAAACTTTGCAAAATGATAATAAAAGTCCTTATTAAGGGACTACAATGGAAGAAGATGAAAGAATGAAGTAGAAAATGGTAAATTAAGCTACACAAAGTGGCATAAAAACAATATAGTAGAGGGAACAAAGAGAGGAAGATGAGAATTATATGAGTTTTCCCTCACTGGTTCTAGTGCAAGGAGGGAATAATACAACCAGTTATAGATAGGACTCTATTGAGAAGAGACATAAAACTTATTAGAACAGAGGGAAAGAGGGGAGGGAGAGGAACATTGCATGAGATCTATTCTCATCAATTTTTGTCTGAGGAAGAAATAATGTACAACACTGAGTATAAAAATCAATCATATCCAAGAGGCAGTAGAAGGGGGAAAGAGCAACAAAAGGGAGTGTTAGAATATAGGCAAGAAGTAGTAAAGGGGGACGGTAGGAAAAGGGAGGGAGGCAGATAAGAAGGGAATGCTGAGGGAGGTGGCAGTCAAAAGGAAAGCTCTTAAGAAGGGG
>CM053601.1:96507715-96527651 GCA_028646575.1 Pseudocheirus occidentalis | reverse complement strand
GGGGGCAAGCACCCATTCAGAGGCTAAGTGTTCATGCCTTAACTTGCCTGCATCAGGATTTTTGTCTTGGGTGGTGGGCCTGAGGTGTGTGACCAGTGAGCCAAAGCTGGTGGGGGCCGTAGAGACAGCAGCCTCCTAATACCTCCCACAGCTGTGAAAACCCCAGCAAATTGGGACAAAGCTCTCCTCTCAGGAAGCGGATTTCTAGTGTGGCAGTAGAAAAGTCAAGTTAATTGACTGGCAACATGAGCAGACAAAGGAAGCAAATCAAGCACAGCAATCCAACTTTAGATTCCTTTTCTGGGGACAAAAAAGATCAAAGCATGGAATGGGAGGAAGACAACACAGTCAGAACTCCTGAGCCAAAAGCTTCCAAGAAAAGTATGAATTTGTTAGAGACCATTGAAAAGCTTCAGAAGGATTTTGAAAACCAAATAAGAGAAGTGGACGAAAAATTGGGAAGAGAAATGAGAATGATGCAAGAAAATCATGAAAAGAGAAACAACAACCTGACTGAAGAAAATAACACCTTAAAAAATAGACAAATTCAAATGGCAAAAAGAGGCCCAAAAAGCCAATGAGGAGAATGCCTTAAAAAGTCAAAATTTCCAGAGGGAAAAATAATCTCAAAAGTGCAGTGAATAGAATAATTCCTTCAGAATTAGATTGGACCAAATGGAAGTTAATGACTTTATGAGAAATCAAGATACTATTAAACAGATCCAAAAAAATGAAAAAATATAGAAGGCAATGTGAAATATCTCATTGAAAAAACCTCTGACCTGGAAAATAGATCCAGGAGATACAATTTAAAATTACTAGACTACCAGAAAGCCATGATAAGAAAATGAATCTGGAAATCATTCTCCACAAAATTCTCAAGGAAAATTGCCCTAATATTTTAGAACCAGAGCACAAAATAGAAATTGAAAGAATTCACTTGTAACCTCTTGAAAAAGATCCCTCAAAATAAAACTCCTTGGAACGTTATATCCAGGTTCTGGTTTTCCCAGATCAAGGAGATAATATTACAAGATGCCAAGAAGAAATAATTTGAATACTATGGAAACACAATCAGGATAACACAGAATGTAGCTGCTTCTTCAGTAAGGGATCAAAGGACCTGGAATACGTTATTCCAAGGAGATTGAGGGAACTAGTATTAAAACCAAGAATCACCTAGCCAGCAAAATTGAGTATAATGTTCCAGGGGAAAATTCAGTGAGGTGGAGGACTTTCAAGCATCTTTTTTTTTCTTTCTGGAGGGCAATGGGGGTTAATTGACTTGTCCATGGTCACATGGCTAGTAAGTGTTAAGTGTCTGAGCCCCGGTTTGAACTCAGGTCCTCCTGACTCCAGGAGAAATGCTCTGTTTGCTGCTCCAACTAGCCACCCCAACTTTAAAGCATTCTTGATGAAAAAACCAAAAGTTTAATAGAAAGTTTGACATTCAAATACAAGAAACATGAGAAGGTAAGCAGGGCAAAGAAATCATAGGAACTTAATCAAAGTTCAACTATTTACATGCCTACATGGAAAAACAATAATTGTAACTTATGTAATTTTTCTCAGTATGTAACTTTTTACCAATTCTAATTGTAACTCATGTAACTATGAGGATAGTTGAATAGAATATAAATGTATTTATATGAATACATACACATATATCTTTATAGGATGGTATATATGTGTATGAACACATATGTGAGTATGTGTATGTGTGTACAGGTAAACACTGACAGAGTGTGCAGGATTAATTAAATAGGAAGATATGACATTTAAAAGGTGACATTGAGAGGTGGAAGAGGAATAGAATGAAAGGAGACAGGGAGTGACAGAATGGGGTTAATTATCTCCTATGGAAGAGGCAAGGGATAACTGTTACAATTGAGGGGAAGAACAGGAAGGCAAAAGGGAAAGGGTCAACCTTACTCTCATTCAATTTGGCTTAGGGAGGGAATGATATACACTCTAAATTTGGTATCTTGCCCTACTGGAGAATAGGGGGGAAGGGGATGAGAGGGGGAATTATGGAGGGGAGGGCAGCTTTGGGGAGAGGGTTGTTAGATGCACACACTTCTCTAAAGGGATGGGGACAAAGTAGAGAATAGAACAAGTGGGGAGCAGGATTGGATGGAGGGAAATATAGTCATTCTTTCACTATATGTCCATTGTGGAGACGTTCTGCATAACTATGTTTATTTGGTCTGTATTGAATTGCTTCCCTTTCCAGTGGGGGTGGGTGACAAGGGAAGAAGGGAAAGAATCTAGAATTTCAAGTTTTAAAAACAAATGTTTAAAATATAATAATAATAGTAATACTAATTATTATTTTTATTATTTACCTGCAACTGAGAAATAAGATATACAGGTAGGGGTGTATGGACATACGTCTTGCCCTACCACAAAGTCCCTCAGAGGGGTGATGAGGGATAATATAGGAGAGAGTAGATTTGGGGAGGGGGTATAGAGTGAGATTGCTGTTTTGGGGTGGTGGCTAGGGCAAAGACAGGGAGAAAATTTGTAACTCAACATTTTGTGGAAATAAGTGATGGAAACAAAATAAACAAAAGTTAATTAAAATGACAAGTTGATTTACTTGATCCCCTTGGTTGAAATTCTATGATTTTGTGGATTTACAACTGTTTAAATGACTGATATTCAATTTAATATAAAGTTAAAATTGGTTATTTGTTGGGAAAAAAAAGAACTGTCACTAAGTCAGCTAGCAATGAGGTCTGACCAAGCTGCCTTCCATCAATGTCATGATTGACCAGATGAATGTTGGGAGTATACATATATTCCAAACTAATGAGGGATTCAGGTTGTATATAATGAACTTGGGAGTATATATATGACTAAATCTAGGATACATTTGATAGTATGACCCAGTACATAGCTGCTTCAGCCAGTATACAGTTGAGTCAAACTACTAAATTCTATAGGTGCAGTTGGCTGCTGTATCAGTAAGAGAGATACACATTTTGTTAGGGCATGCTGCCCTTGAGCTAGAGAGAAACTGCCTGAGACAGTGTTTGAGGCTAGGAAGAAATGTGATTTTGGAGCTTGATATGATTTTACACACTGCGGTTCAAGCATAGGCACGCAAGCACCTCATCAATCCCAACATCAATTTTAGGCTCAAGGTTAAATATGAAATAACTTCTGCTATGCCCCCATACTCTGAGACCTGAAAGTATCTCAAAGAGCAAATACATTAGATGTCAATGACAGATTATTTCAAGCTGATGTATCCTGCTCTTCAGTACCATCCACCAGTTATGGAAAACAGAATGTCAGAGGTTATTTTGATACCTAGTCAGTCTCAGTGTCTTCCAATAGTAGTAACTAATTGTCCAGCAATTTCTTCCTTGGTTTTAAGGAGTAGCCAAGATAAAGAGATTTACAGCTGTATAGTATATCATCTTATTTCTTTACACTGCCATGTAATACAGTGGAAAGAAGGGTTTAGGTTAAAAGTGCTTTGATTTTAATATTTTTTGTTGTATAGCATTCACAGAACTTTAGATTTTATGTTATGAAAAGTGAATATTGTCCAAAATCAATTTTACTGGCACATTAACATGAATGTTCACAGAATTGTAGGGAAATACTAACAAGAAAATGTTTTACATGTTACTAATTTTATTTTGTGTACTACATTTTATGGGTTATTTCATTGTTGTTTTGTTAGGAAAAGTGCACTGATCAGAATTAATGTTTTGTTGTAAAGAACTGTTTACAGAAACATGTATTTTCAAATATCTCTAATGAAACATTATAATTTTTGGTGGTTGTGGGAACCTAACCCACTATTTCCCATAAATTAAATGTATAAACATTCATTTTTTAAACTTTGAACCACTTTTCTAGGAATATTTTCCTCATGAATGTTGAGGATTAACTATATTATTTTGTAGTATATATTCATATGTGTGCACATACACAAACAATGTCTCTATACATGTATTTCATAATAGGGACTTGCATATTATATATAGCACTACATAGAAGATATCTTTATGTATAAATCTATGTACATAAGTATATACATATATGAGTATATACTTATTACTTATTTATGAACATATAGTTTTCCCCTCAATATAATATAAATTCACAGAAGGTAGGGATTATTTAATTTTTCTATTTTATCCACAGTACACATCTAATAAGTAATGTTTATTGAAATGATTACAAACCAGTGCTCTTTTCTGTCATTTTTCATTCCAGATTTTCCTGAATTATTTTTTCTAGCAAGATAAATTAATTTCATCTGAAACAAATCAATTTGATGATTTTAATCAACCATTTTTCTATTATGCTTAATATAGCAGTAGAAATGCTCACATTGTAAGATCTCATTTTTGTTTCACTGACTTTTTTTTACTGGTATGGTTACATTATAACTTATGGGATCTAGGAAGCAAGCTTTTAATTTATCTGTATCTCTATAAGTTGAACCACAGTGTTAGAAAGGTCTCTGCTTAAGACTATTCTGCATTATATCCAGTTCTAACTTTGATAAAATTGATATTCTAGCTTCTTAAGTTAAAAATTTACATGACACATGACCATATCCAAATTGCAGATAAGACATTATAATACAAATGCAATTTTGCATGCAATTCTTAAAGCTTCAGGCTTTAAGGACAATAATAGCACTTATTGGCTTTCCCGTATCTTTCAGGACTGATTGCTACATATGAGTCTGATTGCATGCCTTCTGTTACATGCTAAATATTTTCAGCACTAATCTAGGGGAGGCAACAAGGCAATTTTGTCTTTTTTTCAAAATTACCTTCAAGGGCAACAAAAAGTTAACAAATCTTTTGTTCTTTCTCTGACAAATGTATAAAATGGATGCTGAGAAGAAATTTTGCTCCTAGATGAATAATATTCTTATTGATGTTGGTAGCTGTTTCAGCCTCAGGATTCTGGGTAGCTAATTTCAAGGTTTTCAAGTAACTAAATGCTAAAGTTTGATAAATAAACACTTCCTGAACATTTTCATTCCTGTTACTTATTTTTGCATATACACTTATTGTTTTCTTGTTGTTCACTGAAATTAGTGGAGATAACTTCAAGGGTTGAATTTTTTTGGTCCCATCACAAATCATTTTTTCATACCGTTAGCTTTAATAAACTTTTCTTTGATGGCTGTGTCAGAGCCAAGATAATGGTGTAGAAGCAGGAAAATTCCATGGCTCCCCCATACCACCTCAGATACCTACAAAGAAATTTTAGAGCTACAGAACCCATATAGTGACAGAGCAAAACAAATCTCCCACAGAAGGCAGCCCAGCAGGTAGGCAGGATGGGTTCATTGCAGCATGCTGGAATCTGAACCCATCCTTGTGTGAGTCCATGGTTTTAGCCCCAGGGTGGCCCTGATCTGCTGCTATAGCAGACTGTGGGAGAGTGGTCCACCAGCAGCTGTGGCAGTTTCCAGAAATATCAACCTATAGATGGAAAATAAAATAAAATAAAATAAAAAGTGAGAGGGCAGTGGAACTCTGTTGGAACTGGGTGGCTGGGAGGGGAAGAGGAGTAGTTCTGGCCCCTGTGCCCACAACTGGAAGTGGCTGAGGTGTGACAGCCCTGCAACCACCTCCATGTGGCTGCTTCAGAGCTCCTGGCCTGCAGATTCAAAGTGAGGTCAAGCAATCATTCAGAGGGTAATAACTCTTGCTTTAACCTGCCTGGATCTGCATCGTGGTCTTGGGTGGTGGTCCTGGGATGTGTTTTCAGTGAGCCAAAGCTGGTGGTGGTTGTAGAGACATCACCCCCTCTAATAGCTCTGGCAGCTGCAAAACCCTCAGAGATTTGGGACAAAGCTCTCCCCTCAGGAAGTAGAGTTCTACTGTGGCAAAGAGCTCAAAAATCAAGTAACTGTGCGGCAACATGAGCAAGTAAAGGAAGCAAAACAACCACATCAATACAACTTTAGATTCATTTGGGGGGGACAAAAAAGGATCAAAGCATAGAATGGCAGGAAGACAATACTGTCAGAACTCCTGCATCAAAAACTTCCAAGAAAAATATAAATTGGTTATACGCCATAGAGGAGCTCAAAAGGGATTTTGAAAAGCAAACAAGAGGAAAAATTGGGAAGAAAAATGAGAATGATGCAAGAACATCATGAAAAGAGAGTCAACAATATGACTGAAGAAAATAACACATTAAAAAATAGAGTGACTCACTTCTTGGCCAATCTGACCTGGGGCAAGTCACTTAACTCTATTTGCCCTGCCCTTCAAAAAGCAAAATCAATATGTCAGTCAATTTATCTTTGATGGCTTTTCATCCTTATATTTTTTTGCTTATTGTTTATTTGCTATTTACATTTAACTCTCTAAATATATGATATTATGAAGTAATAACTCTCTAGATTTGGAGTCAGGAAGAAATGAATTCAAATCCAATTTCCAACATATTAGTTATGCATCTTTGGGTATGTCACTAAATCTCAGAGCTTTAGGTTCCTGGTTTTAAAATTGTGTACAATAATACCTACCACTTTGATTTATTGTGAGACTCAAATGAGATATTGTAGGTGAAATGCTTTGTAAACCTTAAAGCATGATATGTATGCCAGGTATTAAGTATTAACAGTAATTTTCTATAATCATGATATTTCAAATAACTGGCATATTTTAATAAGCAATGAGCCATAAATTATGATAGAATGTGTATTTAGAATTAATAAGAAAGATATGACGTCCAATCCCATGTCCTTATTTTATACCTGAGGAAATGATCACTGAAACTCTAAATGACTTGCCTAAGGTCACACTGACAGAACCCAGGGAAAACAACGACAACAACAACAACAACAACAACAACAACAACAACAACAATATAATTTAGATTTAACTATTCTGATTTCAAACCCAGGACTCTTACTACCTATGTGGTGCTGCCATCTTTAGTGAATACTTATTTTTTTCTCCTCTTTTTGCAATACAAATATTTTAAACAAAGACTTAGTCACATAACAAAGATAACCAAACAACTTTGCAGAATAATGATGACTTCAGTTTCTCTTAATTACTCTGTACATTTAACTCTAAAAGAAATACTTTGGAAGATCTGCTAGTGAGTGATCTAGGGGTCTGTTTTCTCTTGGTATTAGAACTAATAATAATTGGTCTACTTTATTCTAATTTCTAATACCTGTCCTAACTCCTGTCTTAAGAATTATAAACAAATAAGTTTATCCTCAAGTTGCTACAATAAGAGTTAAAATAAGACAGTCCAATTGATTCATATGACATTTTCTTCCATTGCCTTATTTTTGACATGTCTGATGGAAGTCCTGTTACTTATTATTAGTTAAAAGATTGTTTCTTCACTGCCTTAATGCAAACTTGGAAATGATAATGAATAGATCCACTAATAATGAGAGTTGATTTTTCTTACAGTATCAAAAAATTCCTGAATTTTTCAAAAGTTTTCTCTAAGAAATTACTAGGAAAGAAACACTGCTGATTTCTGTTTTATGTGAGTAAAATTAATATCTACTGAAATGTAGATTTTAGTGAACTTATACTGTACTGAAACTATACTAAAGGAGGCATATACTGAGGCCATTTTTTTCCTGCATTTCTCAATAAGGGAGAATGAAAACAATTATGGCGTATTCTGCCATCTTGACTCATGAATGACTATGTTTTTCTTTCTTGAAGGCTTTTGAGAGAGGAAGACTGATGGAAGCTGCTGGAATGGAGAAAGTACTTGCCCCATCTCTATACAGGTCACTATATGTATATGAGGACACAATCACTTTTTTTGTTTCGTATTTCTTCTTTCCTAATTTTAGGTAAATAAATATTATGAGATAGAAACTCCCAGGAGACAAGTACTATTAGGTGACTGATCAAAACATCAGAGGAGTCTCCCCCTGACAAATGGAATTAGTAACTGAGTCTTCCACAGTGATAGTGGTGTAAAACAGAAAAGAGATGCAGGTAGAAATATAATCCCTTTAGGATAGTAGCAGAATCAGGGATTGTGATCAAGATGTGGAGAAATATTGTTTATGGACCTTAAAAAAGGCATCAATGTACCTAACCAGAGAGTTACACAAAAGGGAAACCCACAGAGGATTGCTAGGTGCACATGTTTTTTATTTTTTTATTTTTCTACAGTAGTGGCTCAGTCCCATCTACTAAAGGCAAGATTGCAAAGTGCCTAGTGTTTGACCTAGAGTAAAGAAAGCATAAGTTAAAATAAAGTTTTTACCTTCAGACACTTATTAGCTGTGTGACCCTTCACAATTCATTTAATCTCTGCCTGCCTTGCCTTCATCATCTCTAAAATGGGATAATAATAGTACGTATCTCCTGGAGCTGTGAGAACAACATGACTTATTTTTAATGTGTTGCTATAATCTTAAAGCTCTATATAAATTCTGTTTACTTTTGTTATTAAATCACTTTTTGTTTGTAATGGGAAGCAAAATAGTTAACACCTTGTTTCAGCTATTTAATTATTTAGCACCTTGTTTCAGTTCCAGTTTCTTGCCCATAATTATATTAAGTCTTTTGTTAAGAAATAGAACTTGTGAAGTGGTAGAATAGGGAGGACCTTAATGATCATATATAAGGAGAAGCACAGTCTCAGGGAGAGGAGAACCCAGAAGAAGAATGGCTGTGGTGCCGGTATTTTGTCTGTCTATTTTGATGTCACTTTGCCAGAGTCTTTTGCTGATAGATGATGTTGCTGTTGTTACAGAGGCCCAGGGTCCTTACTACTGGTTCAGAATCCCTGAAACAGGATTTTCCTGTTGTATGTTTACAGAAGTCCTGGAGGAGGGTCTTACTGATGTTTTCAGAAGTCTTATGACTACACTGATGATTTGTGTTGTTTTCTCAGATGTTGTTTTTGGGTGTGTGTTGATTTCACAGGCAGAAATTGAATTAGTGATGATGCCAGCAATGTGAATGATGTTATTGTGGCTTCGTTAAGCTTTGTCTTCCCAGGAAGAGAAACTGTGAAGGACTTGAAGTGGATTAGACACTTAGCTTCAATATGGAACAGGAACTGGACAAGAAGATGGACAAGGAACTGCGAGCTACCTGCCCTTGAATCAAAGTTGCAGTTGGGCAGATTTAGGCAGGAGCTGGGACCATGGAAGAGGAACCATGGAAGCTGAAAGCCAGCCTTCAGTCAAAAAGAAAAGACCTCTCCTTGGGTATTTAATGCAAATTGAAAAGATCATGATTTACTGTGGCCTAGGGGTGGGAAGTCTTTATGATCTGTATACTCTTCAGGATGACTGAATTAAAGATGATTGGAAACTAAGTTCCAATTAAGAAGAAAGAATATTTTTTGACTGAGAGATTAAGACAATATGACCTAAGGGTGGAGAACTCTGACCTTTGTACTTTGTGCCCATCAAGGAGGCTTGCCTCCTTAAGGTTGATTGAGTTAAGCTCTTACTGAATGGTATCTTTTGCTGAAACTATAACCAGTTTGGTTAAAACTATGTGGCCATTTTACTGATAAATTGTTATGTCATAGAATTATGAATGCTGTACTTTGGTTTCTGTGAATGTGTTGTTCTGATTTACTGCTGAATAAAGATAGGGTTCACTATACTGTGTAATCATAACATTGAAACTGTTCACAGCATCATGCCTCTGGAAAGCTGCTCATGCTTGGCTTTATAGCGTTTGAGCCTTCTCAGCTGAGGTACATTGTGTTTATGAGCAAGCATTTACACAGGGAAGTGTGTGTTCCAGATTTAGGGCATTATTTTACTATTTCTATCCTTACTATACCTTTGCAGCAAATACTTCTTTTGGAAAAGCTAATTTATGTAAAATACTTGAGTGATATTGGGGAATACACTGGATGGGAGCTGGTAAGAGCAATAGTATTCAAAACTCCAACTTGTCTGGGTAACCCCTATAATACCTTGTATATAATTACTATTATTCTACTGTCTAACATAACAGAACAATATGAGTGAGAAATTGGGTTCAGTGGGGGTATTACTACACTTGGATCCTACTCTACCATGATTTTGAAATAATACTTTCCTTGAGTTCATTGTCAAATATTTCCAATTTATAAATCTACATCCTCAAAATCTTTTAAAGTATAAACTGATTTTGTTTTCTTTCTAAATTCTTATCCAATTCGAAGGTACAGCTGCAAAAGTTAGAGTCAAAATCATTATGACCATGCAACTTCTCAATTAGAAATCAGCATGGGATTAGTGGGGATGGTGATGAGTCTGGAGTCTGAGATTTTCTGACTATTTCTGTGATCTTGGGGAAATTATTTACCCCATTAGACTGGAGGAACTTAAGAGTAATGATATTTTGGCCTTTATTTGTATGTCTAGTATTTATAGTGTAGAGATAACTGTCTAGTATGTAGTAGGTACTTCACAAATGTTTATTGACTATTAACTATTTATCCTTTCCGGGTCTCACCTTCTTTGTCTGTTTGAAAAAGGAGCTGGACTAATTAGCCTTTGAAGGCCCTTCCAGTTCTACAATAACCCTATGGTTATTTCTATAACTATACTTTCCCTAGGAAAGTAGAACTTGGAAAATGAAGAAAGTGTGGGAGAAACAAAAAAAGAAAGTTTGGGAGGAATTGTCAATTCTTTCTGTATCTTTTCTTCAGCTTAGCTCTCAAAATTCGGGTGGATGCAGTTAATTTCTGCCATTTCCTTGGGTTCTGCTAAAGCTCTCCCCTGTCCCTTCGTCTCAAGTTCAAATGATTTCTAAGTGAAATTCCTTAAAGGGAATGATGAAGGAGTACCTTATTTTTGTTTTATTTTTACTTTTAAGCCTTATACCATTATTCAAAATACTTAATTCAGTATGACATTAAGTCATTTTCTCTGTTATTTGAATTCAGACCATAGCAAGGTTTATTTCTTAAAATATAGCTATTTCATAAATTAAGAAAGACTTCAATATAAACTTTTGTAACAGTCACACTTTCAGTAATGACCTATAATGATATCTCATCATGGCTGCTTTATTTGGTGTCATGGTTCTAATTAAAACAAAGTTCTACATTCAGAATTCATTGGGAATTGATACTCAGGAAGTTAGTTATTACATGGTTCAGCAATATGACAAAAAAAGAAAGCATATTCACTCACTACATGGCAATGTAGACAGAAGTTCACTCCTGTGGATGTGAAAAACTCATCCAGATCTGGGGGAAGGAGGAAAGTTGAGGAAAGCACATGCTCAAAACTGGGGTTGAACAGGGAAATTTTGTACTTTAAAAATAGACTTGCTAAAGAGCAGTAATTGGTGAAACATGTTGAAGGGAGCATTGTCGGCATTTAATATGGTGGATAAATTCTCAGAGTCATTTATCAATACTAGGCTTAGGTGGGAGGAATTTCTCTTTTGAGATCAGAAATCAGAAGTTGATTTGAATTGACTATATAAGGCAGCGGAAAAGGAGTGATTCATGGTCCATTGTAGTTAGTCAGAAGTTTTATATCATGAGCATTAATCAATTTACAGAGGGTTCAAATTGTTCAGAACAGTGGAAAGTAAAATGCCTATATATTTTATGGTCATTAGGGCTATTTAGTCTAAATGACTCCCTATTGGAGTTCTAACATTATAAATATGACATAAAAACATAATTATTACAATGAAGTGGGAGTGGTCTTATCTTTGGCTATGGAGTACAGTTTTTTATGAGCATGGAAATGGTTTGAATATGGAATGACAATATGGTTGACTATTGGTTAAGGGACAGACTGCTTAAGTTTAGAGAAGCTCATCCCCAGAGTGTTGGCCTCTGCACAATGGCCTTTTCTTAGCTACTTAATTTTTATAACCATCTAATAAGGAACTGATTACTAGTATTTACAACTAAGGAAATGTATTTTTTTATGTATTTAGTCCTTGGGAGCCCCTCTCAGCTAACACAATGGATATCTCAGAAAAGACTGTCAGAAATTCAAGGTAATTTGTTATAATTCAAAATGATAGGTGAAATATGTGATTATTCCTTTAAAAATTAGGGTGAACTCAAAGTCTAAGAATTTTTCTGAGCAAATCAATGATAGGAAAGTCCAGATTCTGACCAGAATTATCATTTGAGGTGCTACCTCTTCTTTGAAGAAAGAATTAACTATAATACTACCCTTTTAGCTTAAAGCCCCAGAAGTTTTTCTGCTATAGCTGTTTAGAAAACACAAAATTCTCACATACCCACAAAGAGGGGGCTTTCTGCTTATGCTTATTTTGTCTGTAATGTATTTCTTTTCCTGAAAGAGAATTATCACTCCATGTTCCTATCTCTGTGGAACCTAGAGAAAATGAGATGCTTCAGCTAAGTAGTGTGTTAAGGTTTCAATTTGTCTTCTTCAAAAATCCATTTCCTGTTCACCTTAAATAGCATTTCTTTAAAGAGTTTGACTTATGGTCAAGGAGTCCATGTAACACCTTGTTCAATTGCAAAATTGGCCCATGTCAGCATCCATTTATAACCAGTTTTTAAAAATATCTTTTTATCATCACTAACACCATTTGATAGCATAATGACATATTAGGTGAAAATATAGACCAAAACACATTATCTTTAAAATGAATGCTTTTCCTAAGTAGCATGTAAAGTTTGGTATCTTTATTGGATCATATATGTATGTGTGTATGTGTGTGTGTGTGAGTATATTTCCATTTCTATGTGTTACACAAAAGATTAATGACCATTGGTTCATTTGACTCCATTCCAGAAAACTTCCAAAGACAGTTTTTAGGATTTAGGGCTTCTCAGTTTCTTACTCCCTAATTTTTTCTCCCCTTCAAATAAATGGGTGAGGGAAAGGCACATACGTGAACAAATGCCATGTGCAATAGATGAATCATATTCCTGGTCTTTCAGATTGTTTATTAGCTCAGTAAATTTTCTAGACTTCGATTTTATCATTTTTTTAGGAGTAACCAAAATTATATTCATACTGTTTTTAGTCTTTGAGAAAATCCAGAATGATAACTATAGCCATTTTGAATGGAAAAACCCTTCCAAAATGATTATTCATTTCCTTAATCACAATAACATTCTCATACATTTAAAATAAAAATAGAAGACGAACATTAGAGCTAAATAAATATGAATGAATATGAATCTGTAAATATTCTTGTTATACATTTGTGGCCAGGGACTCCTATCCCAAAGGTAGGGGACCTTACATTTATGCATATCATCTTCATTGGCAATGTAGTTAGCCATATTGCTGAATCTGTTAAGTGTTGGAATGATTTATTCACACTGTGACAGTAATGGAAACTGAAAGAGACACTATGTAATTTTCATGACCACAAACTATATAAGAACAGGAATGCTTTAAATAATTCCTATAATAAAAAATAGACTACATTCACTTGAAGACATATAAGGTTAACCTGAGTATAAAAAAAAACATAAGTGTAGATTAGATTTTTCAATTATGAATATACATTGATTTCAGCATTTGGGAACTATAAAAAAACCTCATTTGAATATATTTTGTGTACTTACCAAATTTCATTTTGAAACAAGAAAAATAACATTTCAAATGACGTCATCAGAATCAAAGCTACTGTGATGGGATTTTTGAATACTGAAATATAATCATTTCAAATTTTAATTGGGAAGATGAAGTAAGCATACCAAGTAATATGTATTCTTTTATTAAACGTGATAACACTTTTATAATGCTATATTTTCAGAAGATTCTTTATTTTCATTTTTTTGCATATGGGTTTCTTTAAATTAAAATGTTTTGTTGGGTTCAAATGCAATTCGTTTCTCACATGTAAATGAAATTATGGTGGTGGTAGCCATTATGTCTTATACTTAAACTTCAAAACTACTATGGAGTCTTTGTTTTGTTTTGTTCTGGAAATTCCATTCATCAGCATAGATAGCAACTCATTTTTTTCTTCTTAGCTGATTCACTCCATTTTCTCCAATAAATCCTTCTTAGAGAATCTATCTAATGTGTTGTAGGAATCTATCTGGGCTTTAAATGTATATATTTGTAGATGATATTGAAATATTATTATCCTTCAGTTTCCTTACATTTTTAGCCAAATCATTTTACAGTTATATTATGTCCTTGGTGATATTTTTTTATTCCATTTCTTTCATTAGAAAGGCAGTACTTTTTTGTTTTTTTGACATTTTTGCTATTGCTATTGTTGTTTTTCCTTCGTTCTGGAAGGAACATCAGGAAGGATATGCATATGAATTGGATTTAAGTGAGGGAGGACTATGTGGTCACCAGCCTTGCTTTTTCCTCAGGGACCATCTGGGTCCAGTGGCAAGATGTAAATCAGGATGACTAGAGATGACTCCAGATACAGTGGGAAACCTTGTCGTTTTTAAGCTAAGGTCTTTGACAATTCTCAGTTTGGCTGAGGTGAAGCACATTCAGTGATTAAGGCTAGGTAAGAAATGAAGCAAACAATGGGCACTTTCACCTAGTTAAAAAAAATAAGTATGGGAGAGGAAGACTGTCAGGGTTCCTGGTCAAAACAGATGAAACAGAAGCAATTGTTAGTTATATTCACTCTAAGCCAATCAGGCCCCAAACCCCAAACCATGATCAAGTGGGGCTTGGTCTAGGACCTACTGGCCAATCAATGAGAGCCAGATTGATTTGGGTTAAACCATTCTTTTGTTGTTGTTCTTCTTTTGTTCCACTTTGTCTTTACTATATAAAAGAAATCATAGGCCTAAACAAACAATGTGTGTGTATGTGTATATGTATATGTGTTCATATCCATGTGTGTATTTATATGCACTGTGTATGTAAATATGTTCATGAGTATGCATATATGAATATGTATGTGTGTCTGCATGCACACATATTTATGTGATTTTTATGTGAAGATGTGTGCATATGTGGGTATACACATATGCAGCTTATATTTCATAGAATTTAACCCATGGTGTGCAGTGCATTTCTTCTTTATTCATTGGGGTTGTCAAATTTTTTAAAGCAAAGAACAGCTTTAAACATGTCACTCCATTGCTCAAAAAGCTTCACTGATTTTTATGATGAAATACAAACTTCTCTGTTGTTAATTTAAATCCCTGTCTATGTTCCTAGATTTATTTTATATTTCTCCCCATTATGTACTTTACATTCCAAAAAAATTAGTCTTCTCACTCTTCTTCATGTATGAACATCCATCTTTCACTTCCATGACTTTGCATAGGCATTCTGATTTGCCTAGAAGTTTCAAAATCCTTATTTCAGTCTTCTGACTTGATTTAAGTTTCAACTAAGATTCCACTGACATCTTGAGGTCTTCATGATACCTTCCAGCTCTGAACTTGTTTATAGTTCTATGTAAAATTACACTAAGATTTTTGGGACGTGCTGTATCTATAGTTATGTTTCCAGATAACTTACAAATGGACCAACAAATCTTACACATCATCTTAATCATATTCGTTTTTATGAACACATTTCAGCAGAAAAGTGTTCATCTTTTGAGTGGTTGTAACAATTGTATTCATTACAAACATTCATAGGATTTTAGCATTCAAAATTGTTTAAAGGTAATTTAGTCCAATTCTCTCATTTTACAGATGCAAAAACTAAGACTCAAGGAGAAATGATTTCCTCAGGTTAATACAGAGAATAAATCACTGAACCAATGAGTTTTCTGAATCCAGATCTAGGCTACTCAGTACTGATTATGGGCTCCAAGTTCTGCATGGGTGCTTATGAAGAGATGAAAGATATTAGGAAGGCCTCAAACTTGGGGAGTAAATACTCTCTGAAAGATCTATGAATGAGAACTTCACAGAATGGGAAAACATGTCAGAACTGGGATTTGTAACAAAGTTAGGAGAAGGAAGGAATCACAGAGAACACGAACAAAGCTGGAAGCAAACAACAGGGAGGCAGAGCAGCTAGCCTAAGTGACAGAATGACATTTTTGCTTAAGAGAGCTTGTTTCGTTTTGAAGGCCTGCCAATGGGAAGACTTAGGGATGGTGGTGCTCACTGTGTGAGCTTCTTGGTTGCTACAATGGATTTCATTTTCTAGTGATGGGATTTGGTCTTCTGGTATTTGAATAAATGTTTTGGCTCTGCCTTCCATGTAGAGAGTCTGTTACATTTTTTATTCAGACCTGCACCAGAATATTCATAGTCACCAGGGGCACTGTGAATATCACACTGGTGCTATACTATGTTGCATCACCCTTGCAAACTCAACACATATAGCACTGGTTGCAGTGGTGATTGTGGTAGTAGAAGGAAGAATAGAACAAGGATGAGATGGAGGAAGAAGCGAAGAAAGAATAAGAGGAGGTGTTGTAGTATTATAGTCTATTAAATTGCTCAAATAAGATAATTCATATAAAGTGTTTTTAAAGCTTAAAACACCATATCTATTTCTAAAATGATGATGATGATGATGATGATGATGATGATTTTGAAAACTGAACTCTTCTTCTGATCTGAAATCTGGTTAGTCCTCTTCTTCCCACACCTCAAATTTCACTTTTATATTGGTAAGGATGTTGCCATTCTTGTTTTAACTCCTCCCTCCATCTTTCTCTTACCCCACACTCACCTCATAGCTTATCAGTAAGTATGGATTTTCTATTACTTTCAATATTTCTTACATCTTTTTTTTCCTATTTTCATTGCCACAATATTCTACTAAGCTTGCTACTCTTCAAACCTGGAGGAATCCAATTCATCCCACCCTGTTATCTGATTATTCTTTTTAAACTATGATTTTGACAATATCATTCCCTTGCTCAAAGAGGATCTCTTGCTTATTTATTGCTTATAGGATAAAGTTTATACTTTTCAATTTGTATTCAAACCCTTTTTCTAATAGACCTCTTCCCCCCATTCTACCTCCTCTAGGATTTCTTCCCCTCTCTCTTTATTCTCACAACCATTATAACTAAATCCTTTATTCAGAAACTTTAAACTCTCACCTTGATTATTTTTACTTTTTTAATTGTAATTTCACAGATATGTAGTAACTTTCTTCTCCCTAGTTAGTTCAATCCCATTTATTCCTTAAAACCCAAATTAAATTCTTCCTTTTCCAAGAAGGCTCTTACCACTTTACTCTTATGATCTTTCCAACTTTGCAAGTGTTCTAACAATTATTGTCTAATTTGTTTGTCAATTATCCATGCCCTACCTTGTGACATATTTTTATTACATTAGATGATTATTTAACTCTTATTGTTTAATTTTTCATGGGTTTTTATCTTCTTGTGATTTTACTGATTCCTAGAATCCTCATACCCCTGTGCCAGAAATATGTAGACATGCTGAATTTATTTTTCTATATGCTCTGCTGCTGACCCTATTATAATGTACAATCTAAGCTCTCTGATGGCAGGAATTGTTTTATTTTCCCAGTATTGTGTCTGTCACATAGGTGTTTAATGCATGCTTATTGAGTGAATGAATCTCCCAAGTCGATTTTAAACCCCTTAAAAGTAAGATTACAATTTTATAATTTCTTCTTTCTTCCACCTACCCTCACCTGTGGAAATGTGATTTGATATGTATGTGTAACTTGATTCTTCCAATCTAGATTGGGTAATTGTTTCACAATTTCAAGTATTAGGGACTTAAGTATTGCAATAAAATGTTAAGTGTCTTACTCACTGTAACATAGCCAATATGTTCTCACTTTCCTCTATATTTAGACCTTAACTGAAAGCCAAATTTGGAAACAAGTTATTTGTAATAAAGAAGTATTTACATGAAGAATATGTGCCCAGGTATTGTTCTGTGTCAATAAAAAATAATTTTCCATGTAAAATTTCTTATGTGAAGTACAGAAATTCTAATTACATACTGATGAGAACTGGCTTCTAGTATTAATGGTGCACCATTAATACAGTCTTAAAGACCTTAAAACAAATATCCTTAATGGCAATATTATGGTTTTAATAGTGTGTAGCTTGACCCATGCTAGTGCATAATTTTTTAATACCTCATTTTGGACAAAATTAATACACTCGGACTCACCGCCTCCCACTTTTTTTTTTTAAAGAATAGCCTATAGACAAATGGGAAAATAACAGCTAAGATATCTAGAAATAAACATGCCAGATAAGTACAGAAAGAAGCCTCTCTCTATATAGTAAACCATATCTGTAAAGGAACTATATAATCTCAAGAAACTGAGGAACTGAGTGGCTTAAAAAGGATAGCACACAAAATCACTGTTCAAGTGACCAGGCGTTCCTTGGCCAAGCCAATGATGGATGCTGCAGGAGTAGGGATTAATAATCAGCAGATTGATAATGGAATTCCTGGTTTGCGGATATCCTTTACTGGACCAATGTTCCTAGAGAGAAAAGAATGCATCTCTGCGAAGTTTCTGGATCAAGCAGAAGCCATAGCCAAATACATATTTATAAAAATGCGTAATGTGGACAAGTTAATACGGACTTAGTCCTTTACTTGAACTGTGAGTTTGATAGACTCTACAGGTAAGAGTGGAAGGCGGTTGATTCAATAATGATCCTGAGTGCTTTTCCATAGAATGGAGTCTAAATTCCAGTCTAGTTTACTATGCCTAGAGTATAGTTATCTAGGGAAAATGGGAAAGAGATTTGACTTGATTGATTGTTTATAGGTTAGAGTATGATTTTTTTTTGCAATTTCCATTATGTGAATTAAGTCAAGATTATATTAGATAGGAGTGGCTAGTTGTTGCAATGAATAGAGCACTGGCTCTGGAGTCAGAAGGACCTGAGTTCAAATCCACCCTCAGACACAACACAAAAACTAGTCATGTGACCTTGGGCACATCACTTAAATCCGATTGCCCTCCAAAAAAAGTAAAAAAAAAGACTCTATTTATATATTGTTAGTCTGATAACTTTTTTTAAAAATTGATTTGTTTATTTACTTTTGGTTTACAAGATTAAGTTCCAGAGTCCCTTGAGTTTCAAGTTTTCTCCCCTCCTTTCCACTCCCCAACCCCTATCCATGGAGACATGCAGTCAAGTATAGAATCTGCAAATATTTTCATATCAGACATTAGTCTGGTTGTATAGAAGGGTTGTGACCAATGGAGTGGACAATAGGAAAAAAGAAACAAAAACTACACACACACACACACACACACACACACACACACACACATTTGTATTCCCTTCCCCTACCCTCATGCTAAGAAAGGTTTCATAAGTTACTATTATTGTTTTTCCATATCGGCATTTAAATAATTCAAATTTGACAAGTTCCTTATGATTTCTTTCCCATGTTTACCTTCTCATGCTTCTTGTGTTTAATTGTCAAATTTTCTGTTCAGCTCTGGTTTTTTCAGCAAGAATGCTTGAAAGTCATCCACCTCACTGAATGACCATATTTTCCCCTCGAATAACATGCTCAGTTTTGCTGGGTAGTTGATTCTTGGTTTTAATCCCAACTCCCTTAATCTTCAAAATATCGTATTCCAGGTCCTTCAATCCCTCAGTGTAGAAGCTGCCATATCCTGGGTTATCCTGGTAGTGCTTCCACAGTATTCAAAAGGTTTTCTCTTGGAAGCCTGTGATATTTTCTCCTTTAACTTGGTATTCTGGAACCTGGCAATAACATTTCTAGGTGTTTTCCTTTGGGGATATTTTTGAATGGGTGATCGGTGAATTATTTCAAGTTCTATTTTGCCCTCTGATTCTAAAACATCAGGGCAATTTTCTTTGAGGATTTCTTGAAGGATGCTTTCCAAGTTCTTTTTTTGGTCATGGGTTTCAGGTAGACCAATAATTTTCAAATTTTATCTCCTGGATCTGTTTTCAAGGTCAGTGTTTTTTTCAAGGAGATATTTCATATTACTTTCTATTTTTTCATTTCTTTGTAACTGTTTAATAGTATCTTGGTTTCTCATAAAGTCATTAGCTTCTACTTGCTCCACTCTAACTCTGAAGGAAGTATTCTCTTCAGAATGCTTTTGAGA
>CM053601.1:96476925-96507215 GCA_028646575.1 Pseudocheirus occidentalis | reverse complement strand
TCCAGGAGAGACAATTTAAAAATTATTGGGCTACCTGAAAGCCATGACCAAAAAAAGAAACTAGAAATAAACCTCCAAGAAATTTTCAAGGAAAATTGCCCTGATATTTTAGAACCAGAGGGCAAAATAGAAATTAAAAGAATTCACCAATCACCTCTTGAAAAACATCCCAAGAAGAAAATGCCTAAGCATGTTATAACCAGATTCAGGGGTTCCCAGGTCAAGGAGAAAATATTATAAGCTGCTAAGAAGAAATAACTTGAATACTGTGGAAACACAATCATGATAACACAGGATCTAGCAGCTTCTACATGATGGAACTGAATGGCCTGGAATATGATATTCTGGAGATCAAGAAGCTAGGACAAAAACCAAGAATCACCTACACAGCAAAATTGAGTATAATGTTTCAGGGAAAAATATGGTCATTCAAATAGGTGGAGGATTTTCAAGCATTCTTGATGAAAAAAACAAAGCTGAATAGAAAGTTTGACATTCAAATACAAGAAGCATGAGAAGGTAAACCAGGAAAAGAAATCATAAAGAATTTTTCAAAGTTGAAGTATTCACTACCAACATGGAAAAATGATAATTGCAACTTATGAAACTTTTCTCAGTGTGAGGACAGGTAAAGGTAATATAAATGTGTATACATACATACATGCATATACACACACAAACACACACATATACATGTGTGTGTATATATATATGTATGTATGTATACATACACATTTGTCTATATAGCCAGGTATATGAATATATGTGTGAGAGTATGTATATATGTGAACAGGTATACATAGAGAGAGGGTACAGGATCAGTTGAATAAGAAGGAATATTTTAAAAGGTGAAATTGAGAGGTGGGAGAGGAGTATAATGAGAGGAGACAGGGAGCACCAGAATGGGGTTAATTATCTCATATAGAAGACCCAAGGGATAGCTGTTACAATGGAGAGGAAGAACAGGAAGGCAAAAGGGAGTGGGTCAACCTTACTCTCATTGAATTTGGCTTAAGGAGGGAATGACATACACTTTAAATTGGGTATCTTGCCCTACAGGATAGTAGGAAGGAAGGGTATCAGAGGGGGAATGAAGGAGAAGAGGGGAGGTTGGGATGGAGGGTTGTTAGGAGCACACATATTTGTAAAGGCACAAGGACAAAGCAGAGAATAGAATAAGTGGGACACTAGATAGGATAGAGGGAAATACATTCAGTCTTCCACAATATGTCCATTGTAGAGATGTTCTGTGTAACTACACATATACAGCCAGTATTGAATTTCTTGTCTTCCCGGTGGGAGTGTGTGATGAGGGAGGAAGGGAAAGAATCTAGAATTTAAAGTTTTAAAATCAAATATCTAATACACATATATGTGCATATACATACATATATATATGTAACTTTTACTATCATTATTTACATGCAATTGGGAAATAAGGTATACAGACACCATGGTAGGGAGATCCATCTTGCCCTACCGGAAAGTCAGAGGAGATGGGGGAGGATACAAGAGACAGCAGATTGTGGTAGGGGGTAGACAGTGGGATTATTCTTTTGGGGTGGTGAGTACAGGAAAGACGGGGAGAAAATTTGGAACTCAAAATCTTGTGGAAATGAATGATGTTAACTAAAAATAAATGAAAATTAATTTGAATGTGAAAAAAAGCCAATTTATCTGTTGAGAAGTGGATTTTCTTCTTATAATTTTGAATGAATTTCTTATATAGCTTGGAAATGAGAGAATTTTTTTTCCTCAGAAAATTTTGCTGCAAGAAAATCTTTTAAAATATTACAAATGATTAATTACTAATGTGAAAATCATTTCAAAATCAACTGTATAGTCAGATTGCTGACTTGTTAACCCAAAAACCAAAATTAATTTTAATCTAGAAGCAAGAATTAAAAATGAGATAAAGATACTATATGCAATGAAAGGAAATCCATCCTGAACTTTCTAATAAGATTATTGATGTCAAAAAATCAGAGATAGGCAAAAGAATATGCACTGATATAAACTATTGTCACTTCCTAAGGAAGATTAACCAATGAAAATCAGTCACCTTAGCATGCAGGTGAAGAGAGCACAGAAAATCATTGCTTACATTTAACTAAAAATAATAATAATAATATCCTTGACAAGTGGAAAGATTGAATAGCTAAAGGTTGTTTGATCTTTTTAATTCATTTGTAATGCTTTATGAAAGAAGTCTGTTGACCACATTTTACTCTGCTCATTGTTGAATTTTAAAATATATATTTTATTTTATTATAATTTAATCATAAATAATCACAAACATTTTAATATACAAAAAGACATATAAGAAACTATGAGATTTTCATATGCATCATTTCTTTCCAAAAATATGATACCTATTTCAATAAAGTAATAATGAGATTGCTACATTTGTTGTCACATTCTGGACCATTTTGTTTTCTTCTATGTAATAAACACATACACACAAACACACATATATGCACACACACACACACTCAGTCATGGCTGTTCCTATCAACTTATCTGCCAATTTCATCCCGCCATAACCTCTCCCAAATAGAAGCTCTCCCTTGTGAAAACAACCAAGCAAACAAAAGTTTCCTTCAGTAAAGCCAGTCAGAATTTGGTCACATCTGAGTTCCCATCTCTTATTCTGTATCTAGAGTTTCTTGTCTCCCTATCAATCAATGTTTTATCGTAAGTGTTTATCATCATGTATTTTATCATCAATTTGATATTATCAGTATTGTTTTCAGCTTTAATCACAAATCTGTTTTCCAAAGTTTTCTTCATATTATTTTTGTTCTCATAACATAACTTTTACTCTTTCTCCTGTTTATTTTACTTTTCAATTCTCATAGATTCCCACATTTTTATATATCTCATAATCACATTTTATTGAATAATAATATTTCTTTGTATTCTTATAACCTGATTTTTCCTGCCATTCCTCAAATGTTGGGCATTCATATGAATGTATGTATATGCATGTTTATATGAATATTTATCTCCTTTCACTTTGATTTTAATCTCTTTGTTATATATACCTACTAAATACTATTGCTGGATCAAAGGGTATATACAATTTAGTGACTTTGTGGTTATAAGTCTAAATTGTCAGAATGATTGAACCAACTGACAATTACACAATAGCGAATAATGTTTTAGTGCCAAATGCTATCTGAGCTCCCCTCCAATTAACTATCTCCTGTTTATCTGTGAAAATTATTCATATAAGACATCTTAGAAGATATATCAATGGAGATACATTTTTCAATGACCCTCTGATTACAAAATAAGAGGCATAGCACAGGGAAACTAATATGCAGGTAAGATGTTTCCCTCCCTTCTAGAATCCAAAGGTCAATAACACAAGCCCAAATGAAAGAAATATTTTCTATAGATGTCTTCTACTTTATTTGTTTGCAAATTTTGCTAAAAATGTTGAGCATAAAACATTTCACATCCATAATACCTCCAAATAGCGTGATCTAAGTGCCAACAGAGGAATTACCAATTGTTTAAAAAGCTAATTTTCTAAACTACAATAAGTAGTTGTATGCCCAAACCATAGCATTGATTTATTATTCTATGCCATGTGTCCCAATTTCTTAGTGCATTTTAGCCAATTAAAGTTTAAAAGGGCACTAAGAGTTTAGGATACTTTATATATCTTGTATAGGCACTGCCTTTGAATAATGAGTTGGGATTAGAATTTAACAGTAAGAGTAGAATAAGATGGATTTCCTTTGAGAAAAGGCACAAGAAAAGTGAGCATGTATCCTGGATCTGCTATTTACTTAAGTACCTTGTGACACTGAGAAAGTTCCTTTACCCTCTTTATTCTAGTTTCTTTATGTATAAAGTGAAGGTTTTGAATAAAATGGCTTCTAAGTTACCTTCTGGGTATGATCAATTATGTATAACCTAAATGTAGATGCTGTTTTCATTGTTATAGATCACATATTAATGCACTTTGTTCCATGCAATTGTGTTCAACCTTGACATTTTCAAAGAAGAGCAACCCATTGTGGCCTATACATCTCTAACCTTTTAAAATATTTAATGGACACCAGTACAAAACTGTGGTTGGTTTCTTAATCTGCCATCCCTCACTCTTCTTCCTAGCTGTCTCCCCACCATGCTTCCCATTCTCTGTCCATGATCATCATTTCCTTCCCAACAGATTTATAGATGAGATTTTTCTTTCCAGACCTTGATGGCAGTCCCCAACTAATTTATCAGCATGAGGTGATATGTGTCTGTGGGCCACTGTTTCTAAGAATCTGTTTCATGTGCAGTCTTCTTCCATTGGCCTGTAAGGTCTTTGATAACAGATACTGTCTTGCTTATGTGCATTTGTATCTCTGGCAATAAGAATAGGATAGATATCAGTATGCAGTTAGTCAATGGTCCATATATTTATTTGTAAGTCACTAGAATTTTTGCAATTCATGCTATTTGTTTTCAATGTCTTATAAAATATATTCAATAAGCATTGATAGAGCATAACATGCATGCCACTGTGGCAGACAGAGATAAAAAATGAAAAAATTTCCAGCTCTCAATGAGCTTAAGTTACATTTCTTCCATGAAAGACTTAAAACATCATGTAAATGTAAGCTTGCAGGAAGGCTTTCACACCTTTTGGCACTGAGTCAATTAGACTCAAAATCATGTTTGTGATGCTTTCTGACTCTGAGCCTACTAGTTGAAAACTATATATACTGGGAGGTTGGTATTTTACTTCAGGGGCCACTCATAGAAAGAATGTTTCTTCATGATTTGGTCAGACAAGACTCTGAGTAGCCATTGTTAAGGATCCCCCAGCCAGAGAGACAGAGAGTAGGCCAGAGAGACAAAATTCCCCATCTCTGATGAAAACATAACTTCTGCTCTTGTAGCACCAATTTCCTGCTTTCATTCTGACAGGGAATCAGTCTCCCTTGGTTAAAGAGGAAAATAGAAACTAAAGACAACTACCACACACTTTGAGCCACATCTAAAGAAACCTTTATGAACACATGTAACCTATATATGATGCATACACTCACCTTTACAGTGAGTTACATAGCCAGAGGCCATTTCCAGACATACTGATTCATATCTTGCCTATGGACCCAAATGGCTCTGGAGGAGAAATTGAGGCTGGTAACTTTGCACAGCCCTCCCTTATTTAAACCCAATTCACTTGCAAGTCATGACATCACCTTCATGATGTCATGGTCCTCTTTGAGAACAAAGGAAAACAACAAACTTTTTGAGTCGTATTAGGAGCTGCCCCACTGGGAACCCACTTGCCAGTTCCAGTTGTGCAATATAGCTCTTCTTCCTTCCCCAATCCTTCCCTCTCTTTTCTTCTTTTTTCTCTTCTCTCCTGTGGGTGCTCTGCTGAAATTAATGTAAAATTTGGTGACTGAAACTTCAAAAGATACGGAGTTTATTGGATAGATTTCTTTCTTAAGGACCATGCCTTAAACCATTTACTCTGACTCTAATTGATTAGACAACAATAGATCCCAGCCCCACTTAGCTGTCATTGTTTGATCACTGATTAACTCAGAGTAGAAACCATGAGCATCTTCTCTCCCAAATTGTTTTTTTTTGGACTAGGTAAAAGAGGTCATTCTTTGTCTCCTTCCTTGCCTAGCCTTAATCACTGAATGGATATTGCCTTAGTCAAACTGAAACCTGGGAAAGACCTTGCTTTAAAGAAGTCAAGGCCTCTCACTGAATTGGAGTCATCTCCAATAGTGCTGATTTACATCTTCCCACTGGACCCAGATGGCTCTGGAGGAGAAAATGAGGCTGGTGATTTTGCAAAGCCCTCCCCCGCTTTAGTCCAATGCACTTGCAAGTCATGGTAGCAGCTTCCTCTTGCCATAGTCCATTTAGAGAGTGAAGGACAAACAACAACAACAAGATATAGCCATAAATGTCTACAGAGTTGTCAGTATCTTAACCTATAAGGAATAGTCTAAGTTGTCTAAACTGTCTGTGCTAATCTTGCTTCTAAATAACATTTAATGCATGTCAGCAGCAGAATGTCAATAGCTCCCAAATTACTCTAAGATAAAATACAAACTATTCTATTTAGCATTTAAAGCTCCTTATATTCTGACATCAAATTATCCTTCTAGATTGATTCCCCATTATATCACTCTTTTCCTTCCAGGACCCCTCATCTTTCCTATCCCAAGCATAATCTGTACTAACCAAATTGACCTAAATAGTATTTTCCACACACAATATCATATATTCTACCTCTTTATCTTAAAGTACTCTTTTCCCAAGCTGAAATGTTTTCATTTTTGACTTCTTGAAATCTTTACTTTCATTCTCTTTTCAGTATAAGTGTCACTACCTATAAGCAGTCAGTCCTGATTCTCATACCTCCCCTTTAGTACCACAAAATTTCTTTGTATTTTACTTTGTATGTGTTTTAATGTGACCTGTATACTTATTATTTCCACAACTAGAATGCAAATTAACTAGGAATACAGATTATTTCTTTCTCATTTGTTTGTTTGTCTTTGTGATATATCTACTGTCTAGTACAGTTGTTGTAGTGTGGGCTCTGCCCACCCAAAAACTATTGGGGTTTCATGATGTGCTATGTGGTTAAATCATCTCAAAGAATTCAGTCAGACCCTCTCTAATCAAAGCATAGGCATTTACTGAGATTGACACCTCCCATGAAACATGCTAAATGCCAAGAGGAACCAGCAACTTCAAAGAAAGCAATAAGAATATTTTATAGGATAAAGATGCAACTACATAACAGAAATTTACATAGAATATAAGAATGTGATATAATGTGATTAAAGGCAGGAGGAATTTGTTTAAGTATTAGGTAATGAAGGAAGGGTTTCATCTATGGTTCAATGGTTAAACATTCTGGTCTTGTTGCCCTCCAATTGGCTAGCTTTTGTGGTCTGGTCTGATCAAGATGAATACTTAGATATTGTGGTCCTGTCTTGGATTAGATAGATGATGTAATTGTGCTTGAGTACAAGAACACACCTGTTTCATAGGAATGGGTTTGGGGGCAATGAATACGTAGAAGCAGTAGCTGGGTTTCCATCACATGGATATATCTGCTGTTTCTGTGGGAACACACCTGTTTGTTGTTCCAGTGAGCAGTGTGGCATATATGAAGAAGTTAGTACATTGGCAGGGGAGTGAGGTGGGATGGAGGAGCTAGGTAGGTATAGTTGGGTAAGGAAGTTAGAATATTGGGACAGAGGGCAGCTTTATTAGGATTCCATCACAGTGGCTAACACCATATTAGGAGGTTAGTAAATGTTTATGAATTAAATTCATAATATTAACATTATAATATGAAACAATATTGGAACTAGTATAGAAGTTTTGAACCCTTGAATCATGTTTTCTTCTGTTCTACATTCAAGGGAGAAATATCCTTTCTCACACTTAATTCTGAATTGATCCCTTTTTAAAATATTCTCTTATTTGAAAACTGACCATTATCACCGTTAAAATATTGCCTATATTTAATAGTTCCTTGATCCTGTTTATTTTTCTTTCTTATAATGATGGCATTTATGATAATAAGTTAATATTGTCATTGAGTAAGGAAAGTCTATGGAATTCTAAATCACATCTTTTTTTCCCAACTGTTTCTGAGTTTCCTTCAAAATCCTTATTCTTTGTTTTTGTTTAAATTCAAGAACATATTCAGAATAAATTGTATTACACTAGAGAATTAGTTTCTGATTAGACAATAGCTGTACAAACTGAGTTCTATTCATGTAAAGTAATAGCATTCTTCACTAATAAATGAACCCTCTGAGGAATACAGAGACATATGTGAAGACTGTCATAAACTGATGGAAAGTGAGATAAGCAGAATTAAGAGATAAATATACTTAATGAAATTAGTGATGTAAATTTTTAAAAATACTAAAAGTAAAACAAACTGGCTCATTATCCTCCTTCACCCTAGTTGTGCCCCTCTGACACACCTATGATGGTTTTTCTCCTCAAGTAATCTAATCAAATCCTTTTTACTACAATTATTATCTTATGTTGACTATGCTAAGGACCTTCAAATAAGGTCAACAATTGTATTAATAACGTCTTCAGTAAAGGTATGTTTTAGAGTAAAAGGCATTAAATGTTAGACATTATAACTTTCAAGCTCTACACTCCATCCATTGTACTACCTAATTGCCAATAACAAAATTCTAATAGAGAAGTCATTCACAACTCAGCCATCTGTATAAACAAGGAAACTTTAAAAAAACTATCCAATCCCATAAAATTCTAATCTTGCTCTTCTATCATTACAAAACGTATATGTGCTTGCACAATTTTGTTCTACTTAAAACAATGAACAAACTCAATGGCAAGCTAAAAGAAAAGAAAAAGCAGTGTAAGTAATGGCAAGACATCCAACCGAAACAAGTTCAAAATTGAAAAAAAATAATAAATTGAAAAAAAGGAAATATATAGTCCATGACAGAAATTTAAATTGAATATATCTATATCTACATTTATGTATGTTTGTATGTGCGTATATATGTATGCATCTATCTGTCATTCATCTAGAACTGGGAAGCACAGGAGGTAATTTAGTTGAAAGCTGTCATTTTAGAGATGAGAAACTAAGTCTCCAAGAGATTAATTAAGTCAAGGTTACCCAGGTAGAAAGTGGAAGAAATGGGATTTGATCCCAGGCACTTTATGCTTAGCAAATTGTAATATTCATCACTTATTTATTTGAGTTTATCAATGACACAACCTTAGCAATTCAATAATGTGTCTCAGTTAACATTAGGGAAGTATGTTCTAGCATATTTCTGTCTTCTTTAAAAAGAGAGTAAAAATATAGAATATCTAACAGAGGTGAGAGGATAGTTAAATATCAAGTTAGAGATTTGTCTCCATTCACATTTACTGTGCTAAAAACTTGTGCAAATATCTTTGTGATATGAGAAAAACTCTATTATAGCAAAATGCATGTGACTGCATAAATTATTTGGCAACTTTGTCATCTTGTCACTTTTATCCAAAGCCTAGGAAATGTTTTTCAGCATTTTCCATTGATACATGTAAAATATAGAGTTGAGGGGTAACTTACATATCATCTAATACAAACTTCTAATTCCATAGATGAGGAAACTGAGAATGAGATAGGTTATTTTAATTGTCAAATGTTAGACATATATGTTAAGAAGCAGTATTTTTATTTGAACACAGTTCTTCTGATTCAAAATCAAATGGTTTTTCCATTGCAGTAAATACTGTCTTTAATCAGAACTTGCTTGTGGCAAAGATGGCAGAGTAAAGGCAGAAATTCATCTAAGCTCTTCCAAATTCCTCTCCCAACAACATTAAAATAATGCCAAATAAATTACAGAGCAGCAGAACTCACAAAGAAATAGGATGAAGAAAAAAACCTAAGCCCAAGGCAGTATGGAAGAAAGGTCTCTTTCACCAAGGTGGAAGTGTATAGAGAGTGGATCACAGTGAAGTCCAGATCTTTCCAATGTAGGGCATAATCAGTAAGACAGCAGAAGGCCTTGGGGTGACTAAATATTCCAAAGGCTAAAGTCTCTGGAGATCTCAGCCAACAGAAAGTAAGGGGGTCAGACAACTGGTCAGAAGATTACAGGGATCTTTGACTGGCACTGGGAATAGAACTTTGTTGCATTGCACATCAACTGTTCCAGATCACAGTCACAGAGTAAAAAGGAAGAGTAAGAGAAGCAGTGACTATGGTCAGAGTGCTAGTACAGAAAACATTGTTTTGGTCATTCACATACCAAAGCACTGGCCAGGAGATCAAGGACTACACCTCTGCTTAGAATCATACCATCTTGGAAGAGCTAGGAACTGGCAGACCAGAGCTAGCTATGAAAACAGCAGCAGCAGCACACACACACACACACACACACACACACACACAACACACACAAAAAAGCCCTGAAACTTAGACCTGTACCACCTCCATTCTGGGAGCAGAGTCCAACTTTAATATGAAGTTCAAAATCAAGAAATGAGCTAGACAATTAGCAAGCAACAATAACAAAAAAAAAACATAGAAAGTTAATATGATGACAGGGATGGTCAAAACTTAAACTCAGAAGAAGATAATGAAATCAAAAAGGTAGATTCAAAGCCTAAAGAAAAAAAAATGTGAATTGGTCTCAGGTACAATTTAAAAAAATAAGAGAGGTAGAGGAAATATTGAGGAAAATTAGATTGATAAGGAAAACTATGGAAAAAACATATTTAACAAGTTTGTAAAGGAGGCACAAAAACTATACTGAAGAAAATAACACATTAAAAATCAAAATAGGTCAAATGCTAAAAAAGGCATAAAAATTTACTGAAAAGAACTTTGTAAAAAGCAGAATTGGTAAATGGAAAAGGATGTACAATAATGTACTGATGAAAATAATTTCTTAAAAAATAGAATTGACCAAATTAAGAGGAGGTACAAAAACTCATTGAAAAAATAATTCCTTAAAAATTAGACTGAACAAGTGGAAGCTAATGACTCCATGAGACAAAAAGCAACAGAGACAAACAAATCAAAAGAATGAAAAAATTGAAAATATGAAATATCTCATTGGAAAAACAACTGACATGGACAACAGATAAGGAAAGAAAATTCTAAAATTAATGGAATACCTGAAAGATCTGATTGAAAAAAGATAATAACTATCATCTCTATAAATTATCAAGAAAAACTCCCCTACTGTCCTAGAACTATAGGGTAAAATAGAAAAATGAAAGCATCTACTCTTCACTTCTTGAAATAGATATAATAATAATAACAATTTGGGACTATGACTAAAAAGCTATAAAACTGTGTTTTCCCTTTGATCCATTAATAGCATTATTAGCTTTTTATTTAAAAGAGATTTTAAAAAAGAAAAGGGCCTATATGTACAAAGAAAGATGGACAGATGGATAGACAGACAGATAGATAGATAGACAGATAGATAGGTAGGTAAATGATAGACAGACAGATAGATGCTCTTTTCATGCTGGCAAAGAATTGGAAGTTGAGGAGATCCCCTCAATCAAGGAATGGCTGAGATAGCTGTGGTGTATCATTATGATACAATTTTGTTGTGACATAATAAATGAAAGGGAGGATGCTTTCAGCAAAACCAGGAAAGGCATATATGCACTGATGTAAAGTGAAGGAAGCAGAACTAGAAGAACAGTGTATACAGTATCAGTAGTATTGTTAGATGAAGAACTGTTAGCTGTTTTTACCAACACAATGGTCCAAGAGAGTTCTTAAGGATTCCTGATGAAAAAAATGCTATGCATCTCCAGAAAAAAATAATTGATGGAGTCTGAATGCAGATCAAAGAATATTTTTAATTTCTTTTTCTTTTTCCCTTTTTAAATTATGTTGGTCAATGTTTCTTTCACAATGTGACTAATATGGAAATATGTTTTGCATGACTGCACATGTATAACCTATACTAAATTGTTTTCCTTTTCTCAATGAAGAAGTAGAGGAGGTGAGGAGGAAAAGAATTTGAAACTCAAAATTTTAAACCATGAATGTTGAATAATAACTTATTTACACATAATTGGGAAAAAGACCAAATATTTGAGAACTTGATTAAACCATTCTTATCAGTAAGTCTGGAAAGAATACCAGTCTTCATTTCATAAGACTGGAGTTCAAGTCTCAGATTTAGTAGGTATGACTGTGAGCAAGTCAGTTAAATTCTCTGAATTACAGAATTTAAGTTCTTTTTTCGGCCTAGTCTATTTCTTTGTCTTTGTTTTTCTAGCACCTAGTAGCATCTGATATAGTTTCCAGTTAATAAATGCTTTTTTGTTCATTAGTTTATTGACTGGTCTCATAATCTATAAGAAAAGGACTTTTCTTCTTTGATATTGACTTGAAAAACTTCAATTAAATCCAGTGTGGTTAGTTGGTAAACTGAGATTTTATTTTAGAGATTAAAAGCAACATTCTATGAATCATGCTAGCCAAAGAAGACCTTTGAATTTCTCTAAAGTGGACAACACAATAAATGAATTTCAGTTTATAAAATAAAATTGTATTCATACAAAGCATCAGTTACCTAATAATTTTCCATTCAACAACATTAATAATAGAATATATCTGAACCTCTGATTTCATTGACGTTGGGAACTCATAATGAGGAAACTTTTATCAATCCAAATGGACATATCCTCTGAAACTTGGAGTCTTAGGGAGTTAAATAGGGGCACTGAGAGGCTAAGTCACTTGATCAGTGACAAAGTTAGCATGTGTCATAAATAAGATTTGAATCTAGCTCTCTCTGAATCTGAGACTGACTCTCTACCTACTATGACACATTGAAATACACTTATTTTTTGCTTTCTGGTTTGTAAAGCACTAACCATCATCTCATTTGATAAAATTAGAAGACAAATGTGGTTACAAATATTAGTAAGAACATAGAGAAAGTAAGATAGACATATTATTCAAGTATAAGTAGAAGCTTTCAAGTATTACCCAGATATATGTGTGTACGTATGTATGTATTCAAGGTCATCACACATATATTGAGTACTACTCCTAACACACATTGGGGATTTAGCATTAATATAGCCAGATTGTCATCTTAGAAAACTGCTATGAATGGCATGACCTGTGGACATTTACATAACTCTGTAATAATGCTGGTAATATATAATGCATTTCTCTTGAAAGCATTATGACAGAATATTACCAGCCTTGGTAATTTGGCATGACACATCAAAATTGTGTTTAGAGTTACAATTTGCTTCTTGTCTAGTGCCCTCAGCAGCACAAATGTATAATTAATAGCTACAATTTAACTTGGCTATGCTGTTAAAATGAAGCCATGGCAGTGAATCTACAGTTGCATTTTAAAAGCTGTTAAATCTTATAGGTCAATTTCTCTTATACACCAAACTCCTTAAATCAATTATGACCAAAGTGACAAGTAACTTAGGCTACTGTCATTTTGGAGTCATGGGAAGCATTGTGGCTTTTTTTCTTTTGTTTTTTTTTATTTGCTCATTTAAAAGTGAAGAATCCAGGATGCCTCTTTGAGCACCTCTTCCTACCTTTAACATAAAGATTATACCATCACTGAATACAACTTGAATTAGCCTCTTAAATGGAAATATTTATAGGATGATGTTTAATTCACATCCCCCTGAAAAGTTTGGAAGTTTGATTTTTTATTTATTTTCCAAAAGCACAAATAATCAACTATCTAAAAAGTAAAATAAATAATTCAGTGATTCAGTGAAAGACTTCTGGTATAGTTTCCTGGTGATCCCTGAAAGGAGTTGAAATAAAAATGGAAAAAGTATATTTCCAACTGTCTAATGCGAAATTTTAGAACCCTGTTTTATTTAGTACCCAATATATTTTATATAATGACTATATACATAAAATTAACCTGTGGCATCACTTTTGAAGAAACTATATGGCTGTTCCCCAATCCTTTGTGCCTTAGGCATTTCTGAAACATTCATTATGCCTGTGTTTGTTTATAAATAGGATATTCCCCACCAACCTCCATCACTGCACTGGTGTCACTCCTGATAGATTCCATTGACAGATAATCCTGAATTTGGCATGCATTCTCTGAAAACAGTACACTCTGTAAGTAGGGACTTAAGAAATTATTTAGTGTCTTTTCTTTTTAAATTATGAATCATCTATATAGGAGAAACATTTGACAGATGTAGCCAGAAGCAAAAGGATTTTCATCCATATACCAACATCATTAATTTAATCATTAACCTTAGCAAGGATCTTGAAAAACTGACAGAAGCATTTTTTCTTATTTAAACAGCAAGAAAGCGAAGTAAAATACATTATTTTATGCCAAAATCAGTCAATTTCATATATATATATAACATACATGTGTGCGTATGCATATATATATACACATATATGTATGTGTATATTATGCTTACGAAACTTTGACTTACTGTTTCATATTAATACTCTTTTTGAGTAAAACAAAAGCTAACTTCAAGTGGCAGTGAATCTTGAGTAGAAAAGTATGAAAGAATTATATAATCCTACCTCTCTCTTTTTCTTTCACTTCTCCCCAGACACACAGTCACACTTAACTTTTCTCAATTCATGACTTCCATACAGACTTTGACACTTGATTACCCTCTCTTCCTTAGTACTGTTCTCTAGGTGCTCAGGCTACCACTCTCTTCTGGTTCTCCTATATCTCTGACCACTCCTCAGTCTTCTTTACTAGACTCTCATTCAGATCACACCTTCTGACTTTTGGTGTCCCTTAGGTTTCTGTTCTGGGATTTTTTCTCTTCTTATTCTATTTTACTTCACTTGGTGGTATTATCTGGTGCCATGTATTTAATTACCATTTCTAAGTTGATGATTCTCAAACCCATCTATCCTGCCCCAGTCTCTCTGCTGATTCCCAATTTTACATTGCAAACTACTTTTCAGACATCTCAAACTGGATGTCCAATAGACTTTTAATCTCAATAAGCCCTAAACAGAACTCATTATATTCCTCCCTTAGCATTCCCTTACCTCCTACTTTCCCTATTACTGTGGAGGTTAACACTATCTTCAAAGTTTACAACAAAGTTTACAACATACACTGCTCCTCTCATTTCTCAGCCCTTATATCCAATCTATTGCCAAGGTTTGTTTATTTCCCTTTTGCTAATTTTTTTTCAAGTATAATCTTTTCTCTCCTCTGACACTACCACCACACTAGTGCAGATTTTCATCACTTCCCCTGTACTAATGCAATATCCTGCTGTTGAGTGTGCCTGCTTCCAGTCTCCCCAATTCAATGGACTCTCCACTGAACCAGTAAGCAATTTTCCCCCTTAAGTATACATTTGATTATGTCACTCCCCCACCACTCAATAAACTCCAATGACTCCCTATCACCTCCAGATTCAAATATTAAGTGTTCTGCTTGGCATTTAAAGTCTCTCTTAATTAAGCCCTTTCTTATCTTTCCAGTCATCTTTCACTTTATTCCCTGAGAGGTACTCTTTGATCCAGAGATACCAGCCTCCTGACTGTTGCATGAATAAGACACTCTATCTCTTAGTTCTCAGCATTTTCTATGGCTGTTCTCCATGCCTGGAATGCTCTTTCCACTTAAATCCACCAATAGATTTTCTTAGCTTACTTTAAACCCTAACTAAAATTTCAATTTTTACAGAAACCCTTTCTCAAACTCTCTCAAATCTAGTGCTTCTTCACTTGAAATTTGGGACTATTTCCTGTCTCTTTTGTATCCCTGAAAGCTTAGCATAATACCTTCAACATAGTAGGCAATTAATAAATGTATATTATTTAGATTTCTTGATTAATTTGCGGGAGTAATCTATTTCTCCTTTGGAGTCCCATAACATTCTATCAGTCCCCTTCTCAGGACACTTATACTCAACCTTGTATTATGCTTCTTTACTCATATCTCTTATCTTTCCACATAAATTGTGAGCTCCTTTATGTATATGATTTTGTCTTAATCATCTTGATAATCCCTACAGTGTCTAGCACGTTACTGCCACAGAGTCATCATTCAGTAATTATTGGATGAAAGAAAGAATGAGAAAATTATTAATAACAGTGATTGAGTACATAAATTCTTCTGTTATCAGATGTTGGTTGACATTTGACACTGAAAGGGTCAAGAATACTGTTTTAGTAAAACATAGCTTAATTGCTATTTGTTACCAGGCTCCTCTACTTTGAAATAAATTCTCTATTCATGGATCATATCATGCTCCTTCTTCACTCTGCTTGTGTTTGAAGCACTGCCATGAGGAGGAGGCATTAGTTTTGTTTGTTTGTTTTATTCTTGGTTTCATAGGACAGAATATGTGGCAATGACTAAAAGAGGCTAACAGTTCATTTAATTTGATGTAAGAAATAGCTTCCCATCAATAAGAGTTATCAAAAGTGAACTAGGCTCTCTTGTCAGATTTCCCCCACTAGAAAGCATTAATGGAAGAATGGATAACTATTTCATATATGTTATAGAAAAGATCCTCTATAAACTTTGAGGTTCCTTCCAACTCAGACATTCCACAAACCTGTATAAAGGATTAGACAGGGTTGAGAGGGGATTGCATTGAGGGCATGGATAATTCACAAATGCGTAGAAAACAAGGATTGAATGTCAGGTTTGAGGGACAAATATTTGACCAATTTGAGTGGAATGAAGTAAAAAGGAATGTGTCAGCTGGATAAGATTTTGGATCTATTCTAAAAGTTTATGAAGGTAAATTGTGTAGTCTATTACATTTTAAATCTGTGATTATGGAATAAATTAATAGTTAACTTTGAGTGTAAAGGAGTAATATTGCATTGCAAGGTCTCATAGAGAAAAAAAACACTAGGGAGAAAATTAGTAATTCAAAAGAGGTAAATAAGCTCCAAAACTCTTCAGATATTTTACAATCATTCCAAGAGAGTTGGGATTCTTTGGAGAAGGAATTAACTATATTTAGGCACCATCTATTTCTATATATCACATCCTAACTACCAGATTGTAGGCTCCAAGAAGTCAAGTACCACTTCTTAATGGCCCTTGATTTCTCCCTAATTGCCAGGCATGGTGCTTTAGGTTAAGTGAGAGCAATTTAGGACTTGGGAAGTGTATGTCAACATCATACTACTTACATACATTGAAATTACATTAACTTCTCTTTCCCATGACATTAACAACCTTCATTTTAAAAACTGAAGATTTTTAAAGAGCAGTAGCCAAGATTAAGGTTCCAATTTTCTGTTTTACTCTGATACACTTCGTTCCTTTTCATCATGTTTGCATTTATAAAACTCTATGCAGAAGTTTGTTCTTAAACTAACTTTCCAAAATAATATAAGCCATTTCCATCAAGAGAAGAATTGCTTTAAAAAATGATAACTGGCAACTGACAGAAATATGTATGGTTTGAAGTCTAGAGATGCTAGACTACTGTTTGTTACATTTTTAGAAATATGTTTGAATTGCTTTTTCATGAAAATACATTCCTTCTGAGTTGTTTCACAAAAACATCATCATGAACATTCACTTGAGTGCTGTGGCATTCTGTCCTTTGCTTTAATAAAATATTATCCTGGAGTGATAGCTACATTGAAATAATCTTCAATAAGCTGCTGACTTTA
Organism: Pseudocheirus occidentalis; assembly: GCA_028646575.1. Classification (NCBI taxonomy): domain Eukaryota; kingdom Metazoa; phylum Chordata; class Mammalia; order Diprotodontia; family Pseudocheiridae; genus Pseudocheirus; species Pseudocheirus occidentalis. The sequence continues at coordinate 96,490,072 of CM053601.1, read as the reverse complement.
TTTGCTTGTTTTTGCTTAGAATACACAATAGGCTTTTAAATTGACATTTTTTGCCATTATAGTAGTATTGCATTATGTTGATGAGTATAATTGACTTATCTGCTAAACTCCAGAATAATACTCTTTGATAGGATGAAAAACAACAACAAAACTGGATTTAGAATCAGAACCTTGGTTTGAATCTTACAATCTTGCCTCTGTCGCTGCAAGTGTTACATTACTGGGCCTTGTTTCCTCATCTCTTTACTGAAAAAGCTAAAGTTAGCTCTCAGCTCTACTTATCTGATAAGATCAGTTCTGCAAATTAGAATCACCAGAATCATATCAGCAGAGATGTGAGAGGATGTGAGAGTTAAAGTTGGATGGATGGATGAGATGTTTAACTCTGTCCTCAAGTTGTTTTATGTCTATCAATCATAAAATCCAAAATTTCCAAAAGAATTAAAAGGCATATCATTGAGGAAGCAATGGCAATATACACATTTGGAATGAATAGATGGTAACACAGAAGGAAATTGAGGCCCAGAGAGAATGACACTCTGGGATTAAGTGTCTGAGGCAAGATTTCAACACAGTGTCTCTGACTTCAAATACAGTGACTTTTTAAATTCTACTATTCAAGTTGTTCATGGAAGGAAAATACTATATGCATGCACAGGCTTTTCCTCTCCCCTCCTTACCACATACTTGCTTTGCCCTGCTCTGATTTCTCTTCTGAATAGGTAGAAATTAAAAAAAAATATGTAAGAGTTTTCTAACATCTCTCTTTTACAGATTAGCCCAGAGTATTAACTTAATCAAGTAATCCTTTTAGGAGTCCCTGCCCGCTAGTTAGGGGTAGCCCTAGATAATAAAAGCTAATTAGAAAGCTATATTTGTCTTCTTAACAAGATTTCATAATGTATATCTATAGTCTATAGAAGTCAAGACCTGCCCATCAAATTTATTGAGTATTTCCTTTGATAATTCTATGCTTTAAAAAATATTTTGGATTGAGGAGACATTAGAGTTGTGGGAGGGAGACAGGTGCTAGGGAGATTTTCTTATAAAAATATTGTTGGTCCATTTGAAGGAAGGACTAAAATAAAAACCATTAAGTGATATATTATCAAGAATAAATGCCTAAATTTATAGTACATAGTAATTGATTGATTTTAACTTTTATTGAGGAAATATGTATAGAAGATGTTGAGATGTTTTATTTTCTTTGGTCTCTCATTTGAGTAAATATATAAAATAAAGTATGTCTGTTGCAAAGTATGCATAAAATAGGTAGGATTGTTGCCAAAGTGAAATTAGAGAGTAGAAAGGAAGAGAAGGACCTGCAGGACATCAGTGACAATTGTTTTAAAGAGGTATTCTATTGATTTTGCTCTCATCTTGCATAAAGAAATGGAACAAAGAAAATGGAAAATATTTTAGACTCTTCCTCAGCTTGCTTAAGAAACTGAAATACTAGGTGACTGACTCTGCTATGGAACTGGGACACCTATGTGGAAGACTTGAAAACACTGAGAAAGATAATACTATAGTCCCATATTCAACATGCAGAGTGCTTGGGGTTTTTGACTTTGGGATATCTCCCTTTAGAGAAATCCTCAAACTATTACTTAGTGAAGATTTATGTGCATTTTTGGGGTGGAATGTTTAGTGGTTTCTGTTATGTTTTTCTCCTCTGAATAAAACCTTCTTGTATAATAATGGGAAATAAGAGCCTTAGAGTGAGAAGCAAGTCTGATTTTCACAGGTTTCCTGGATAAGGATGAAAATTCTGAGAAACTAAGGGAAAGAAAAACAAAAATTAGAGTGGAAAAATAATTCCCTCAAGTGTTCCTGTGTATCTTTCCATTTCAGTCTTACTTTTGCTTTCAGTAGGTCATCTCCTACATTTTAATTTTCCTTCTTTCAATTTCTCTCCCCTTTGTATAATGAAAAATTATCTAATGCAAATGTTACACACTATTTTTTATTCTGCTCTTAATTTCTACCAGTGGTATTTACAAAAACACCAAAAGCAAAAAAATCAATTCACTCTTGTAATCTCAATATGATACACATGTGTAAATAGCTTCTTTATGTTCTCATAACTCATTTGCCATCTAAAATATTGTACCTTATCTATTATGTGGATAATTGTTGCTTGCTATGCCTGACAACCCTCTTGTTCCTTTGAAATGGTTTCTGATTGACAGTCATTCAATATGACATTAACCATGTTCTTTAATATACAAGAGGCATCCTGAAGCATCAGGTGCTACATTGAAAAATGTTTAAAATAGAATAGGCTAAAATTCTCGTGCTATTAGGTCACTAAGTAGAGCAACTAGGCATAGCAAACAACTGCTATGAATACCCTGTTATTCCAACATTGTAGGATACTAATTGCAAATGTAGGGCTAAGCCTTGGGAGAATTAGGCAAAAGTTATTTTCACCTCTTAAAAAAGCCAGCCCTATCTTTAATACTCTCTCTGCTCCAGTTTTGTTTCCATTTCCACTTCCCCTGTCCATTATGACTTTGCATTTTTCTGGGTCAAATGTTACTCTCTGAGAAGACTACCCTGGTGTGGTCTACCGAGATGATTTATATGGTCTGTCCTGGACACTTTGGGCCCTATTGTGCCAACTTTTGCTTCCAACTGAAGCTAACTAATGCATACTCTTAGGTCAAGATCATTTTTTTTCAAGTCAATACATCTTTTTTCAAAGTTGCAGTGAATATATTTGATATGACAATGCAAGCATAAAGATGCACCCAATGGTAGCTTTATGAATATCATTTCCTGGTTTAAAAAAATAATTTCACAATTTTATTTTTTTAACCCAAAAGAATGTGTGTGGTTTCCAACTCAGGTTATATGGAGGTAATATCATAGCAGTACTTGTAGGTGAGATGTTTGGGGGCAGGTGACCTTCTATTTGGCATAAATTTTCACTTGCCTACCCTATATTTATACCCAAATCTACCTACTGGCCACCTGGTTATTCCAGTCATTCCCTGGCATTTTCTGGCTCATTATAAAATTTGTTATAGGATCAAAGCAGAGTAACATGAAGAATTCTCATCAGTGGGATCATACTCAGAAATAGACATAAGAGGTGTTCATTCAAATCAATTCTCCTTGACTGTAAATTCTTCAGTGGTATTTTGACATTCATAGTCTGTCCATTTTCATGTATTTTATATCAGTCTATTATGATTTTGGCAGAATGGAAGCACTGATGACCCATATAGAGCCTTCATAATATAATTATATATTAACATGTGTTTCTTAAATGACTAAGGAGCATTATCATCTTTCATAAAATGCAGAATCTTCTCATACAAAGACAAAGTGTGAAAAATCTTCCTATTTTGGGTGCAAGCTCATTATTTTTCAAGGAAATCTAGTTTCTCTAACTACTGTGTGAGTTTTTACTGCCTTAGGGAGTAGATTTGTATAAGTACTCCTGAGGGACCAGAGTAGAGGTCATAGAAAAAGTAGAGAAAAATTGTGAGTAAGTAAGAATATTCTTATTCAGGTAAAATCTGATTATTATGAACATCCAAAACTGTAACCAGGGATATAATTACAATAATGTCTTACATTCTGCTTCTTAGATATTATTTTAATTAACTGCATTATATTCAAAGAATTTTTAAAATTTCTGCTAGTGTTTATGAAAATCAAGCTATCTTTGGAATCTATCTTAATAGACTTCCTTGGAATAATCTCCGTTATAATTCATATTATTTTAGATATAGACTTCTTTGTCAGTATACAAATAAATAAGCTAAATTTTAACAAAATTGTCCTTAATTTAGTCTTTTAATGTAGACAAAATAAAGTGACTTTCTCAAAGGATCACTTGCATCCTGAGTTTTAGTCTCGGATCTTAGGATATAGAGCTACAGTGACCTTAAAGATCGAGACTAGTTTCTTCATTTATATAAGAAATTGAGACATAGAGTGCTATTATGGACAAATGGTTAAACTGGCTACAGGCTGGGGTGCATGAAACTTGGGCAAAAGATTGCCCAAGTCCATGGATGAGAAACAGAAGGTCAATATTATTTTCAGTAACCTTATTAGTTCTATTTTAAGATAAACCATTGGATTCAAGTTACCTCAAGAACAGAAAATAAAGATTGTTTTAATTTTAAGAAAGAACAAAAGAAAAAATGGAGAGAAGAGAGCCCTGATTTTATAGGCAATGGGAGCTAGGGGTAACGCCAGGTAGGACCATAGATTTAAAGCTGGGATGGACTCAATAAGTCACCTAGTCCCATCTCCTCATATTACAAAAAGAAGTGTGACAATACATCATGGGAGCAACACAAATGTCTAGCAATTAGTCCAAATTCACCTACTGAGCAAGCAGCAGAGCTGGGATTTAAAGATAGCTCATTTGGCTTAAAATTCAGGACCCTTTCCAGTACATCATGCTTTTGCCCCACTCAGAAAGTAATTTGTTTAAAAACTGAAAACTTGACATTCTCAAGACTCATACACTAATCCAAGAACAGTGGTAAAGAAGAGTGACTCTGAGAAGTTAGCTTTTGTTTGAGGCCACACTGAAGTTGACGTTTAAGATTTGAGGAGAAATCTCATAAAATGTTCAATATAAATTAGTTCATATGGGGGGCGGGGGGCCAACAAAACTGAAGGAGGAAGCGCCGCGTCGTATCATGAATATCCTTCCGAAGAAGAGTTGGCATGTTTGAAATAAGGACAACGTAGCCTGTGTACGGCGGGACGAAGCCCAGGCCCGGGACTAGCAGCGGGAGCGGGAGCGGCGGGTCCTGCTGGCCCAACAGGAGGCCCGAACTGACCTTCTCCGGAAAAGAGCCCGCCACCGGACTCCCCTTCCTGCAGCGGTGACGGAGACGCCAGAGGAGGGCCCTCGCCCCGTGGACCTGTTTCAGGAGCTGGTGGAGGAAGGGAAGGGGGGCCACCCGCGGCAACAAAGAGTACGAGGAAGAAAAGAGGCAGGCCAGGGAACAACAGGAGAAGGCCCTGGGGGTCCTGACCTACCTGGGCCAGAGTGCAGCTGAGGCACAGACTCAGCTCCCTTGGTACCAGCTACCCCCAGAGCCCAGGGGAACAGAGTGCGGCCCTGCGCCCAACGAAAAAGCCAGGAGCTACCTGGACCCACTCCGGGAGCTAAAGAGGCAGCTGGGCAAGAAGAAGGGGAGCCAGGGGGGCGGCCATCACAAGGGGTAGAGAGGCCACGCCTCGAGAGCCCTGGGAGAACCTCGATGGAGCAGCTGCGGGCAGAGCGCCTGAGGAGGGAACGGGCCCAGGCCCTGATGGCCAAGATGGGAGGAGAGCAGCCCCAAGAGGAGGAAGAGGCTGAGGAGCTCAAGAGGAGGTTCCACCCCCAGCTGGCCCGCCCCCCTCGGCACTAGGACCGCAGACATTATCTAAAACTATTTATTCATAAATATCTTCAAAAATGAAAATAGGTTTATGAAAAACAAGTCCTTCCCCAGTTGGGGAGGGGTGGGGGAAGAAGACCCTGGCCCTAGGTGCTGGTGGCAGGGAGGGGAGGGGTCACAGCAGGTCCCTCTACGGTACTTGAAGTTGAACCCCTCTTTCCGCTAACCCCACTTCTCGTAGTCAAAGTAGATGTAGGTGCCCTGGGGAGACAGGGAAATGCAGGGGGTCAGACCACACAGCCCAAAGCCTCACGTCAACCTTGAGCATCCAAGTGCCGGTCCAGGCCGGACCTCAGTTTCCTCATCTCAACCAAGAAGGGGCTGAACACATGATCTCTAAGGACTGCTCCATCACCTTTTGAAGCAGAGCCCCAAGGCAGAAGCTGCTAACTCCTGGAGGCCAGGGCTTGGCCCCTCTGGAGACTGCAAATTGAAGGCCTTGAGCCTGCTTTCACAACTGCAGGAAACTGCCATTTCAGCTGAGTGCATACAGTAATAACAAAGATGTCACTCTAGTTCCCATTCAAGCTCACATTCTCTTCAAAATGCCCCAGAGAAAGAGACCCAAGTTAAGAGCCCCACCCGGCCCCTATCTAGTTCAATCACATCACTTTACAATGCAAGGGGGCCCATTGGATGGTGTGCCATGGTTTCCTAAGAAACAACGAGAGGAACTCTCCCTTTGTGACTTCCTGCAGAACCAGGAGAATCACCCTTTCTAAGACTAACAAATTCCACAGCAGAATGGCGACTTACCAACCACCCTCTGAACAAATGGGGGATACAGAGTGCATATTGAGAGGTGTACCTTTTAGGCAGGCTAATTCAAAACTTTGGTCTGCTGGACAATGCCTAAAAAAAGGAGAGAAATCCTTTGCACAAAAGATTAAGGAGCTTGGGATCCAAATTGGACAAAAATCAACTCTCCTAACTTATATAAACTGATGTTGAGTGAGAAGAGCAGAACCAGGAGAGATTGTACACAATTAAAGACAAAATAAATATGTGTGATGATGAACTTTGATAGACTGGCCTCCTCTCAGCAATGTAAGGTTATAAGAAAACTCCAGAGGCTCATGGTGGAAAGAGATATCCACATCCAGAGAAAGAGCTAGAGTCTGAATGCAGATTGAAGCAAACTACCTGCTCTGTCTCTTTTTCTGGTTTGGTTTTGTTTCCTCTTTTCCTTTGTTCATTCATTGGTTATAATCCTTCTTTACAACCTGACTAATGTTTAATGTGAAGGTGTTTGTAGATCCTATATTTGACTGCATGCTGCCATGAGGGAGGGGGAGGAGGAGAGGAAGGAAGAGAAAATTTGAAACTCAAGGGATTGTGGAACTGAATGTTGTAAACTAAAAGTAACTTAATTATTTTTTTTAATTGTACAAAACAACTCCAAAAGACTCATGATGGAAAGAGATGTCTACATTCAGAGAAAGAACTAGAAAAAACAGTTCGAATGCAGATTGAAGCAAACTACCTGCTGTCTTTCTTTTTCTTGTTTAGTTTGGTGTCCTCTTTCCCATTGTTCATTCCGTTGGTTACAGTCTTTCTTTACAACATGACCAATGTCTAATGTGAAAGTACTTGCAGATTCTATACTTGATTGCATGCCACCATGGGGGTTGGAGAGAAAGTAAAGAGAGGGGGAGAAAATTTGAAACTCAAGGGATTGTAGAACTGAATCTTGTAAACTAAAAGTAAACAAACAAGACAAAAATAAAAAAGTTTGTATCACATACTATCTACTTCCCTAACCCACAAAGTAGATTTTGGCATCCTTATTCCTTTGTATAGAGATATTAAACTTTAAAAAGAAATGGTAATTCAAGAAGGCACAATGTGGCCCCTCTAAGAAAGGCTCATAGTAGAATACGAGACACATGTATTCTGGGAAAAAATCCACTAGTGATAACCTGCTGCTTCTTTAGAACTCCACTAAATAACTGCTCAGAGGAAGATCCACAGCTCCCACTTTCTACTCCTAGCCCTTAGATATCTGAATTCTTTTTTCCAATGAAAGTGGGTGGTTCCTTCAGGCCTGGGGAATACAGAATGACAAGACATTGTCATTACAGCTACCTAATGTTTCCAGACATACATACATTTTATTGGCCAGGAGCAGTGGACTCTGATTACTGAATGAGTTCAAGCTCTGGACTTCGTATAGTGTGAGTAGTTGGTATTGTGGGATCTTCTTGTTACTTGGATTCCATGGGATTCTAATTCTTTGGAGCAATGTTGCAGCCAACATCCTCATTATCTCCCTGTTCTTTTTTGGTGTCCTTTGGTTTTACTAGTAGATTCAAAGTGTATCTCTCATAGTGACAGTCCTTTCATGAACATCTGATTGCAATCACACTGACAATCATATTGGATTTTTGGAAATGACTGACTCATGGCTGGTGGGGATATAAAGGTTTACTTTGGTCTGTAAGGATGTATGATGCTATTCTAGTTATGTTTCAGTCATACCCAAAGGCATTCCCTTATGTCATGTCTCCCCCCCCCCCCCGCATTTTTTTCTCCAAGAAGAAGATATGATGACAGGATGCAGTCAGCACGCAAACAACATATCTCAACATGTCTGCCATTCTGAGGTAGGTCTGAGAAAGTAGAAAACTGCATTGGTGGGTGTTTTCACTTGGGAATGCCAGTACAAAGAATTCTGTTCTGCATGAAAACAAGGAAATCTTTTGGCTCTTACTTACCTATGTGACAAGGACTATTTTTCAGCATCAATTCTCAAGTGACTTATAACCCTATATGCTCTATTGCCTGAAAACTTCCCTTTGAAATTATACACACAACATGGCCATCCAGGCTTACCTAGATTGCCCTACCTTCTCACTCTGAAATGTATTACTGTTACATCCCTCAACCCACCCTCTCCTCTTACATCTTTTTTAAACAGAAGTTATGACTATTCTGACTCAGATAGTCAAGGACCTTTCAAGGCAGCTAGCTACTCCTTGCTTACTGCAACCCCCCCCCAACTTTGTCAAGTAGCAGCGATATTCCAAATTATTCTATGTGATTTAACACTGTGATGTTGGAGTACATCCAGGAACTTTGTGAGTAGACCAGATCACAACATATGTTCTAAGTACTTTACACTAAATAGTTCATTCTGGAGAGCAAAGGAAAAGGAAGGAAGGAAGGAAGAAAAACGTATTTCATTAGTTTTATTATTTTCTCTGTGATCAATGGTGATTTTTTTAAATTAACTTTTGTTTAATTTTAGTTTACATCATTCATTTCCACAAGATTTTGAGTTACAAATTTTCTCCCTGTCTTTCCACTACCCACCACTCCAAAACAGCGATCCCACTGTCTACCCTCTCCCCAATCTGGTCTCTCCTATATCCTCCCCCATTACCCCACTGACTTTCTAGTAGGTCGAGATGGATCTCCTTTCCCCAGTGCCTATATATCTTATTTCTCAGTTGCATGTAAATAATAATGAAAATAATAATTATTATTACCGTATATATATATACTTATATCCGTATATATGTATATATTTTTTTAACATTTAATTATAGAAATTTAAATTCTAGATTCTTTCCATTCCTCCCTTGTCAACCACCCTCACAGGAAAGACAATGAATTCAGTACTGGCTATACATGTGTAGTTACACAGAACATCTCCACAATGGACATATTGTGAAAGACAGACTATATTTCCTACCTTCCTAACCCCACCCCCATTGTTCTATTCTCTACTTTGTCCCTGTCCCTTTACAGAAGTGTGTGCTTCAAACAACCCTCACCCCACTCTGCCCTCCGCTTCATCATCCCCCTTCTCATCCCCATGCCCGTATTCTGCTGTAAGGCAAGATACCCAGTTTAGAGAGTATGTCATTCCTTCCTTAAGCCAAATTCAATGAGCGTAAGGTTGACCCATTCCCTTTTTCCTTCACCTATACTCATACTGAGAAAAGCTTCATAAGTTACAATTATCATTTTTCCATGTTGGCATGTAAGTAGTTCAACTTTGATAAGATCCTTATGATTTCTGTTCCTTGTTTACCTTTTCATGCTTCTTGTGTTTGAATGTCAGATTTTCTATTCAGTTCTGGTTTTTTCCTCAAGAATGCTTGAAAGTCCTCCACCTCATTGAATGACCATATTTTCCCCTGGAACATTATACTCAGTTGTGCTGGGAGGGTAATTCTTGGTTTTAATCCTAGCTCCCTTGATCTAGAGAATATCATATTCCAGGCCCTTACATCCTTTAAGGTAGAAGCTGCCAGATGCTGGGTTATCCTGATTGCTTCCACAGTATTAAAATTGATTCTTCTTGGCAGCTTGTAATATTCTCCTTGATCTGGGAACTCCAGAACCTGGCTATTAACATTCTTAGAGGTTTTCTTTTTGCGATCTTTTTCAAGAGGTGATTGGGGAATTCTTTCAAGTTCTATTTTGCCCTCTGGTTCTAAAATATTAGGGCAATTTTCCTTAAGAATTCCTTGAAGGATGATTTCTAGGTTCTTTTTCTGATCATGGGTTTCAGGAAGTCCAATAATTTTTTAAATTGTCTCTCCTGGATCTATTTTCCAGGTTAGTGTTTTTCTCAAGGAGATATTTCACATCGCCTTCTATTTTTTCATTTGCTTAGATCTGTTTAATAGTACCTTTATTTCTCATAAAGTCATTTGCTTCCATTTGCTCCACTCTAACTCTGAAGGAATTATTCTACTCAGTGAACATTTGAGATTCTTCTTCCATCTGGCAAAATCAGCTTTTTAAGGCATTCTTCTTCTCATTGGTGTTTTGGCCCTCTTTTGCCATTTGAGTTCATCTATTTTTAAGATGTTATTTTCTTCAATCAGGATGTTTACTCTCTTTTCATGATTTTCTTGCATCATTCTCATTTCTCTTTCCAATTTTTCTTCCACTTCTCTTATCTTTCAAAATCAAAATCCTTCTTAAGCTGCTCTATGGCCTGTAACCAGCTTACATTTTTTCTTGGAAGCTTATGGTGTGGGAGTTCTGACTGTGTTATCTTCCTCTCATTCCATGCTTTGATCCTTTTTGTCCCCCAGAAAAAGAATCTAAAGTTCGATTGCTGAGTTTGGTTTGTTTCCTTTGCCTGCTCATGTTGCCAGTCAGTTAATTTGATTTTTGAGCCATAGTAGAACTCTGCTTTCAGAAGGGTGATCTTTGTCTGAAATTGCTAGGCTTTTTGCAGCTGCCAGAGCTATTAGGAGGCGCAGTCTCTGCAGCCCCCTCCAGCCTTTGCTCACAGTTCATGCACCTCAGGACCAAGACCACCCACCCATGACTGTGATCCAAATCCAGGCCAGTTAAGGCAAGAGCACTTAGCCTCTGAATTTTTGCTTGGCCCCCCTGCAATCTGCAGGCCAGGAGTTCTGACGCACCAATGTGAAGGCGGTGGCAGGGCCTTTTGCTTCAGCTGCTTTCTTGCCCTGGGGGTAGACAGCTGTATCTGTTTTTCTCCCCCTGATTTAGCCGAGTTCCACTGACCTTTCACTTTGTCCTTGTTTCTTATGGGTTGATAAATCTGGAAACTGCCACAGCTGTCGGTGATCTGCTTTCCAGTAGTGTTCCTGCAGCAGCGTACCCTGACTGCCCTGGGGCTAAGCCACAGTTTCAGACCAGGCTGGGCTAGCCTCCCAGTGCTCTGTGATGAGCGCTTCCTGTACCAACTGCTGGGCTTCCCCCAGTGGGAGATACATTTTTCTGTAATTTTATGATCTCTGGAATGAGCTCTACAATTTGTTTAGACTCATACTTTATAGGTATTTGAGATGGTTATGGTGGGAGCTGCAGAGTTCTCCTGCTTCTACCAATTTGTTTTTTAAATAATGAAATTATATGTATGTGAAAGAAGGAGGCATCATGGGACAGTGAAAAGAACAATGGCTTAGGATAAAGAGGACCTGTATTTCATTTCAAACAAAGACATGAACCAAGCACCCTCCCTCCTCCACCTCCTACCTTTTCAGCTTTTTGTGCCTATGAGTTGTCTTCCCTAATTAAGCTATGAGTTTCTTGAGGTCAGAGACAGTCTTTTGTTTTTCTTTGTATCCCCTTTACACTAAGTAATTATACTAATTACACTAAGCAGTGTAATTAGTATATTACTAGATGGCATAATAAATGTTTATTGACTGACTCACTTCTGTGACCTCATCCACATCACTTAACGTTCCCAGGGCCTAACTATCCTCACTTGTAAAATGAAAGGATAGATGAGATGTACTCTGAGGTCACTCTTAACTCTAGACCTATGACCATATTATTGGAAGTAGCAATGAATGTTAATTTAATCTGTGATATATGATTGAAATAGCCACCTGACACTTGAATTATTTACTAAATGTTACATATTCTTCATAAATATTTTTGGAAGAGCTTATACAGTCAGATTCTGTTTAACTTAGGAAATGGTACAGATTCATATTTTCTGAAATCTATTTTTTTCCAAAATTGATAAAAATATTGACTAAGAAAGTCATAGCTTTGGTTTTTGTTGTTGTAGTTTTTGGTCAGTATGTTCTAAGTTCATTTGCTGATGCTAAAATCGATCCAGGAAGAATTGAAATTAAAAAGGTGAAAAACAAACAGTAGTTGAGAAACACTGGATATCCTTTTTTAGAGTGATTATGTTTCTCCTGAAGCAAGACCTTAGTTATTTACTCACTCATTAATTATAAGTCTTTCACAGTTGTGTAGGAAAAATAATCATCCTTCATGGATAAGAAATCAAATGTATCATTACACTACTGCATAAATCACAGCTGCTTCAGAATTCATTATATGGGATATTAATTTCATATTTGACTTCATACAAGCCCATAGATTTTTTTTTCCTGAAGCAGCAGACTTCTTCCACCAATTTCAGTCTTTTCCCAATTTCTGTGGTTATCCAAACTCATAAAATGTTTTTCTATTTAAAAAAAACTACAAGTGAAGTATCCAGCAGTACTTTGTGGAGGTTGTTTTAATTAATACCTTTTGCTTTTTTGTGCTATAGTCATTTTTACTAGTGTTCTTTTGTTCTGCCATAAAATCTTCTCTAACAAAAACAAACAAACGAAAAAAAACAAAACAGTTCATTAAAAACTCCCATCACAAAGCATCTGACAGAGGACAGGATATAAAGTTTCATCATTTGCAAAATGAAAGTTTTGGGACAGATGAAATCTCTTGAAGACTTCAAATGGTTATGGTTGCAATTTGGTGATAGTAATCTTTTTTGGCAACATGAGTTTTACTTTATTTTTCCTTATTAGAGAAATGACAGAAGGAATAGGAGTAGGATCTAGCTATCAATCCATATCTTTCTCTCTTTCTCTACTTACTCTCTCTTTCTCTAAGTTAATCATCTATCTGTCTATCTGTCTATCTATTTATCTGTCTGTCGGTCTGTTGGTCTATCATTTATCTTATCTATATATATTTTCATTTATTTTAATGGGAAGCCATGAAGGAGAAATCAAAGAATAAAGCTCTGGGATTTTTTTTAAGCTTTTTTTTTTTTTTTTTTTTTTTTTGAGAAACAACATAGATTTTTATTCTGTGCAAAATGATGGCTTGGAGGTGGAGCTTTGGAGGGTAATAGCAAAGTGTGCCAGAGAGATATATTTTTTTTTGGTTTTTTTTTTGTTTGTTTGGTTTTTTTTGTTTTTTTTTTTTAAATTTTAATTTATTTTCTTGGTTACATCATTCATTTCCACAGGTTTTGAGTTACAAATTTT
>CM053601.1:96458852-96476425 GCA_028646575.1 Pseudocheirus occidentalis | reverse complement strand
ATCCTGTTCATATCTTCAATCAGCTTCACTAAGAAACCAAATCCAAAATCTGTTTGTTTCTCCAAAATTCTCCTGCTTATAAACACTGGCCTTCTCCCAATTGAACAGGGGAGTGTCTCAGCCAATGGCATTCTTCCAGGTCAACAGGGGAATTCACACCTTTTCACGGGGGGGGGGGGAAAGGGGGGGTGGAGGGGGGGAGCCTGGGGTGGGTGGAATTCACACCTTTTCACCAATGGACAGAGTTCTACACTTAGCCCTAAGTTACTAGGATCTACTTCACCCTAAGTATATCAAACAAATTGATTACCATTACAACACTAGAAAGCATAGGCATAAATGGAGTCTTCCTTAAAATAATAAGTAGCATCTTCCTAAAACCATAAGCAAGTATGATATATAATGGAAATAAATTAGATGCATTTCCAACAAGATTAGGGGTGAAACAAGGATGTCCACTATTACCCTTCCTATTCAATTTGGTACTAGAAATGTTAGCAGTAGCAATTAGAGAAGAAAAAGAAATCAAAAGAATAAAATTAGGTGAAGAAGAGACTAAACTATCTTTCTTTGTAGATGACATGATGATATACTTAGAGAATCCTAGAGAATCAAGTAAAAAGCTACTTGAAGTAATAAATATCTTTAGCAAATTTGCAGGATATGAAATAAACCCACAAAAATCCTCAGCATTCTTACATATTTCTAAAAAAGCCAAACAGTAAGAAATAAAATTATTGTAGATATAAAACATTTGGGAGTCTACTTGCCAAACAAACCCAGGAACTCTATGAACAGAGTTACAAAACACTTTTCACACAAATTAATTCAGATCTAAATAATTGGAAGAATATAAGTTGCTTGTGGTTAGACTGAACTAATATAACAAAAATACAATTTTACCTAAATTAGTTTACCTGTTTAGTGCCATACTAGTCAAACTACCAAAAAATTATTTTCTACAGCTTCGAAAAATCGTAACAAAATTCATCTGGAAGAACAAAACATCCAGAATATAAAGGGAATTAATTAAAAGAAATGGTAGGGAAGGTGACCTAACTGTACCAGATTTTACAATATATTATAGAGCAGCAGTCATCTGAACTACTTGGTACTAACTGAGGAATAGAGTGATATATCAATGGAATAGAATGGGTACACAAGACACAGTAGTCAATGACTATAGTAATCTATATTATATATAGGATTGTTTGATAAAGCCAAGACTCCAGCTTCTGGGATAAGAACTCATTATTTGACAAAAACTGATGAGAAAACTGGAAAATAGTATGGTGTAAACTGAACATAGAGCAATATCTTACACCATATACCAAAATAAAGTCTAAATTGGTTAATGATTTAAATATAAAGGATGATAATGTAAGCAACCTGGGAGAACAAGGAATAATTTACCTGTCAGATTTATGGAGAAGGGAAGAATTGATGGTCAAACAGATAGAGAGTATTACAAAATGCAAAATGGGTAATTTTGATTACATTAAATTGAAAATTTTTGTACAAAGTCAATGTAACCAAGATTAGGAGAGAAGCAGGAAATTGCGAAAGAATTTTTACAGTTTCTCTGATATAGGCCTCATTTCTAAAATATACAGAGAACTGAGTCAAATACATAAGAATACAAGTCATTCCCCAATTGATAAATGGTCAAAGGATATGAATAGGGAGTTTTCAGAGGAAGAAATAACAGATATCTATAAACATATGAAAAAAATGCCCTACATCACTACTGCTAAGAGAAATGCAAATTAAAAAGTACTCTTAGGCACTATATCTTACTGGTCAGATTGGCTAAAATGACAAAACAGGAAACTGACAAAAGCTGGAGGAGATGTGGGAAAATTGGAACATTAATGCATTGTTGGTGGAGTTGTGAACTGATCCAACCATTCTGGAGAGCAATTTGGAACTATATCCAAAAGGCTATTAAAATGTGCATACCCTTTGATCCAGAAATACCACTTCTAGTGCTATACTCCAAAGAAATCATTCAAGTGGGAAAAGGACCCATATGTAGAAAAAATATTTAGGTCAGCTCTTTTTGTAGTGGCACAGAATTGGAAATCAAGGTGATGTTCATCAGTTGGGGAATGGCTAAAGAAGTTGCATATGAATGTAATGGAATACTACTGTGCTATAAGAAATGAGGAGCAGACGGACTACATCATAACCTGGAGAGACTTATATAAAGTGATGCTGAGTGAGGGGAGCAGAACCAGGAGAACTTGGTACACATTTACAGGCACATCATCTCTATGTCAACTGAGCTTGATGAACTAGGCTCCCCTCAGGAATGCAAGGATATAAAACAACTGCAAAGGACTCATGATGGAAAAGGCTATTCACATCCAGAGAAAGAATGTGTCTGAATGTAGATTGAAGCAAACTGCTTCCTCTCTCTCTCTCTCTTTTTCTTTTTTGTTTTGTTTCTTCTTCCCTGTTATTCATTCCTTAGGTTATTACTCTTCTTTACAACTTCACTAATGTTTAATTTGAGGGTATATGTAGAACCTATATCAAATTGCATGCTGCAGTGGTGGAGAGAAGTTGGGGGAGAGGCTAGGGGAGAAAAAAAATTGGCACTCAAAAACTTGCAGAACTGAATGTTGTGAACTAATAGTAAATAAATATAAAAAAACAAAACAAGAAAAACAAAACAAAACAAAATCTTGACTGAACAATTCCCATTAATAAAAGTATTTGTTCTGTAAAATTTAGACTTAGTTAAAAGGCCACACCCAAGCATCTAGAAAGCCACATGTGACTTAGAGGCTACAGGTTCCCCACCCCTGCTCTAGCCCCTATGATTTTATGGAGGGAGCTAAGTGTTCTGTTAGATAGTGTGCCAGATTTTGAATAAAAAGACCTGAATTCAAGATCTGCCTAAGGCTTACTTGGCCTGATCCTGGGAAGACACATAACCTCTCAGCCTTAGATTCCTTATCTGTAAAATGAGGATAACAATAACTATTTCATGGAGTTTTGAAAATGAAATGTTACTATATGGAAAAGTAAACCTTAAATCAATTTTTATTATTTTTAATAATAGTTTAATATTCCCTCAGACTACCTCTTTGTATCAATTAACCAAAAGCTTCAACAGTCTCTTCCTTTGTACATTCATGGGATCTTTTTTATTCATTTCTCCTTCATACACCCTTGCATCCGCAACAAGTTAGTATTAACTCATCTAAACAAATATTCTATTTTATTTTGGTTTGTGTGTTTCCCCATAAGTGACATTACTTATCCAGCAGGATCACCACCTTTAAATTTCTAGCACTGCCTTGGGAATAATTGATGAAAGAGCTCTTCCCTTTCTCACTTCAGTAAAGAAATAGATATCTTCTTATTGCTTCCTATTTGTCAGCTTCCCCCTTACCCCAGCATCCTTAAAATCTATCTATCCTTCCTGTTGGCCATGAGGAATAATAATGACTCGCTGGGGGGGGGGGGGGGTAGGTGGTTCGTGAGTAGATGTATCTTCTCCACCTCCTTAAATGGGTCGCTGTGAGCACATGGCCACCTACTCAAATCTGTGTGTTGGATTGGGATACATCCTATTTCTGTCTCTTTTTTTTTTCTTTTGGTAAAGAGGGTTCTGAGATCGCGAAAGGCAGAATGTGTCTTTCCTCTGTTCAGACACGGGAGCAATGGGGTTTATGTCTCTGAATAGATGCCGTGGTGCAATACTGGCAGGGACAACATTAGGCTAATGGAGAGGGAAAGGATCACCCACTCAGAGAGAAATCAACAAAGAAACACACACGTGTTGATCGAGCTGTCCTCCACTGACGTTAAAAGTAAAAAGTAGTTCTTTTGCAAATGCTCTAATGAGGCTTTTGTACTTGTCCCTCAACTGATTGCAATCATTCTATTTTTTTTAATTGTTTAGTGTTCAGCTTTTCTGTATGGAATTAAAACTCCTGTTCCATCCTGAATTCAAGTTTGTACTCAGTGTATGTTTTTAAAGATACTTTAGAGTGGAATGTAAAGATCCTTGAAAGTAGAGCAAAAAACAGAGTTCTGGAATATCCGCTAACAATCTAGCTCCGCTACTGAGGAGACAGACAACCCAAAAAGGATGAACATTGGGCATAGCATGAGGAGCAGTAAGGGACAAGGGTTGGTGAAAGTTGTCAGTCCTGTGACTTCAGCCTAAAAGTCTCTGCAAGTTTGATATCTAGACATTCATTCTGGGCTATACTTGATCCAGGATATTCTCCTTTGTAGTTAGAGTTTGAAATTGAAACAATATGAGACATTTGTAGGTCATTCATCAGTTAACAAAAAGTTACTTACTTAGTCACAGTAGGAAAAAGATACTCAATACAGATATGCATCCAGGATGCTGTGAATTGATTCAGCTAAGAAAAACTCCCCTGCCCCTGAGTTGCCTAGTTGTCTGCTAGACAAGCAGCAAAGTGCTCCTAAAGTTCTTTGTGGTTCTTTTATATTCAGGAGACAAGGATGTTCTTTCAATAAACCAAGTCATTAACTCCCTGAAATAATCAAGTCCTAAGTATAGTTTTAACATTGCGGGTGGGGGTGGGGGGAAATTAGCCTAACTTATATGATTGAAGCCATTCAGATATTGTTCCCATCATCACATAAAATGTCAAATAGTTCTTTTGTTCAGCAGGGTGAGAGTCAAAGGCCCTAGAGATTGGCTATGGCTCTGTTAAAATCAATATCCTCTTAGAAGAGCAAAAGGCAGAGATCCTCATTAAATAGCTGTCTTTCATATATTGAATCTAACCTATTTCTTTCTTCATGGGAAGAGTTGAAAATATTTAATTCAGTCCACATTTATTAATTACCTACTTATTAAGCAAATCTTGGTACTGACACTGACTAAATTCTTACTTCACATTTTCATACTGAAAGAAAGAGATTCTCAAAGAAAAATTTGTGCCATGCTATCATAGGCAGGAGCAGAAACATGAATTTCTTGTTTCCTTCTATGCCGTTGAGCCAAAATAAGAATTCTTAAATTACTGCTGGGATAACACTAGTTGCAGAGGTCAGCAAAATATTCTGAGTCTTCTAAAACCACTGCTCATTTTTTTTTCAATACTCATCTTGTACCAGGGCACCAAAGAACTATGGGTCAAGAGGGTATGGATACAAGTGAAAGGAGATTATCTTCTGTTCTGACTATTTATTCTTTAGAACTTCTATCAGCATTTCTATTTCTCTTGAAATTGCTGTGCTTATTGGCATCAAATTAAGAATGGATTTTGACTTGGTTGATTTATCTACCTTGTCTTTAAAAAAGCAGTTTTTATTTTTTGTGTCATGATGCCAATATATATTTAGACCCAGGATCACTTTGGTAAATAACCTAAGGGGAAGTTTTAGTAAACTGCATAAGAGTACTGAGATGCTACCTCATTTATCCATGGTCACACAGCTGGTAATCATATGGGAGAGGGCAAGAACCTAAATCTTCTTAATGCTATATCTCAACCCAAGTACTTCTCCATGCTTTCTCTCACTGACCTGATATAAACTTTTATTAATATTGGCCCATTAAATTTCCTTTTAGCAGTGATCCAGGCACTTGCTGGTGGTGGCTTTAAGTCTCCTGGGTAGAATTTTTAGGAGTCTTATTAGCCTTAGCTTATGTTCCTCAATTCTGCAGTCTTACAGACTTGTCCTGTGAGGGGACTGACTTTGAAAAGGTGAGTGTAAACCTTGCTCATGGAATCCTTGAGTATAGATACCTGTTTTTCTTTGGGGATTTTGCTAGGCCAAGGTATCAGCCTGCAAGACTTGGAGCATGTGTATGAGGTCATTCATTGTTGCCCTTATTTCCATTCCCAGAAAGGTCAGGTAAAACATTCAGGCCCACAAAAGAGACAATCTGGTCAAACCTACATGGAACATAGAGCAAACACAAAGGAAAATCTTATGTAAAGCCAAGTTAGTTATATTTTTATTAGTTTAGAAATGAGTTTTCCTTCTACAATAGAACTTTACTAGACTCTGTGGCTCCCTTTTCCTGCATTCATTGCACAGGTTCTTTGACTTCAACACTTTTCCTTCTGTAATAGCTGACAGGGAAAAGACATCCAGTTTTTTCCTGTTGAATTTATTAGTACCTATGTGATGGAAAATTGATTGTATTCATTCATTAAAACCAAACATAATTTACACTCTCTGTCCATTCACTGTATATTCAGTTACTGCTTTCTTAATTTCACACATGCAATAAGTACCAAATAGATTTTAAAAGGCTAATTGGAATAATAATGAGCAAGTGCAGTGATTTCATTTATAGAATTGGCAAGGTTTTCCCACAGGGTTTTGGAAGGAGAAAGAAGAAAACATGAAATGTGAATACCCTAGATTGCTCTTACAAAAAAATAAGAATATTTATGGGGTTCCCTCTTTCCTGCATATACGCCTGGGACAAATTCTCATGTAGAAATAAGTATAGCTGTGCTCACTCAATGACAATCTTACCTGTAGTTACAATAGAATCATAGATTTCTCAGAGTTGACAGGAACCTCAGAGGCAATCTAGTCCAGTCCATTCAGGATCTGTTTGAAGGTCTCTAATGAGGGGGAAGCCCACTATATCCTGATGTGGTTTATTTCACTTGGGGGGAGCTTTTACTCTGGGCAAGTTTTGTTTTGTTTCCATTCTCTAAGGCAAGCTTTATCTGCCTCTTTGTAATTTCCAACCATTGCTTCAAGGGCAAAGCAGGATAATCTACATGGCAGCCCTTTATAATTCCTGAAGACAGCTATGTTATTCCCATCCTTTCCCCTCAATTCAGTGCACCAGTATTCTGTTCTTCAAGCTGAATGCCTAAGTTCATTTTAACTGCTTCCTTGTGATATAGACATTTTAGAATCCTAACATTATTTTATTTTATATCCAGCTGGTTTTCCTCCATTCTGTACCTGAGATATGGCTGTTTTGAAAGCAACACTTTTTGTTTTGCATGTAAAAACTTCTCTAGCATATAGTATTTGTAAGACAGATAAACAGCACACAGGAGGGATGCTAGCACAGATTCCCTCTGGATCCGGTCAGACAGGAAAGATATCTTCAACAGGGTTAATAATCTTATTTTATTCTAGTCTAGTCTTCTCACAAGGGTTGCTGATAATGGAAGTACAACTCCTACAGCATTTCCTATTCACCCTGCTTGCAGCAGCCAGAGAGAAGAGGAGCCAACTACCACTACATCTCAATGGGGTCAGTCGAGAAAGGCACAGCTTGTACATTTCCCTAAGTCTCCTCAAGCCTCAATGGGAGCTAGTTGAAGATAACACAGATTTCCCCCAAGCCTTATTGGGGGCTGGTCAAGGCCCATACAGCATTCCAGTTTGTACATTCAACCCTAAGGATTTTCCATGCACTGACCAGGGTCCACCTGTTTTATAGGCCAAAGGACAAAGAAGGTATATTGCCAGCCAGAGCCTCACAAATTTACCTCATCTCTTCTCTGTATCTCACTGTACAGTAACAATGAATGCTTACAATTTAAGCACAAATTTTTATATTATTCATCATTATATAATGCTTTGCAAGCATGGTGGAAATGTTTTGAACCATGATCATGAGAACTCATATCTCATACCTGGGAACAAGAGATTATTATCACTATGGATCCTGAGAAACTGAACCCTAAGAAAGAATAATAAAAAATTCACTTTACATACACTAAAATCTACCTTATTTACAAGTATCAATAAGCCAACTAATGGGAAAAAAGTCATTGTCTCCTTTTGCACAGAATGATATAAAGACATTCAAAACTACCTTGTACACACTTATGTTGATCTTACACAAAACAAGCGCCTTAGAAAATGAGAATATGATCAAGCCTTAATGCAGATGTGATAAAAGGTTCTCAAATTGCTGCTCATCTAAGAAAGACATCCCAATTTTAGCTCCTTGAGGACTTGAAATCCATCCTCTGTTAGTTTAAGTTATTAAAGACTATAAAAATGTCATCCCAGAGCATTTGAAGTTTTGATAGTTCCATGAATTTAAAACGTGAGCATTACCAATATGCCTTTTCATTCTACATGATTCATTTCCATTAAGAGACAGTATGTCATGGGGAATAGAGTCCTATAGTGAGATTCATGAAAAGCTACGTTTGAATTGTAATACTATAGGCAAATAATTTAATATCTCAGCTTCATTTTCTTCATCTGTAAAACAGTGACAATATTACCTTCAGTAACTACCTCACTGGGCTGCTTTGAGGCTTAAATGACTAAGGTAAGTTAAGAACTATACAGAAATCATCAATTGACATACAGTTGCTTAAATGATATGCCTAGTACATTTGAGAATTTGTTTGTTAAATGTTGGGCTACCAGTGTTCCACTTGGGTTGTATACTGTCTCTCATCATTGAAACATAACAGGCCTTCCTCTTTTTCTACCACACCTGTTCTCAATATCTTTTGTGGAATTTCATGTATGAAGGTCATGTGTGATGTATTACAATCTACTTATATCCACAGCCCATTACCCTTTTGGGGACTTATAATTCTAACTCTTCTAAAGTGTTGTATTCCATAATTTTCAGGCATATGGTATCTTTGGGTGGTAAAGCAATGGGCCGTAGCAGCAGTGAGTAGTTTGTGATCATTTACAACTGTTACAGAAACAACCATCACTTTAATATGTCTGAAAAAATTTGTTCACAGCAACCTTCTAAGGATGTACGATTAAAAGTATATTTCCCAAATTTGATTTAGCATGACTTCAACTTACTCAAGTACCGACCCAATTCAATGTTCATCTGTATCTGCTATTCAAGTATCAGTGCATAATGACAAACTCTGAATGTATGAGCAATTCATTTCTTTTATTCAGTTTGTTTTTTCATTGCAAATGGTTGGATCAATATTTTTCTATTCCTTTTAATGATGAAGGTTTGTATGTGTTGTTTTTGTTGTTGATGTTTCTGTTTTTATTTTTTGAAATACTGTTAATATCTTATCTATGGATGCTTCTTTTGTTTGGACTTGGGTAGTTCCAGAAACATCTGTAACTGAAAAAAAATCCTATGTACAGCTAGAGCTGTGGGCACGACAGGGCTCTTGGAAGGTATTAAGACATTATTGTCAATTAACATTTTAACACAGGTAAACTTAACAGACTATTCAGCTTCTTACCTTTCAAGGCTTTAACAGATTAAGTTAGCTTGTGATAGGTAGACTTTGACTGGGGGAGGAGAGAAGGTCTGTTCAGCCACAGTGGTGTCCCTGGGCAGCAAAAAGACCTAGAAAAATTATGAAAAAATATAGAGAGGAAAATTAGTGAATCAATTTATCCATCAATCAGAAATCATGCATTAAGTGCTAGATATTTGCCAGGCATTATCCTAGTTTCTAGGGATGCAAAGACAAAGCAAAGAGATAATGAATACAGATTTCATCAGCTTTACAATTTTGTGAGGAGCTAGCACTGTGTGACAGACAGGCAAATATTACTATTCTCATTTAACAGCTGAGAAGACTTGAAGCACTGGACAATTAAATATCTTTCTCATTGTCATTGAGTAAAAGTATTCATTCTATAGTCAAAAACCAGAGCTCCTGATTATCATTCTCTAAGGCTGCTTCTATAACTAGCAACAGCTTCATCTGGAACAAATCTTCAAGGTCACCTAAAAGTTCAACTAGTATAGGAGAAAATACTTTAATTCTTAACACATTTGATGGTATGCCACAAGGGCTAATGATGCATTATTGGAGAAGATATCTTAACCTAGGGTCTGTGAACTTTCTTATTTGGTATTTTAAAAACTGCATCTCAATATAATTGGGTTTCTTTATAGTATTATGTATATTTTCTGCATTAAAAATTTCATGCCCTCCCATCTTTCTGATTTCCCCTTTACTGTCTAGGGTACAATCCTCCCAGTCACTATGGATTTAAACCTCAATGTCATACTCAATTCCTCATTTTCTCTGCTTCTCTGCTTCTCTCTCTCTCTCTCTCTCTCTCTCTCTCTCTCTCTCTCTCTCTCTCTCTCTTTCTCTCTCTCTCTCTCTCTCTCTCTCCCTCTCTCTCTCTCTCTCCTTTCTCCACCCCATATTCAAGCTGTTACTGAGGCCTGTCAAGTCTATCTTAACATCTTTCATAAATGCCACCTTCTCTCCTCTGACACTGCCACCAGCCTGGTTCTGGGCTCTCATCTTCTCATGAATTGCTTTTGAAATAGTTCTCTGTTTGGTTTCCCTACTTCAAGTCTCTCAGGCACTGCAATTAATCCTTCACTCACTTGATCCTCTTAAATGGCCAGTCTGAGCATGTCAACCTCCACCCTCCCCCAGTCAATAAAATTCAGTGATTCGTTATTATCTCTAGGACCAAATGTAAAATCTTATGTTTTCACTTTAAGGCACTCCATGACCTGGTGATGCTTAATAAATGTTCATTGACTGACTAAAAATAATTCTTTGAGAAAGGGTACATAGGTTTTACCAGACTGCCAAAGAAGACTATGCACAGAAAGGTAAGAACCATTGTTAGGCTATCTATTGAAATGGGATAATGTTTATTTATTTTGACCTACTACTGTTAAATGAGCTTATTCTAGAAACACTGAGTTGAAATTCAGGGTTTTACCTTCTATATAACATTAGGAATTGGAGAGAATTCTAGCATTTACTGGAGACTTGATTAACAAATATAAGATTTGTTATTTAGGCTCTATAAACTTATATAATAACATTTTCAATTCATCAAAGAGTAACTTTGGTGAAGATTTAAGGTATACCCACAGTCATTTCCTTCCAAACTTTATCTGACTATGGCAATAGGTTTAATAATATGCATGTTGCCATAGGAGATGATAATTCTATGCAAACTCTACTTGACTATAACTTTCCATAGAAGGAAAATTTCTATGAACCTTAGTGTTTGTTTCTGATAGAGTTTTCTCAAATGAAATTCTCACTTGCGGCAATGCAACATTTGAGATTTTTCTCTTGAAAAACAATTAGTTGCTGTTGAATCTTCATCCCAAATATTGTCTTTTTATTTATTCTCTTTGTCTTATATAATTCCCATCCCATGAGGATTTTTTAAAATCCTCTCCCATCCTCCCTTCATTCCCCATCCTCCCCCTCTTTCTCTCTCAATATCATTCCCAGAAGTCTCCATGGGAAAAGGGAAAAACAGGAATAAAATTTATAAAAATATAGGGAGAAAAGCTCTTGCTTTATAACTGACAAAACAAAAAGCTGAATTTTCCCTAGGGTATCCAGAATTTAAACTGTTGTCTTTGCCTAGGAATCATTTTTAAAATATATCATGTTTCCCTGATATGATCTCATAACTCTTTTTGTTGTAATTCAGTAGTTTCCTTCATGTCCCACTCTTCATGACTCCATTTAGGATTTTCTTGACAATGATACTGGAGTGGATTGCCATTTCCTTTTTCAGCTCATTTTGCAGATGAGGAAACTGAAACAAATAAACCTTGCCAAGGGTCACACAGCTAGTAAGTGTCTGAGGCCAAATTCAAACTCATGAAATTAAGTCTTTCTGACTCCAGACCTGACACTCTATCCACAGCACCACCAGTACTCTGATACTTCTTTTTCTTTCTAATTAAATAGAAATGTCTATAACTGAAAAGACTTAACTTTTTAATCCTACATGAAATCATTACAGCTATCATTTATAGGCATGGAGGCACATGCAATGATGTAAGTGTTATGGAAAGCAGCAAAACTTCATTCTTCATAACTTTCAATCATTTTACAACAGGCTGCCTGGTACAGAGAAATGAGTAGTGGATTTGGAGTCAGATGACTTGGGTTGAAAAACTGCTTCTTCAGGTTACTCTATGTATGATCACAAGTAAGACATTGAGGCATGCACACACACATGTATATATGTACATATGTGTATTTGCATATATGTATACAGTATGTATGCCTATATCTATACACACACATACATACACACATAAATATATGTGTGTATATTTTTTAAAAATTTGGTTCTTTCATATGGCTTCCAGTTTTCTCCTGACTTTACCTAAGCATAAATACTTTCATCCTCATTTCATATTACCTCATGATTCTATATAAGTTAGACTTTGAATTTTTTGTTTTATCTAGATCTAAAGAAATGAAAAGTATTTTTAAGGGCAGAGCATGAGGGGTTTACAGTATAGATTCCTGATTGTTTTGAGATGTTTTCATTCCTCTCTTGTAGTTACCTAGGAAACAACCATGTGACAGAGCTCAATTTTTCTTATCTCACATATACTTGATCATCTTATATTTATGCTATGCCTCCTCAACATGGTCAGCTTAGTTTCAGAAATGTATACAAATTTTCATTTAAAAAGGATACCTTTTTCCCCTCTGATTCTAATGTTTATACATATTTTGGATGGCCTGAGCATTTAGATCCTTTACTTTTATACAACATTACCTCCAATTGATTTGCATTATAGCAGGTTTTATTATGCTGGGGTATGGTTTATTATGTTGCTGATGCATCATATTCAGATGGCTATGAAAATTAACTGGTGTGCATGCTCAGCAGCTAATTTCCAAACTCAGAGCTTTGGGATATATGCTGGACACCCACATTTTTAAAAAGCAAAAAAGATTTAGTCAGTTTATCGTTGACCTTTAACTTTATTTTGTTGGGATTTTTATGATGCCATTAAACCTGTTATGTGTAAATAGTAGATACTTAGTGTTGGAAACATCATGGCTGCTGCTTCCCTGCTGAGAATAAGGGAAGTCACAGCATGAGACTGGGCCTGCCAAGGATTCAACTGGGGGAAAGTAAATATGACTTCTTCCTTTTCTTTTTCTAGTTCTGGATTGATCCATATTTAGAACCAAATATGTAGTGTCCACATTAATGGAATGAAGCTCTGGCACCAATAATACAAGAAGGCACATGACTCAAAACATATTCATTTATTGTGTACTTTTTTTAATCTCTCAGTTTGCAGGAGTTCGAAGGTGAAGTCATGCAATAAAATCTGTTTATCCCATGTGCCCTCCTTACATTCCTATTCAATCTCTTCCTTACTCTGTTACATATTCCACAGTGGAAATCACATCTAAGAGTCTTACTGAGCACCATCCTAATATAAAAGCAAGCTACCTTTTCACTCCTGCTGGTTGGTGCCTTTCTTAGAGGCAATTGCCAAGTAAGTAGCTAATTATTCTAGCTTAAAATTTCATCTGTCTTCCAACTTCCTTTTGTCTAAAATATGAATCACTATGGATACTCTAACTATTAAGTTTTAAGTACTGTATTTGCTTGTAGCCTGAGTCGATTTTATTGCTGTGTAAGAACATCATAATTTTTTTCTTTTAGTTTCATTTTAGGGGCGGCTAAGTGATGCAGTAGATAAAAGTGCTGGACCTGGAATCAGTAAAACTCCTCTTCCTGAGTTCAAATCTGGCTTCAGACATTAGCTAGCTCTGTGACCCTGGGCTACTCACTTCACTCTATTTGCCTCAATTTCCTCATCTGTAAAATGAGCTGGACTATCTTTGTCAAGAAAACCCCAAATGGAGTCACAAAGGGTCAGACACAATTGAAAGGACTCAATAGCAACAGATTCATTTTTAACCCATAGAAAAGTGAAATACAGACACTCCTTGTCCAAGCATATAGTATCTCATCTAGTGGATGACAGCTAGATTTTAAGTTTTTACTTCTACACCAAACTAAGAACACCTGGATAGGGAATTTGATTTCATTAGTAGGGGGAACTCCACAATAAAACCCTCAACCAATTCTTTGCTGAAACTTATGCCATTAGGTAGCTGTCTGAGTCACTGAGAAGGTAAAAGAATTATCCATCATCCCCGAAAGTATGTGAGAGTGGTGAAACTTGAACTCATATTCTTCCTGGTTTAAAGTTCAGTTCTGTGTCTACAATACTATTTTGTCATCTTATTGCTATTAATAAAGATTAAAAAAATTAACTGAGGCTTTTCCATCTCTATCTACGATTATTGACTGTGATGCATTTGGACCACAGATAGTTATGCTAATCAATGGATCCTGCTATCATTTTTATGGCAGAAGCAATATACTTTAGGGGTTACTATACTAGACATAGAATCAAGAAAACTCGGGTTCAAATTCCACCTTTGAGGTTTTCTAACTATATGAGTCAAATCACTTCACCTACTATTTCACAATTAGTAAATCGTCATTGTTTGGAGATTTGTTTGTGTCATTAGCTATTAGCCATAACACCTTCTTAGACATTTTGAAGGAATTAAAATGATTCTGCTCTTCAAGCACTGTTTTTTGAGGGATGTAATCTTGAGAAGTTCTACGAATTCAGAGAGAAATTTCCAAAGGGATTCTACATAAAGATGTTTTTAATTTTTCTTAATTGCCTTATGTGTGAATATCTTTCACTTTAAATATGATGATTTAAATATTCATTTTCTAAAATAAAGGGAAAAAAATCAGTATCTCAGTCATTCTACAGTTTGATGTTTTATATTCTTTAATTTTTTTCAGTAAGAAGGTTATAGAAACATTGTATTATATTCACATCCATGTGATGTGACCTAACTCATGTCTTATGAAGAATAAAAGTTAGAGCAAGCACAGAGAAAAATGCAGTTTCCTTCAAATGAAACATGGTTAATGGATTCTGATGCATGATCTTCACATTCTTTTCCAAATCAATGCCTTCCCTTCCCTGAAGTCTTCTCCCTTTCCTGAGTAAAGGAAAGAGAGTATAGTTTCTTCCCTTTTCCCCTCACCCTCTCTTTTTATTCTCCCTTCTCCTTTGCTTTACTCCTTTGCCCTTCTTTTCTTTCTTTTATTCTTCCCTTCTTTCCTTTCCATTTCTTTCCAACTGTTTCCTTCTTTTCTTTGTTTTTCTCCTTTGAGCACGTAGTGGCAGATGCTCAAGTTATGTAAGTCTTTAGGGAATATAGAACATTCTAGTTAAGAGTCTGGCCTTTTCTGTTTTTCTATTTTCTTTTAAAGCACATTATTTACTCTGGAAATTGTAATATACCTGGTAAGGACAGAGCTTAATGAGTTTTACAGGTATAATGCAGATCTAATTTGTTTAAAAATTAGAATTTACATCATCGTGATATGGCAGATTGTACATGATTGTTTATATGACATAAATACATATATATTTTGAAAACATTACTCATTATCATTTCCATGAATGCTTTATAGAAAATGTAACCCCAGCTCCATCTGGTGGCCATATGTCTGTGTCTGGATGGATGGATGGATGGATATGTGTGTATATGTGTATATGCGTATGTTTGTATATGTATGTGAGTGCATCCTAAAAAGAAGACACATCTTGTGTTTTTCCTTGTTTCTATTGTTCTTATATAGTGTCAGATCTTCTTTTACCTTTCCATTAATTCCCTTTAAAAATAAGTTTAATTCATCACTTTATACTTTCAAAGTAAAATATGTACTCATCTATATATTTATCTATATTAATTATTCTATTTATCTAATTAACAAATCTAGCTCATAGGTTGAACAATGTACAACCCTAAGGATATATTCTGAAATCCCTATTGCTTTTCTAATTTATGTCCATAACCTCTTCACAAGTATAAAAATATGAAATTAAATGGGAATTATAAAAATTATATCCTATCCCTTATGGTATCTGGATTTAGTTATATAAAATTGTAATCTTTAAACTTGAAACACAAGATCAACTCAATTTAAGAAATATTAAGTAAAGCACCTTCTATATGCGAGGCACTGTTGTAGATAGGAGAGTTAAAAAGACAAATACATTTACCCTACAATCTAAAAACCTATTATATTTATGCAAATTAAAGGAAGATCCTTTTAAAGAGACTTTAGAATACTGTGTTTCAGAGACTCGAGACTCATTCTCAAAAGTATTAGTGTTCCTTCCACTGATGCCAATTTATACTCCTTCTTATTATTAGACAGTTTCACTGTCAGGGAAAAAAAAACTCATCCCCAATGGCCAAACTTAAAATATACATACCTTTACCTACCCACAGTTTTACATAACTTTGAAAACAACATTTAGGTTTTGATTCATGGAACTTCCAAATTAGTTGCTTATTTAATGAAGGGACTAATTAATGCATCCTTTAATGACCAATATTTCCAAGAACGGAAATCTAAACTCTCTGAAGTCAAGGATTTTTGTTGGTTTGTTTGTTTCTTTATATAACTACAGTCTAATAAATTGTCTTGTTAATAGTGTTTTGTTAGAAAAAAAGTTTCTTCAGTTGGATTGAGAATTATAAAGGTCATTACCTTATTATCACAGAATGAAGTGATCCAGTTATGGGTTGGCAGGTTTTTTTTTAAACACATCGGTGGGGGAATTAAATAATTAATAATTAAATAATTAATAATTAAATAATCAAAGATTGCTCATGTCATTTGCAGTCACTTTCAGTACCTTAAATAACAAAATTAGATTTATGTCTCAATAATTCTATATGGTCACCTTATTAAAGCACATCCCTGAACAGGAAGTGGACCAGCAAAGCCAGCATATTGGTTTTGGTTATTTAAACCATTTATATATATACATATATATATATATACACACACACACATATATACATATTTATACATATGCATATATGTAAAATTTCTAAAAGGCTAGTCCACTTCTAATGATCAGTGGTACTCCTAAAACCAGTCAAATGAATCCATTGTTTAAGGTTGTCTTCACCTGAAGCAGAAATGGAATTAGGATTTAATGTTCTGCATCTTCAATTTGTTACATGTTTCGTGAGGCCAACATTGTGCGCTGGATAATTAGATCCTCCTCTGTGAAAAAATTAAAATATTTATGGCAGTGAAAGACAATGAATATGTCCTTTGTTTCACTCATTCATTAAGCAACTAAATACAGCTCTACACTAAGTTCCACATCAGCCAACAGTATAATTTTCCGTGTTTCATTTAAGTTACTATTTCCATTCTCATATACTTCTGGATTTGATTTATAAATAGTTCTGAGATAAGCCACTGTCTTGCTACTATTCTTTTATATTAAATATTCTGCAACATTGTCTATACTCTCATTTTTTTAAACCCTATGAATAACTGCAAACATAGATAAGATATTAGGAGTAATGATAGATTTTTATTGTTATTTTAAAAAATTCCTTCTGTCAGAGATCTTTATTTTGAAAGTTTCTCATACTGTGTACCATAGCCATTATGACTACTCGGCATAGTAAAAACTATTAAATTTGCATTATTAATATTTTTGGATCAACATGATATCTAGGTAATTATGGGCAATGATTTTATCTGTGATAATATTCCAGTTCTAATATTTTACTAAATTATAAAGGTTTGGAGTTTATATTTGTAAGAAACACCCTTATTATCTCTTAGTTCATAAAGGATAGTGAGCTCTTAAAGTTCAATTATGACCCCTTGATTTTGTTTTTTTAGGTAGTTAGCAGGTGCTAATTTTTTTTACATGTTTGGTTATATGTTAAAAGCTTCTAGCATTTTTTAGGCCCTCTTTATTTCCCTTTCTGCAGTATCTTATCTGGGAACTCCTATCAACTCCTATA
>CM053601.1:96387176-96449027 GCA_028646575.1 Pseudocheirus occidentalis | reverse complement strand
TGGCCTTCTCCCAAGTCAACATGGTTCAGGGGAGAGTCTCAGCCAATAGCATTCTTCCAAGTCACAGGGGAATTCACACCTTCTCACCAATGGACAGAGTTCTGGGAATTCACACCTTATCACCAATGGAGAGAGTTCTATACTTAACACTAGATTACTAGGATCTAATTAACATCTCATCAAACAAATTAATTACCATTACATTAAGGTAAGAGCACTTAGACTCTAAATGATTGCTTGCCTGCCCTGCAATCTGCAGGCTGGAAGCTTCTGAAACAGCCACATGAAGGTAGCTGCAGGGCCACTGCTTCTAGCTCTGGAGGCAGTGTGGCCAGACCATGTCCTCCAAATTTAGCTGAGCTCCACTGACCTTTTCCTTTGTCATTGGCTCTTATGGATTGGTAATTCTGGAAATCACCATAGCTGTGGGTGATCTGCTGTCCTGAAAGCTCCAGCTGGACCTTCTCCTTGATACCCTGGGGCTGAAACCACATGTGGCTGGGCTCTGCTCCCAGTGTCCTGCAATGAGCCCTTTCCATCCATCTGCTGAGCTGCCTTTAGCGGGAACTTTGTTTCTCTGTCATTTTTCTGGATTCTGGAGCTGTAAAAATTCTTTGTAGTCATATTTTATAGGTATTTGAGGTGGTTATGGCGGGGAGTCACAGAGTTCTCCCATTTCTACACTGCCGTCTTGACTGTCATAACTGGTGTTTTCAAAGGAAGAAGTTTTTGTATTGGTATTTGGAGTACATACTAGCAGTTGCCAGAAATGAAATAATTATAATCATTTGAATCCTCCCTCTCACATATACTTGCACATTATTTTCTTGAAATTATGCCTATTATAAAACTTCATAATATAGCAACTTAAGGTTTCATTTCCTCACAATAACCCTATAAATCTCTGTTTTATAGCTGTTGGGAACTGAAATTCAGAAACTATCTTGCCCTAGTTCACACATAATGGAGTCAGGATTCAAACCATGGTATCTCTGATTTTAAATCAGAAAGCACTTAGCTCACTGCCTAGCACTTATACTCTATATAATGCTTATTATTCCCTTCTTTATAATCTGACACTTCCATCACCCCTACATTTCAGAAAGTGATATTACTACCACACGCATAAGGAACTAAATAAAATAATAGTAAAGAGAAGCCATAGTGAGTATCCACTTGGAATTAGTAATTTTTGACATGTAATGAAATACCATTACATAATTTGCAGATGATATAGTTGGGAAGGATAGCTAATTAAAACATCAAATATCAGGATTAGAGTTCAGAAACTCCTTAATAGGGTAAAAGATGAGATAAATGTAATAAGAGGAATTTAATAAAGATAAACATAAATTTCTCCACCTGGATTAAAAATATGCACATATATGATGGGAAATCTTGCTAGACATTAGCTCATATACAGCAAAAATCTTCTGAATTGAGTGGACTGAGAGACCATTGAGAGTCAACACAACAACAGGGTTAAATCTGATGATGAATGTATAGAGGAATACTACTCAGTATAAAATAGAATGTATTCCTACTGTAGTCTGGTCATTTATATAGGAATGGAGAAAAGCATGTGCAAGAAAGTACAGAACAAGAAAAGTAATTCTTTGCTCTGGGTAAAGTAAGTAAACCAGTTTGGCTAGAATATATTATGAATATATGGGAAAAACATGAAATGAGCCAGACCATGAAGGGAATTAAATGAAAAATTCAGGAGTCTCTATTTTATCCTAGCAGTTATAAGGAACTATTCATATTTCTTAATTGGAAACTGCCTAACTAGAGATCTTGTTGATTAACATAGATTTTTAAATTCCATAGGTGGAAGATGAAAACAAGGTCTGATAACAGAAAATAAGCACAAAAAGTGTGGTACAGTATCTATTATAAGGCTGTGAGGTAAATCTCAGAAGAAGCTGAGGCTGGTGAGAGAAGCCAAGGATAATTTTTTTAAAAAAGCTTTTTCTAAGAAAACACTATATATTGGGAAAAAAAGCAAGAGGGCCACTGCTCAACATAGATGACTCATTACTTCCAAAGAGAAGATGTTCAATTTTTATCTTCTCTTTTCTCTGCCAAAGCAATTGACTTTGGAGTTGAAAAGACAATACAAACATAGCTAATAGAAATTTGCTGCCCAAGATAAATAGGGAGATAGTGAAACAGTACTTCCCAGCTTTTGAGGAGTTTCAGTCAATACTAAGATAAGGAAGATGAAAAACTTAAAGTGGCCTTGGTCTTCATTAAGAAAGGCATCCCGTCTAGAACTAACAGTAATGGTCCTTGTATCCTTCTAACTCATTGCCTTTGCACTCACTTTTCTTCTGTGTATGAAATGCTGTCCCTCCTGACCTTTGAGTCTTAAAGTTTCTGACTTCTGTTAAGACTCAAATGGAGCACCATTTTTCCCAATAAAACTTTCCTTTTACTTCTAGGTGCTAGTGTCATCCCTTATAAGATCACCTTTTCATTTACTGCATATTCAGTCTGTTTATTTTGATTAATATGTGTGATGCCCCCCATCTGAATGTAAGTTCTGTCAGGGTTGGGAATGTTTTTGTTCCTTCTGTTATCCACTCTCATTATCTATCTACCTCTTCCATAGTAAATGCTTAATAAATACTTGTTGATTGATTTGTGCTCTCTATCTTGCTCAGCTCATAGGTAGACAATTGTGTTAAATTCAGGATGGTACGCTTAAAGAAGAACATTAATGAACTAGAACATGTCAGGATGGGGTTAATGATCACAGTGAACAAAATACCTTGGAGTCATGCTATGTCAAATTCCATTTTGGAAGAGATAATGATGTTCAGCTAAAAGAGAAGATATGTTGTTTCTGAAGGGGAGAGGGTATGATATGATAGTATTTTCAAGTATCTGCAGCACAATGATGCTGAAAAGGGGTTTTATTATTCTTTTATAAGTGTGCACAATTAGGAACAATAAATGGAAGTTTCAGGAAACAAATGCAATGTAAAGGAGGAAAAGTTTTAACTATCAGAGCTAATCACAATGTAGATTTGGTTGTCTCTGTATATAGTGGGTTTTCTATTACTGTTGGTCTTCCATCAAGGGTTTTGTGAACATATGTTGGATATGTTGTAAAGGGAACTTTTATGAAGGTACGACTTTTCCTCATTAATGTTTGAAATCCCTTCTCATCCTAAAATACTATTATTCTTTAACTTGCCTAATCTAATAATTCCTTAAATGTGTAAATTTATTAAAAGGAAAATGCAACGTGGTTTTCCCCTTTTAAAAAGTTCAAGAAGTAGTTAAACGGTGAGAGAAAACTTTAAATAGCAGTTGGCATTTTGAGGGGTAGAGGTTTGGATATTATGAAAGGAGGGTATGAGCCTTCCAAAGTATAATTTAACGGCTTTCACATTTCTTTTTGCAGCCATAATTTATGAGTTGTTACATATGCACATGTATATAAGTTTTATGAACACTGACAGGTAGTTTGTGGGAAGAATGCATAAAGGATTTGGAAAGAAAGGCTGAGATGTAGAAACTGTCAATGGTAAAATTTACATATATGATTTTACATAGTTTCTGTTGCCATAATTTAAACTAAACCACATATACATTCTTTCTCTCAGCAAAGATTGTTGAGTTTTAGAAACAGATTTTGTAATATTCAAGCATAGTGTTGAGGGCATCCGTTAAATGTCCATCTGAGAATAGCATTGTGCTAAATATTATATAATACAAGGGCTATAGCTAGAATTTTTTCATAATACAAGTGTATATAGCTTGCTAGGGGGACATAGCAACAAGAACAATACTTCTGGGGAGGTGAAAACAAATGCATAGATAGCATGCATGACCCTAGTACTGCATTCCTTTTTGTTTTTTGGATTCAATGACTTACCTTGCATTATTTCTGACTCATACACATTGAGTCAGAAATAATGCAAGGTAAGTCACTGAATCCAAGTGGTCAATTCGATGGAAATAAAACTAAATAACAGTAACAATGGTAATAACCTCTTGTAAGCCCAAACCACCCAATGTATTATCTCTTCACATAGAATGAAATCTCCCTGTGAGCAAAGGCTATTTTTTTATTTGTATTTTCTTTGTAACTACAGAGCCTAACATGGGAAAAGTTTAACATACTAAGCATTTAATAAATGCTTGTTAACTGAATGTTTGATAGACTGATTTAAAGAACTGTGGAAAACTATGAAATGCATCAGTAAACACTGTAAAATTATCAGTACTTACAGAATATATAGAAAAACATGAACTGGAACCTAAAATTATACTCTGAAAAGTTTAATATTTTTCATACATTGATAGATAGCAAATCCCCATTTTATAAACTTAAAACTTAAATTTAAAAGACTCCTAAGTATCCTGAAACTCTTAACTGGAACTTGCTTCAAATCATCATCACAAATCACAGTGTTGCTTACAGCTGAATGGTCATAATACCGATTGATAAGGAGTAAAGAACATTGCTCAAGTCAGCGAGGTGTCACAGTGGATGGAGCAGCTGGACTTGGAGTCAGTAACAACTGAGTTAAAATACCATCTTAACTTACCAACTGTGTGACCAGTTAATCACTTAATCTCTCAGCCTTGGTTTTCCTCATCTACAAAGATAATCAGATAATGACAGTACCACCTTCCTGGAATTATTATGTAAATATGTTATTAAGCAATATTTGTAAAGCACATTACAATCTTTAAGATGTCATAATATTAGCTATGATTATTAACAAATACTGACAAACAACTTATTATTGACAAACACTTCTCAAGCTAGGTAGAACAAGGATGTCAAATTCATGAGGCAACAGAATGGGTGAACATATCTTATCTTTTGTCCTGTTACCTGATGGAGTTGTACTAATTATGTTTGTACTGAACTTACAGAGAATGAGCTTATATGTTTATATTTGGGTGCTAGTAAAAAAAAACAACACAGTGATTTTATCCATCTGTACAACAAGAATAATAGAATAGTTATTTATAGGCATATTTCTATCTGAACCCTACTACCACTATTCCTACTAATGTTTCTGCAGAACTTGAGTTGATATTAATTCTCAGAAGTTAAAATTATCATTCTAGGTCTTTCAGAAGGAAAGGTAATAATCTAACTGAGGAGAAAACTCACAATATGGAGGGAAATCCTTTCTCACAGGTTCTTACATACAAAGCCAAACACAGTATATTTATTTTCACTGTTTATGTTTTCATTTTTTTTATTTTTGGGTTTTTTTTTTAGTTTTCAGCATTCACTTTTACTAAATTTAGAATTCGATTTTTTTCTTCTCACTGTCTTCCTCCCCTCTACCCTTTCCAAGACAGCAAGCAGTCTGGTATGTTATAAATGCACAATCACATCAAACATATTTATACATATGTTACCATAATTTAAAAATAGTCATGTGAGCATTATTTTTGTCAACATAAAGTTGCTGGAGAATTAATTTAGGAGACAAAATGAAGGAACATA
The DNA here is from genome assembly GCA_028646575.1 of Pseudocheirus occidentalis. Taxonomy (NCBI): domain Eukaryota; kingdom Metazoa; phylum Chordata; class Mammalia; order Diprotodontia; family Pseudocheiridae; genus Pseudocheirus; species Pseudocheirus occidentalis. The sequence continues at coordinate 96,443,545 of CM053601.1, read as the reverse complement.
CTTTTCTAGCTCTGAAAATCTTATTATTAATATGCTAAGCAGGTTCATCCATATTAAGACCAAGGCATAGGGGGCAGCTAGGTGACTCAGTGAAGAGAGCACCAAACCTGGAGTCAGGAGGACAAAAAATTCAAATCCCACCTCCACATTTAACACTAGCCGTGTGACCTTGAGCAAGTCACTTAACCCCAATTGCCCTGCCCTCCCCACTTCAAAAAGCAAAAAATAAATAAAATGAAATAAAATTTAAAAGATCAAGGTATAGCTAAATCATGCTGTGTTGAAAAAATGCTTGAGGTATCAGATACAGGATACTCAATAATAGTTTGTGTTGATTAGAAAATATTTATTTTTATGGGTAAGATCAAAATAAAGTTTTACCATGCACACAGTGATTACTTTGCTTTTTACAAAGAATTCTGAAAAGCTAACATTCCATTTTTTTTGTACATGACACTGTACTTCTACACTAATAAGATAAAGAAGTTGTGAAATATCATTAGTGTTTTGTTTTATTGATTACCACAGAACTCAAGCTGCAGGGGACATTGGCAGAATTTATGATTCCAACCTTTAGTTTAGAATTCATGTAATTGCAGAGGGCAGGGATTACAAATGGCCAGCTATTCCCAACATAACAAACAGACAACAATTACAAAAGCCATTGAATAAATATTGACTTTTCCTTGTAATTTTTGCATGTTTAAGAGCTTCAGTAGAAGAAAAGGTAACAATCTGACTTAGAAAGAGCAGAAAACTAATATGGGGGAAAACCCCAAAGCATACTCCCAACAAAGACTATAATGTGAGAGGATGATTTCTGTTAAAAACAAACAACTTTTAGGAAGGATTATTATTGCTGTTATTATTGTCATTTTTCCTGAAATAATTACAGGTTATCTTTGTGCATACTGCCAGGTAATTCTAAGTCATTTATATGAAATGGTTTTTATACCACGGAATTTCATTTCATGTCCTACTCAAGTGAATTTTAAACAAGGATCCATATATTTTATTGTGTTTGTGGCTTTTAAAAATATTTTATTTTATCACTAACAGCGTTATTTAGCATTATCACATTTTAGTATTAGCTCAGCATTACTACCTTAGAAACCTATCTTCCTTTCACAGCAAGTTTTTTAATGATGTGTACTGCAAGTTCTCTAGAATGTGAAATCAAACTCCTGAAGTAATAGTTTTATTCATTCAGTTAAAATACTATATAATACCCCAATTGTAGCAACTATTATTTATCGATAGCTATGACTTAGAGTTTTGCCCTCTGATCCTTTCAAAGAGGTCTAAAATATTTTGGCAGCAAAAGAAAAATAGTAACATAAATTTGTTCTCTTAGAGTTAAATATGCATTTTGGTAATCTATCTGATATGTGATAATGATATGGGAGAGCACCATACAGCCATTTGCTTATGCAGGCTCTTGGCTTAACAACTGCACAAACAGCAATTCCTGGGTTCAGGGATTAAGTACTACTTAGTCTAACAGCAATTACCAGGCAGAGGCATGCAGTGATGCTTCTTGGCACAGGCCAATGTTAATGTATTTGAGTATGGTATAACTGTGTAATGGTAATGGTAATTTGAAGATCTTGCCTACCCCTTAATAAGACTAAGGGAATTTGAAGATCTTTCCTATCTTGAAGATCTTCCCTGCCCCTTAAAAGGTCAAATATAATCACATGGAGCCTGTGGTAGGAGGACTTGCTGAAGAGGTGGACCAGGAAGCTGGGAATCAGAACAATTAGAGCTGGAGGGAGGAGAGGATGCAGGAAGGAAACAGATAGGTATGGTTTGGGTCCCTCCCATGTCATGGTGTGTTAACTTCTTTGTTGCAATGATGAATTTGGTTTTCTGGTGTTGGGATTTGACTTCTGGTATCTGAATAAATGTTTTGCTTCTATCTTCTATATAGAGAGTCTGATCCATTTTGGGATTCAGAACTATGCTGGCATATTCACAGTTGCCATTAGTGTTGTGAATATTGTATTGGCGCTACAATCTGTAGTATTGGGTAGTGGTTTTGGAATCAGATGACCTTCTTTTGAAAGCAAATTCTATGCCTTATTACCTTTGTTACCATGGACAGGATACTTATCAACACTCAGAGTCATTTTGCTCTTTTGTAAAACAAAGGGTTAAAATTAGATTATGTCTAATTTCTATTCCAGATATAAAATTATGAAATTATATTTCTTACAGTTTATAAATTAAGGACTTTTTTTTTAGTGGAAAGACGGTCATAAAAATCATATTGGTCTACATGTGATATATATTTTCTTTAGAAATTAGACTTGCATAAAATCTCCTTAGGCTTTTGCTTTTATTTTTTTAAGATTTTATACCTCGAGGGCAGATCCAAGATGGCAGCATAGAAGTAGGAAAACTCCATGAGCTCCCCTTATAACCACCTCAAATATCTATAAAATATAACTCTAAACAAACTTTAGAGCTTAACGTGACAGAGAGAAACAAATCTCCCACTGAAGACATCCTGGCAGGTCAGCAGGAAGGGGGATGAGCCCAGCCCCCAGGAGCCCACAGTTTTAGTCCTAGGGCATCCTGAATCAGCTGTGACTGGAGAGACTTCTGAAGAGAAGATCACCAGCAGCTGTGGCCATTTCCAAAATTATGAATCCATAAATGCTAAAGGAAAAGTAAAAGGGCAGTGTGTATTTTGGGAACAGGGGGATCAAGAGTGCTGTCCTGCCTCTGCCCACCTAAGGGAGAAGCAGCTCAATCTGCTATGTAGCTGCCTCCATGTAGCTACTTCAGAACTCCCAGCCTGCAGATCACAGGGGGATCAAGCAATCAGTCTGAGGGGTAATCACTCTTGCTTTAACCTGCTTGGATCTGATTTACTATTTTGGGTGAAGGTCCTGGGGTATGTGCCTGTGGAGGCTTCAGAGAGGGTAACTAACTAATAGCTCCAGCAGCTGTGAAAACCTCAGAGATTTGGGAGAAAGCTCTCCTCTCTGGAAGCAGAGTTCTACTGTGGCAATAAGCTCAAAACTCAAGTAATTGAGTGTCAAGATAAGCAAGCAAAGGAAGCAAAGCAAGCACAGCAATCCAAATTTAGATTCCTTTTTGGGGGACAAAAAGGATCAAACCATGGAATGGCAGGAAGACAACAAAGTCAGAAATCCTGCACCAAAAGTTTCCAAGAAAAATTCAAATTTGTTACAGACTATAGAGGAGCTCAAGAAGGATTTTGAAAACCAAATAAGATAAGTGGAGAAAAAATTTGGAAGAGAAATAAGAATGATGCAAGAAAATTATGAAAAGAGAGTGAACAACCTGACTGAAGAAAACAACACCTTAAAAAATAGACTAACTCAAATGGCAAGAGGCTCAAAAAGCCAATGAGATGAAGAATGCCTTAAAAAGACAAATTTGCCAGATGAAAAAAAATCTCAGAAGCTAACTGAAGAGAATAATTCCTTTAGAATTAGATTGGACCAAATGAAAGCTAATGACTTTGTGAGAAATCAATATACTATTTAAACAGATCCAAACAAATGAAAAATAGACAACAGTGTGAAATATCTCATTGCAAAAACCACTGAACTGGAAAATAGATTCAGGAGAGATAATTTAAAAATTATTGGACTACCTGGAAACTATGATCAAAAAAAGGACCTAGAAATCATCCTTCCAGCCCCGATGTTTTAGAATCAGAGGGCAAAATAGATGTTGAAAGAATTCACAAATTACCTCTTGAAAAAAGATCCCAAAAAGAAAACTCTTAGAGTATTATAGCCAGGTCCAGAGTTCCCAGATCAAGAAGAAAATATTACAAGACATCAAGAAGAAACAATTTGAATATTGTGGAAGCACAATCAAGGTAACACAGGATCTGGCAGCTTCTACATTGAGGAATCAAAGGGCTTGGAATATGATAGTCCAGAGGTCAAAGGAGCTGGGATTAAAACCAAGAATCACCTACCCAGCAAAACTGAGTATAATGTTTCAGGGGAAAATATGGTCACTCAATGAAATATGGGACTTTCAAGCATTCTTGATGAAAAAACAAGAACTGAATAGAAAATCTGACATTCAGATACAAGAATCAAGAGAAGCATGACAAGTTAAACAAGGAAAAGAAATCATAAGGAACTTATCAAAGTTGAACTATTTACATTTCTACATGGAAAAACGATCATTTTAACCTAATGAAACTTTTTCTCAGTATGAGGATAGGTGATGGGAATATAAATGCACATGTGTGAGTGTTTGTCTATATAAAGGAGGGTATATGGGCATATGAATATGTATGTGAGTGTGTGTATATATGTGTACAGTTATACATAGACAGAGGGCACAGATCAATTGAATAGGAAGGGATGATACTTAAGAAGTGAAATTGAGAGATGCAAGAGGAATATAATGAGAAGAGATGGAAAGAGACAGAATGGGATAAATTATCTCTAATGAAAAAGGCAAGGGAAAACTGTTACAATGGAGGGGAAGTACAGGAAGGCAAAACGGGAATGGGTCAACCTTACTATCACTGAATTTGGCTTAGGGATGGAATGACATACACTCTGAATAGGGTATCTTGCACTACAAGAGAGTAGGAGGAGGGGATGTGAGAGGGGATGATGGAGAGGAGGGCAGGTTGGGGGGAGGGTAGTTAGAAGCACACACTTTTGAAAAGGGACAGGGTCAAAGCAGAAAATAGAGCAAGTAAGGGTCAGGATAGTATGGAGGGAAATATGTTCAGTCTTACACAACATATCCACTATGGAAACGTTTTGTGTAACTACACACATACAATTTATACTGAATTGCTTATCTTTCCAGTAAGGGTGGATGATGAGGGAGGAAGGGAAACAATCTGGAATTCAAAGTTTTAAATTCAAATGTTAAATATATATATATAATTTTTAACATGCAATTGGAAAATAAGATATAAAGGCACTGGGGTAAGGAGATCCATCTTTCCCTACTGGTAAGTCAGAGGGGTAATGGAGGAGGATAGAGCAGATTGGGAGAGGGGGTATACAGTGGGATTGCTGTTTTGGGGTGGTGGGTAGGGGAAAGACAAGGAGAAAATTTGTAAGTCAAAATCTTGTGGAAATGAATGATGTAAATTTAAAATAAACATAAAATTTAAAATTAAAAAAAAATGAAGGATGGACAGTAATGACAACAATTCTGTCCTATATGATTCAGTCCATCCAGAAATCATTAGTACTGAAATTTCTTTACCAAATGGCAACCATTCTGTGTTTCAGCATAAGATCATATCAAACTTGTAGTTGCTACATAAAGGTGTAAACTATTAATTAATAATCTATACTTTGTGGGACAAACATATTACAGTCACAGTTTCTAATTTCCATTTCTATTTCAAATACCTATAAAGATGGCAAGAATTGTTTTAAAAAAAAAGGTTATGTGTATATATTTTTATCACTTCACCAATGCTTTAAATCACTGGTTCTCAACCTTCCTAATGCCATGACCCTTTAATACTCGTATGTGGGTGTATCTGCATATGGGTGGACTCGCCTGGAGACAGAGGAGCAGTGTCTTGGTTCCTAAGACCACTGGAAATATGTGCTATCCAATGGTCTTAGGTGACCCCTGTGAAATGGTCGTTCAACCCCCAAAGGGGTTGCAACCGCACATTGAGAACTGCTATTTTAAACCAATATAAATATTTGTATAACCTTAAGCTTACCCCCAGAGTCAGGGGCCACAGTATCTGTCTCTAGGTTGGAAAGACACTAAATATTCCTTCAGTTTCTGTGCAAGAATAGTTACCATAACCACAGGATCAGGATCTGGACAGAGCCCTAGCCATTTTTGCCTAAGGTGGCAGCTGATGGTCACTATTTTGAATTGCACAAGTGGACAAAATAGACCCTCGGGTGGTGATGCTAGTGGAGGGGCAGTGAAGTTTTAGATAAATTAAAACAGGAATTGAATGGAGTTAGCAGATTAAAGAGGCAATGGGGTTTAGACTCTAGGAACCCCCTTGAATTTTCCCACTTGATGAGGCGTTTGCCGGAGGCCATAAGCTTTCATTATAGTTGGCCCAAATCTCTGTTATTCTTAACCTAGCCTAACTCTCCATTGTCCAGCTACTTCCCACCATTGATCAAATCAAACTATCTATACCCAAATCTGTTACCCTTAAACTAGCCTAACCCTCCATTGTCTGTCATCTCCAGGTAGCCTTCAGCTATTTCCCACCCTTAATTCCATTCCTGGAGTCTAACTTCAGATGCTCAAGATCTTTCTTAGACTCCTCTTCAAGAACCCCCCCAAACCCCTTCTCTAGACTACTGTGTGATCTCTCCCATATTATCTCTGTATATAACATCCATCTTCCCTCCATGAAGGTGCTGAGATTTAGTCTAGTGCAGACTCAGTATGTGTCTGATTGTTCTGGTCTGCTTGTCAACACAAGCTTCACAAATACTTAGGCTCCTGAAGAGTCTACAATGAATCTTTAATAAACATTGATTTTCTTTGGCTGAGAGAAGGCTGGAGTCAAATTCATTTGAGAGGATCCAGAGAGTCAGTATTTGGGGTCTTAAGCACCCCTAAGATACTAAACATCAATAGAGGAATGGGTGAGATCTAAACATCTGGTCTGGGAGTGGAGTCAAGATGGTGGCATAGAAGCAGGAGAACTCCATGAGTTCCTCCCATAACCACCTCAAATACTTATAAAATATGACCCTAACAAATATTAGAGCTGCAGAACCCATAAAAGGACAGAGAAACAGAGCTCCTATTGAAGGCAGACCAGCAGGTAGATGGGAAGGGTTCATCAGAGCACACTGGGTGCCCAGACTAGCTGCACTTTAAACTGAGGCTTTAGCCCCAGGGTGGACAGGACAAGCCATTCAGGAGAATGGATCACTGGAAGCTGTGGCAGTGTACAGAATTATCAACCCACAAGAGCCAAGGACAAAGTGAAAGGTCAGTGGGACTTGGCTAAATTTGGGGGAAAGGATCAGGACTGGCTGTCTACTCCCAGAGCAAAAACGCAGTGGAAGCAGCCCCTACAGCTGCCTCCATATGGCTGCTTCAGAGCTTGCGGCCTGCAGATTGCAGCAGGGGGCAAGCAATCATTCAGAGTCTAAGTGCTCTTGCCTTAACCTGCCTGGATTGGGATTGTGGTCTTGGGTGGTGGTCCTGAGATGCATGACCAGTGTGCCAAAGCTGGTGGGGGCTACAGGGATGGAGGCCTCCTAATAGGTCTGACAGCTGCAAAAAAAGCAGTGATTTGGGACGAAGGTCCCCCCTCTGAAAGCAGAGTCCTATGGCACCCAAAAGTCAAGTAATTGATTGGCAACATGACCAGGCAAAGGAAGCAAAGCAAGAACAGCAATTCAACTTTAGATTCCTTTTTGGGGGACAAAAAGGATCAAAGCATGGAATAAGAGGAAGACAACACAGTCAGAAATACTATGCCAAAAGCTTCCAAGAAAAATGTTAACTGGTTACAGGCCATAGAGGAGCTTCAGAAGGATTTTGAAAACCCAATAAGAGAAGTAGAGGAAAAATTGGGAAGATGAAAAAAGACTTTACTTGGGTACTTTATATTGACTGATGAGATTGTGACTTACTGAATGATATGTTTTGTTTAAGACTTATGTGACCACCTTAGTAATAAGTTATACTATATTGTGAATGTTGTGCTTTAGTTTCTTGAATGTTATGCTTTATTTTATTGCTGAATAAATAGAGTTCACTATATATGTGATTAGATCCTTAATTTAATTCATAGCAGCATTGCACAGGAGAGCTCCTCATGACCGACTTTATAACTAGAGAAGCAGTAGAAGTTCTCTGCTTTTGCTGTAACACTGGGGCATCTCCACAATCTAAAGAGACATCAGGCACCCTACTCCATTCAACAATACCCTCATCAACTTTTAAGGAGATTATATTTGGAAAGAAGATCAAACTATCCTTGAGTTAAAAAGTAACCAGGAATGTAGATATATGTTTAACCCTAAAATCAAATTTCTCTTTTCCTTCTCTCACATATATATACATGTGCTCCCATGTGCACATACTGTCACACACACACACACATTGTAAAGTTGATCACTTTCTAACTTTGAATACACTCTCCTCAGTTTATCTTTTTAAAATCATTGTTTTTTTATCCCTATGTTGCAAAAATTTTTAGTAATTTGAGAAGAAAGGAAAAAATAACAAGAACATTCACTGAAATACTTCATGACTGCATTTTCAAATAGAAGAAATACTTTTGCAGGTAATACAGGTTTTCAAGTACCTATAACAAACACAGCATTCACTGCCCAAATTGCTTAAAACATGGAACTTACTAATTCATTCCTGTTCCTATTGGCTACATGGGAAGTGTTTGAGGCTCTAATACAAAATGTAAGCAGCTTTAGAAGTTCAGATTTTTAGAATGAATAAATCATTTGAAGAATAATGAGCATGAAAAAAGAAAGAGATTGTTGTCTTTCTTTCATGGAATAACTCATCAGTTATACCGAAACAAATCAACAAGTTTTGAATATTTTGTGTTGTTGTTAATCATTTCAGACGTGCCCAACTCTTTATGACACCACTTGCAATTTCCTTGGCAAAGATACTAGAGTGGGTTACATTTCCTTCTCCAGATCATTTTACAGATGAGTCAAACAGAATTAACTGATCTGCCCAGAATTATATAGCTAGTAAATGTCTGAGGCAGATTTGAACTCAGAAAGAGGAGTCTTTCTAACTGCAAGTCTGGCATTCTATTGACTGAGCCACTAAGCTGCCCCTGAGGCTGAGCAATCATCTAATACAACCCCTTTAGTTTATGGGAGGAAAAGGGAAAAAAAACCACAACCAGGAAATGAATCTGACCTGCCTACTCTCTGTTACACAGCTGATTAATGACAAAATTAAGGAAGAAAGAAATAAGCTTATATGTGCCAGGGACTGTGCTAAATTTTATAGAGGTGGGGAACCCCGTGATTTCTAGGCCACATACAGCCATCTAGATCCTCAAGTACAGCCTTTTGACTGAATCCAAATTTCACCAAAAAAATCCCTTAATAAAAGGATTTTTTTTCTGTAAACCTTGAATTCAGTCAAAAGGCTGCATCCAAGTACCTATAGGAGGCCACATATAGCCTCACGGCATACTTTTCCCAGGCTTGTGCTACGTGATTTAGAATTATAATGTCTATAATGTCATTTGAGCCTCAAAAATATTTCCCTATGTATTTTTATTTATTTATGCTTTATAAAATTTTTATTTTGCAGTGTAGGATGTTTAAGTAAATAAAGGTGTCAATGACTTGCTCAGTGTTACATAACTAATATTTCAGCCTAGGTTTAAACTTGGGTCTTTTTTTTAATAACTTTTTTATTTTAGAATCAAAGGCCAAAACATAAAGAGAATACAGAAAAGAAACAAAAAATATATCATAAACTTAAATATTGAAACTTAAATACAACATAAGAAATTAAAAGAAAAAAAAAACCTGTTGTGTCCACAGGTGAACATAACAGAGGATTCAAAATGAATAATAAATTTTCATTTCAACAAAGCCTGTATGAAAATACACATTGTGTTGAGAATTTTCCATCTTGTCTTTGCTTCCTTGCAAGCTTTGTCTCTGCTGTGTACTTTTTTTACTTTTTCCCCCTCCCCTGAACCCCTGAAGGCTAAAGTTTAGATATATTTCTCTATAGCTATAGATAAAGATACATATATAGAAATATACTTTCCAAAATATATTCTGATCTTTGTTGCTGTTTTTGCATATCTCTTTTTTGCTATCCTTGCAACCTCCCTTACTTTCCTTCAACCCACTACCTTGCCCTTCTATTACTTGCCAGTATACACCCCCATCCCTATCCTCCCATTCTCATAAATCTAAACACCCTTATATATCACCCCTTGTACCTCAATCTCCCTAGTAAAGATCCTTCCCTTGTCCTCTCCACCCTCCCTATGCACCTATTGTTTTATTGCTTCTGAATATAGAAAACTTTTATACTCTTCTAAATATACATGTATTGTTCCCTCTTAAACCCATTCCCAATGAAAGTAGGTTACCAGAACTACCAGCCCTCCTCCCCATCTAATTCCTCTATATGGATTCTTCCTCTTATACCTCATTTCTATATAATAATTACTCTTTTAAGCTGGTCCTAAATAGTTTTATTTTTTAAATTCATTTCATGCATGGATTTACCACAATCTTTCTATGAGCTACTCAATCATTAAGAATCTTATACATTTTGTATGTTGCATATATAAAAAGTAAACACTCTGTCCTTATGTATTCCTTATAATCAGTCTTTGGTATGTACCTTATATTTCTCTTAGTTCTTATATGGTGAATCTTCTATTAAATTCAGGATTTTTTTTTAACAAAATCTTGAAAGTCCGAGAGTTTATCAAATGTCCTTTTTTTCATTCAGGATAATACTTATCTTTGGACGGTACTATATTTTCAGAGGGAGCTGCAGTTCTTTTTCTCTTCAATATATTGTGTTCCAAGACCTGTGGTCACTGAATGTCTCTTCTGCTAGGTCATGTGTGATTCTAATCATAAGACCATCATATTTAAATTGTTTTTAATCTTGATGCTTTTAATCCTTGAGCTTTTATCCTTGAGCTGGGAGTGCCAAAATTTGACTATGATTTTCCTGAGTTTTCCTCACAGGATCTAATTTAAGTGGTGATTAATGGATTTTTTTTCTATTTCTATACTTCCTCCTGCCCCCAATTCCCTTGTTTTAATGTTTCAGGACAATTTTCTTTAACTATTTCTTGTATTATTCTATCAAGATTCTTTTTCTGACAACTAGTAGTTAGTCTGATTATTTTTATATTTTCTCTTATTGATCTATTCTCCAAATACATCATTTTTCTTATAAGATAATTCTCTTTCCTTCTATTTTTTATTACTCATATTTTCTATAATTATGTCTTGATCTCTTATGATTGTGCTGGCTTCACTTTGCCCAGTTCTAATTTTCAAAATGACATTTTCTTCCTTAAGTTTCTGGATTATCTTTTCTAACTGGTTGACTTTCTTTTCATACCCTTCTTATTTTTCTTGGATTATTCTTATTTATTTATTTTGTTTTAGTTTTCCTCCATCTCTGCCATTTGATTTTTAAAGTCTTTTTAAAGATCTTGTATGAATTCATTTGGGGCAGGTGACCATTTCACATTACTCTGTAGGTTTGGGGGGGGTTGTTTGTTTGTTTGTTTTCACTTCAATATCCTCCTCTGAAGATGAACCCTGGTCATCTCTATTTCTACAATATCTCCTTTGCCTGTGTATTTTTTTTTGTGGTAATAGTTTAATTTTTTAATCATCTCTAGCCCTGAGGTATGGGGCATGATGCCTCTTGCTCCAAATATTTAGTTTTCCTCTCTAGCCTGGAACCAAAGCCGGACCTCCAACCTTCTGTAAATGCCCACAGCCAAGAGCTTTCTGTCCCATTGCTTTTGCACTCACCTGTTGTATGCTGGTTTCTTCTTGCCCTTGACACTCTCTGCAGCACTGATGGGTCTGGCTTTCTGTATCAGAAGAGGTTCCCTCAATATTAGGCTCAAATGTCCAACTCCAATCACTATCTGTGGGTAAAAGTTCCTGTGGCTGGGGACTAGACAGCCTCTCAAACCAACCAAGTCTAGGACTTACCCCTTGTTGTTTAAACAATTTACAGCTTGTTAAAAGGGAACCTATCCTAAAGGTGATTCCTCTTCATAGGGACCAAACCTAGTCCTGGAATTTTTCTTCTGATCTTCTCAAATTGTCTCAGGAAGACCACAGTTGTGTCCATGTTCTTATTTATCTCCAACCATACTTTGTGTGCCCTAAGGTGCTATTTTAAACTTTTGTGGGGGAAAATCATGAGATATCAAGAGTTTTCTGACCTGCTTTGCCATGTTTCCAGAATCTTCTGTAAATTACAGTCTTTCTGACTCAAGGCCCTGACCTGAAGCCACTGTTTACTACACTAAGCTCTGTCCAGTTTGAATCTAGTTGAGCAGGTGTCTGTTCTGTCACATAATCTACCATGCCGTGCTTCATTTCTATGTGAAAACCATAATACTAGACATTGAAGGTGACAAAAAGGATACAATATGCCTTCAAGGGGCTTATAGTAACTGATGAGTAAAGACATAAAAAGGAAAAAAAAGATAAATACAAGAAAAGACATCTCAATGTCTGCTTAGAATGGCAGTTATTATTATTATTTTTATTATTATTATTATTAACATTACAAAATTGAGAGCAATCAGTTTTGATAAATTATGCCTACAGTTCTTTGCTAACATAAAAATAAAGTGCTTCTATGAATATTTTAGGGTGTATATGGAACATTTTTTGTCTTCTATATTCTTGGGATGTATTCCTAGGAGTGGGATCTCTGAGATAAAAGGTATGAACATTTCAGTAATTTTTTTATTTTGGAATAATTCTATATTGCTTTCTAGAATTATTGAATGAATTTATAACTTTACCAACAAAACATTAGACAATTTTTCTCTTTTTGCTCTCTCTCTTTTCTTCCTTTTTTCTTTCCTTGTTTCTGTTTTTCTTTCAATTATTATTTTGCTATAAGAACTAATGCAGGACTTTATAACCTGCAGGTTGTAGATAGATACAAATAGTTTTTAAAATGTTTGTTTAAATGTAATTAACTTAATTTATAATATTTTGTATTTTACTCATTTAAAAATATTATTCTCATAAAGTCTCCATAGATTAACTGTCTCAAAACAGATTAACAAATCCTGAACTAATATGAAGAATATAGTGAGACAAGGGAAGAAATATATTCACTAATATAAAGTGAAGTAAGTAGACCAAGAAAATACAGACAGACAGACAGACTACAAGAAAGTAAATAGAAAGAACAAAAACCTGATTATTGTGTAGGTATAATGATTAAAGCTAACTATGGAGAAAAGTTGAGAAAATTAGAAAATTTAATGGCCTTCCTTCTTTGGAGAGGGAATAGAACATGGCTATTTGAACATGTCAAACAGGATTGTTGTTTTGTGAACTACTTCTTTTTATTTCTTTTTTTCTTTCCTGCTGTGAAATCTGACTTCCTAGACAGCACAGCAAGAAAGACTATATTTGGAAATAAAAGTGGTATTAAAACACTAAACTAAGGAATAAAAGAGAGAGAAAGTACTTTGGGAAGCACTGATCTAAATAAAATGACAATATTTGAGTTTGCTAATTATTCTCTTGTCTTTACAGACATTCATCTTTTCATCCGAATTTTTAGAAAGGTTTTTGGGACCTCTTACTTTAGAGACAACCATAAAATCCTGAAATCTAACTTCACAAATTAGCTCTCTGTAGCTATTAAAACAACCAACAAAAACCTATAAATGAGTGCTTAAAAATAGGAGAAGCAAGATGTGGAAGTACAGACCAGGACCCAGCTGAACTCTGTCAACATTCACCTCTAAACAACTTTAAAATAACAAACTAAATAAAATACTGAAGTGTCAGAGACAATAAAAGGTTAGAGGAAGACATGTTTTCCAACTTAAAACAACGTAGGAAGACCACAGAAGAGGTTTGTAACAGGAGTGGGTATAGGCCCAGAGTGCAACAGAAGCACCACTGGTCTTGTAGGAGGCCAAGAGGCCCAAAACAGTAGAAGCAGCTTTGGGAGCTCTCAGTTAAGACACAGTCAGGTGGTTGGAGAACTGGCCAAAAAAACATTACAGGGGTTTCTTTTCTGACATTGGGTGCCTTTGACACTGATTAGAAATCTTATTGCCCACAATGTGTTCACACTTTCAGGACTAAGAGGAAAGCTTGTGATTGGTCATAGGATACCAAAGGTCCTATTCACAGTTCCAGAGCCAAGAAGAGCGCTAAAATTTTCAGTGGCAGGAGAGCAGGGGAAATGGCCAGAATTCCAAAGCTAAAAGAACTAGAACTTGTGATTATAGTGGAGCAAAACCCTTCCTAGGTAAAAACAAAAACATCAACCAGGAAAGCAAGTGACCATATCTCTTCTAGGTTAACAACACCTTGCAAGCACCAAAAACTTGTAGACACCCAGATCTAGTGCTGAAAACAGCAGAAAGAAAAGGCTTTAAACTTGGTGCAGTGCCTATGTATACATAGGTGAGCAGAACACAACTCTAACATAAAGTAAAAAATTAAGAAACAGGTTAGGAAAATGAGCAAACAACAACAATAATAATTTTATCATAAGTTACTACAATGGTGGGGAAGAGAAAGATTTAAAAAAATTGTAAGAAGATAAAAGTGATGAAAACAATTACAAGCAAAGCCTGGAGGAAAAATACTAACTGAACTCCAGTTCAGGAGGTGTTCTTGGAAGAGCTAAAGAAAAAAAAAATGAATGGTAGAGACAGCATTTGGGAAAAGAAATTAGAGTAATGAAAGAAAATTATAAAGAGAGAATTAACAACTTGGTAAAATAGATCCAAAAAGATACTGAAGAAAATATCACCTTAAAAAATCAGAGTTAGTCAAATGGAAATTGAGAGAATCCCAATTAATTAGGGATGACTGAACAAGTTGTGTCATATGATTGTGATGGAGTACTATTGTGCTATAAAAATGATGAGGGGGAAGATGGTGGAATAGAAGCACAAACTTGATGTGGGCTCTGGCTCCAAACACTTCCAATACCTGTAAAGAACGACTCTAAACAAATTTTAAAGCTACAGAACCCACAAAGTGACAGAAGGAAACAAATCTCCCACTAAAGAGAATCTGGCAGGCCAACAGGAAAGGTCTATTGCAGCATGCTGGGACCTGAGCTCAGTCCTGCTAGAGCTCTATGGTTCCAGCCCCAGAGCAGCCCCGACCAATTGCAGCAAGAGCAAACTTCAGGAGAATGAATGATAAGATGGTTTCCAGATTTCTCAGCCCAAAAACACCAAAGACAAAGTAAAAGGTTAGTGTTGAACTCTGTTGGAACGGGGGAGGGAGAGAGATGGAAGAGTAGGGTTAGGATCCTGCCCCTGGGCCAAAAAGCAGCAGAAGTGCAGCAATTGCCTCAGGAGTTCCTGGCATACAGATTGTAAGGGGACCAAGCTACCATTCAAAGGGTAATCACTACTGCTTTAACCTGCTTATTGTCTTAGATGGTGTATTGTGGTCCTGAGGTGTGACCAGTGAGCCAGAGCTTGTGGGGGCTACAGAGATGGCACCCTCCTAATAGCTCCAGAAGCTGGGAAAACCTGAACAATTTGGGACAAAGCTCTCTCCATTCTGAAAGCAGAGTTCTATCATGGAAAAGAGTTCAAAAGTCAAGTAATTGACTGGCCATATGAGCAAGCATAAGGAGCACAAACCATAGAATCCTTTTCTGGGGACAAAAATGATTAAGGTATGGAGCAGGAGGAAGACAGCCAAGTCAGAACTCCTGCATCAAAAGTCTCCGAGGAAAATATAAATTTGTTACAGGCCATGGAGGACCTCAAGAAGGATTGAAAATCAAGTAAGGGAAGTGGAAGAAAAACTGGAAAGATAAGTGAAATTGATACAGGAAAATCATGAAAATCAGATCAACAGGCTGCTAAAGGAGACCCAAAACTACACTGAAAAAAATAACGCCTTAAAAAATAGACTAACTCAAATGGCAAAAGAGGCCCAAAAAGGAAATGAGGAGAAGAATGCTTTAAAAAGCTGAATTTTCCAGAAGAAAAAGGAATGTCAAAAATTCACTGAAGAAAATAACTCCTTCAAAATTAGATTGGAGCAATTGGAACCTAATGGCTTTATAAGAAATCAAGATACAACACATTCAAGCAAATGAAAAAATAGAAGGCAATGGGAAAATATCTCATTGGAATAATCACTGACTTGGAAAATAGATGCATGAGAGATAATTTTAAAAATTATTGGATTACCTGAAAGCCATGACCAGAAAAAGGACCTAGACAGCATCTTTTAAGAAATTCTCAAGGAAAATTGCCCTGATAGTCTAGAACCAAAGGGCAAATTAGAAATTGAGAGAATTCACTGATTGCCTCTTGAAAAGGAACCCAAAAAGAATACCCCAAAATAGCCACATTACAGATTTACCAGGTCAAGGAGAAAATACTGCTAGCAGTCAGGAAGAAACAATTGGAGTATTGTGGAAACACAATCAGGATAACAGAAGACCTAGCAGTTTCTACATTAAGGGATCAAGGGGCTTGGAATATGATATTCCAGAGGTCAAAAGAGCTAGGACTAAAACCAAGAATCACCTACCCAGCAAAACAGAGTATAATGCTTCAGGAGAAAATATAGTTGTTCAATAAAATAGATTTTCAAGCATCCTTAAAGAAAAAAATTGAAGCTGAACAGAAAATTTGACTTTCAAATACAAGAAGCTAGAGAAGCATGAGAAGATAAACAAGAAAAAGAAATCATAAGGAACCTATTAAAGTTGAACTATTTACATTCCTACATGGAAAAATGATAATTGTAACTCATAAGACTTTTCTTAGTATGAGGATAGTTGAAGGGTGTATATGTGTGTGTGGGTGTACATATAATACATATACAGTTATACATGCATATATATGTATAGGAAGGTGCATGCGTATATAAATATATATGTGAGTGTGGGCACATGTATATACATGTATACATAGACAGAGGGCACAGGATTAGTTGAATATGAAGGGATAATATCTAAAAAATAAAATTAAGAGGTAAGAGAGGAATCTATTGGGAGAAGGAGAAAGGGAGAAATGGATTAGGGTAAATTATCTCATATAAAAGAGGCAAGAGAAAACTGTCACAATGGAGGGGAAGAGCAGGAAGGTGAAAGGGAATAGGACAACCTTACTCTCATTGAATTTGGTTTAAGGAGGGAATAACATATGCACTAATTGGGTACCTTACCCTACAAGAAAATAGTGGTAGGGGATAAGAGGAGGGATGATAGAAGGGAGGGCAGATTGGGGGAGAGGGTAGTTAGAAGCAAGCATTTTTGAAAAGTGATAGGGTCAAAGGAGAAAATAGAATAAGTGGGGGGCGTGACAGGATGGAGGGAAATACTGTCTTTCACCATATAACTACTACGGAAATGATTTGGTTAACTATACATGTACAACCTATATTGAATTGCTTATCTTCCCAGTGGGTATGGATGAGGAGGGAATAAGGGGAAAAAATCTAAAACTCAAAGTTTTAAAAACAAATGTTTAAATTTTTTTTTTTGTTTTTTACATGCAACTGGGAAATAAGATATACAGACACTGAGGTATAGAAATCCATCTTACCGTACTAGAAAGTTAGGGGGAATGATGGGGGAGGATATAAAAGAGAACATATTGGGGGAAGGGGTATTAGGTAAGCATGCTATTTTGGAGTGGAGATAGGGAAAAGACCTGGAGAAAAAATTGTAACTCAAAATTTTGTGGAAATGAATGTTGAAAACTAAAAATTAATCATTAATTAATTAAATAAAAATGATGAGGAGGGTGGTTTGAGAAAAAAAATATGGCAAGACTATACGAACTGGTGCAAAGTGAAATGAGAAGAACAGGGATTCACTGGATATAGTAACAATATTTTAATAATGATCCACTATGAAAGGCTTGGCTACTTTAATCAACACAGTAATCTAAAACTACTTGAAGAAACTCATGATGAAAAAAATGCTATACACTTTCAGAGAGAGAATTGATGAACTCTGAATATATGCTGAAGTATAATTTCCTTCCTTCCTGGATTCCTCCCTTTTTTCCTTTCTTTTCTTGTGATATATCTAGTACAGAAATGTGATTTGCATAATTCGACATCTATAATTGAAGATATATTGTTACTCTTCTCAGTGGGTGGGGAAGGGATGGGAGTAAGGGAGAACTAGAACTAGAACTAGAACTCAAAAAAAAATTAATGTTAAAGCAAATAATTAAAAAAATGGAAATGAAACACTTCTCTACTTCCAGGAGCCAAGATGGCAGAGTAAGCAGCAAATCACTGTAGCTCTCCCATATTCACCTTTAAACAATCATAAAATAGTGCACCAGAACAAATCCTGGAATAGAGGAGCCAGCAGAAAGATGGGGTGGAGCACAAGACTTAAAGGATAAAGAAGAAAAGTCAGTCTCACTTGGGAAAAGGGGAGCACATTCTAGTACAGGAGGTATCCCAACAAGCCAGCAGCCAGCCTCACCTCAGCAAACCAGGGGGAGATCCTGAGCCCCAGTGTTGTGGAGTAGGTAGATGCCAATGCCAGGTCCAACCATATATGTGCCTTATTGTAGCCAGGGGATCCAGCAGATTCCAGCTCTAAAAAACATCCAGTGATTAAGTGTAGTCGCCAAGCATCCTCTATTAGCCAGACCTCCATGTGTTTTAGCACAACTCCAGATAGGCAGGGACCCTCCAGAATGACAATAAAGTAGGTCAGACCTCAACATGTTTCAGTGTAGTCCTAGGAAGTCATCCTCTAGCATATAGTAAAAGTAGGCAAGATCTCCACTTGCTTCAGGATATCCCAGGGAAAACAGGTACCTCTCATGTAGTCCAGACCTCCACAGGATACAGTATAGCCCCAGGTAAATGTAGAAAAACCCCGCAGGGGCTCAACACATGCCTGATTCCAATACTAGGACCTAAGCTCATCACCAAGTAAGCTGCAAAACCCCTACGGCCTACAGCAGTGCCAGTCACTTCCCTACCTCTCAATATAACACCAAACATGAAAGTTGCTCACAGGCCTCAGGGCAACTTGAATGTTGCAACACCAGGTAAGCAGTCAGAACCTACAGCCACTGACACAAGAAGCCTGAGACAGAACCACTTCCATCTTGGGAGCAGAAATCAAATTTAAAAGACAGGAAAATAGCCACAAAAACAAAAAAGAGGAGCAAACAACAACAACAAAAACTTCAACAGTCTGATCATAGGAAGCTATTACAATAATAGGGAAGACGAAGACACAAACACAGAAGATGGAAAAAAACCTGTGGGCAAAATACCAAATCAAAACAGGAAGTACCCTCAAGCCCAAAAAGAACTTATAGAAGAGCTCAAAAGGAATCTTAATCATACAAGAGAGGTAGAAGAAAAAATGGGAAATGAGAGTGATGCAAGAGAATTACAGGGAAAAATAAAATGAATATGAAAAACTGCTTAAAAAATAAGATTGGTCAAATCGAAAAAGAGATACAAAATCCACTGGAGAAAACAACTCCTTAAAGAGTACAATTGGAGAGATGTACAAAGAAAGAACAAAAGCTAATTGAGGAAAACAACACCTTAAAATTTAGAGTTTGGCAAGTAAACTTTCCATGAAACATCAAGAACCAATCAAACAAATTCAAAATAATAAAAAAATGGAGGAACATATAAAATGTTCCATTGGAAAAACAACTAACCTGGAAATTGAATCTGAGAGACAAGATCAGAATCATTGGATTAATTGAAAGATGTAATTCAAAGGATTTGGACAGCATCTTTCAAGAAATTTTCAAGGAAAACTGCCCTGATATTTTGGAACTAGATGGCAAAATTGACATTGAAAGAATCAGCTGATTACCTTAGAAAATAAATCCCAAAATAAAAACCCCAAGGAACATTTTAGACAAATTTCAGAACTATCAGGTCAAGGGAAAAAATACTACAAATGGCTAGAAAGAAACAATTCAAATAGTGGGGAGTCACAAGCAGGACCTGGCAGCTGCAACATGAAAGGACGGGAGGTCACGGACCATGATATTCTGGAGGACAAAAGAGCTAGGACTACAACCAAGAATTACTTATCTGGCAAAATTAAGCATAATGAATCAAGGGAAAGAAAGGTCAGTCAGTGCAATGGAGGGATTTTAAGCTTTCATAAGGAGAAGACTAGAACTGAACCAAAAATTTCACCTCTAATATCACAACCAAAGAGAAGCACAATAATAACAAAATTCAATATGGAAAAACAAAAGGTTGAGAATATAAAGAGAACTAATGTGGAAAAAATACAAAAGAAAGAATACAAAGGAAAAATACAAAGGAACTGCTTTTGATAAGAGAAATGCATATTAAAACAACTCTGAGATACTAGCTCATACCTATCAGATCAGCTTAAATACCAAACCAGGCAAATGAAAAATGTTGGAGAAGATGTGGGAAAATTGGGATACCAATACACTGTGGAGTTGTGAACTGATCCAACCTTTTTGGAGAACAATTTGGAATTATCCCCAAAAAACAACCAAACTGTGCATACCCTTTGATACAGCAATGCCATTACTAGGTCTGTATCCCAAAGAGATCATTAAAAACAGGAAAAAATTATCTCCATGTGCAAAAATATTTATAGCAGCCCTTTTCATGGTTGCAAAGAAATGAAAATTGAGAGGATGTCTATCAATACCAAGCTGTGATAAATGAATGCAGTAGAATACTATTGTGTAGTAAGAAATAATGAACAGGCAGATTTTAAGAAATCCTAGAAAGATTTGCATTAACAGATGCAAAGTAAAATGAACAGAACCAGGAAAACATCATATACAGTATCAGTAACATTGCATAATGATCAACTATGAATGATTCAGCTCTTTTCAGTACCACAATGATCCAAGAGAAGTACAAAGGACTCATAAAGGAAAATGTTATCCATATGCAGATAAAGAAATGATAGACTTTGAATGTTAATTGAAGCATATTTTTCACTCAATTTATCTTTCTTTCATTTTTATCTGTTTCTTCTTTCACAACTGTGACTTTAATGGAAATATTTGTGTAATAACATATATATAAACTATATCAGACTGCATACCATTTTCAGAAGAAAGAGGGATTTTAAAAAATTGGAAC
This sequence comes from Pseudocheirus occidentalis, assembly GCA_028646575.1. Taxonomy (NCBI): domain Eukaryota; kingdom Metazoa; phylum Chordata; class Mammalia; order Diprotodontia; family Pseudocheiridae; genus Pseudocheirus; species Pseudocheirus occidentalis. The sequence continues at coordinate 96,422,756 of CM053601.1, read as the reverse complement.
CCAAAATCTTGTAAAAACGAGTGCTAAAATTTCTTCTTGATATGTAACTGTGGAAATTTAAAAAAATAAATAAATAAAACATACATTAATAGAAAAAAAATATTGGGTCCCTAAAGATGGAATTTATTCAACCAAGGAAGAAGTGCTCCACTGAAGTAACTGTATAGTCTGGAGACTGTCTCTAAATTTGAAGTCTGAACACAGGATATATAATCCTTACTCTAGCACTTTATATGTAAGTTATTTGTTACAGTAGAATGAAATTACAGTAACACCAAACTCTTTTTATCCTTAGGAATGCTTAGTTTTTTCCAGATAATGTGATTCTGCCCTTATTTCCTGATGATGATTCTTTCCAGAACAAACTTGTGTACAATAGTTTTGAATCATGTTTTAACCTACTTATTGTGTGCTTTTTTCTCAAATGACTAACGTAATTAAAAATTAATCCAAAATTATTTGTGAATACATTTCTATTAACATTCAGATATATAGCCAAATAACTTTATTTCGTCAAAAAAGCAATTATTAATCTCCCACATGCCATATTTCCTCATAACAATTTTATAATAAATAATTTCCCTATGATAAATATGACATTTATACTACAAAGCTCAATTCACTAGATTAAGGTGAACAGTGTATGCCATAATTCTAAAATATTTTGAAATACAAAATGGTAAACTTTAAGAAATGTTTCTTTTATTGTTGAATGGTCTCCAATAAATTTATTTCTATTGCATTTTTTTTTTACAAAATAAGAACATTTATTTCTCCACTTCTACATGGTTGAGAGACAGAGCTATGACTTTTAACCTTGTGTTAAAGGGGGGAAAAAGAAAGTTAGGATATTATATAGTTGTATAAAAAAAGTAAAATGTCTCTAGCATCACGTGGATACATGTCACATATCTACACTGGGGCAGTATATGGATCAGTGGAATGAGTGCTGGGACTGGATTCAAGATGAGTTTAAATCTGGCCTCAGATACTTACTAGCTGTGTACCTCTAGGCAAGTAACTTACCTTCTGTTGACTAAGTTTCCTCAACTGTAAAATTGGGATAAGTAATAGCACCAAACTCATGAGGTCATTGTGAGGATTAAAGGAGATGATATTTTTAAAAAAATGTTTAGCACAGTGCCTGGAACATAGTAGGTGCTATATAAATCCTTATTTCTTTCCTCATCCCTTCACATCATTTAATGAGAAGAGAGAAAGCAGGAATTCAAATATTCAAGATTTGATTTCTATTCTCCTTTAGTTTCTTTCAGGGAAAATTTTTTTTTCCTTCATGCTGTACCTTGCAGTTTGAAGCTAAACTACTACAATGATGAATGAACAATAGACAATGGTGAGATTTATGTACTATTCTTTAGTCAGAGGATAATCAACCACTTTCTTGAAGTGATCTCAAGGGTGCTTGAAAGGCTTTCCTAAATCAACAACTGCCTTCCTTTTCCAGGTAACTTATATCTTTTTTTTTGGCTTTTTTTTGGAGGGCAATTGGGGTTAAGTAACTTGCTCAAGGTCACACGGCTAGTTTTGGTGTTAAGTGTCTGAGGCCAAATTTGAATTCAGGTCCTCCTAACTCCAGGTCCAGTGCTCTATTCACTTCACCACCTAGCTGCCCCAGTAACATATCATAAACATATTCCTTTAACTTGAAATTTTATTTCCATTTAAAATGCAAACACTTCTGAAAGATGTAACAAAGCAATTCTTATCAGTCACTTGAGAGGTAAAAGAATAATAGGTTAGAAGATAATAGATCTCAGTTGTAGTTTTTGCTCTCACTAATTCACTGTTACCTTGGGAAAAGGAAATTGTAGTGATTTCTGGAGATATTACATATCAAGTGCTAAAAGAATGTTTAATTTTAATTGTTGTTAGTTGTAATTTACTGTTACTGTTAGTAATTACTCTTGGCTCCTCCTCCTTCTCTTCTTCATTATTATCATTATTGCTATTCTAACCACAATATCCTAGTTTGTTTCCTCATATATAAAATGAGGAAATAGGACTTTTTGATTTCTGAAATAACTATCAGTTATAAAACTGCACAATTCTTACTGAATTACCCTTGAGTATTAATCAAATTATCAGAATGTATCTTGGAGTGGGTTGTGATGAGTGGAATGGCTGAGAGATCTGGTTTCTGAAACGGTTGAACAGGAAGTAGCGGAAAGAGGTTTTTCGTTTGTTTTAAAGGCATATCAGAATCAACAAAGATACAAGTTCTTATTTTAGTTTGCCCAAGGATGCTTTTTCATATACTACTTGTTAAATGAACTCTATTGTCAGGTCTCTAAACACAGTATTAATCTGAGCACTCTCATAAGAGATGTGTTGAATAAATGGATCAGGTAAAAAAAATCTACTGATGTCAAATGAATGAAAGAAGAATTGCTTCAGTAGTGATCATTCCTGGTTGCCACAACCCTCAGACATCACATGGATAACTACTTTTATTTTCATCTTTAACAATTTTATTTGCCTTTCTTCCAAGATATGAATGTTAGTGACTTGTATATTTTTGTTCACAAATCAAATAGTCATTTATTAAATACTGACTTGTAGAATGGGAGCCCTAACTTTGTCAGGATTCAGGTTTTGTCATTGATACATGTTTTTAGACATAAGTAATAGCTAATGTTCTCCATCCCATTCTGCATAATGTCAGGTATTTAAAAGCTATTATTTATTGGAGTGAACTTTAGGAAAATCTTGTATGCATTTAAATGAGAACAGTGATTTTGTTAAACCTCCTGGCATTTAATGCCATCTTAGAATATTTTTGAATGTGTCAGAATGAGGTGAGGCTGAATTGTGGGAATGTGAAACATTAGTGAGGGGACTAGAAGCCAAATTTAAATGACTCGAGACTTGATCGTGTTACTAAGTAGCATTTTCTTTTGGAAGGAAAGGTGAGAAGACCAGTGAGCTCATCTGTAAAGTGAAAGTGCAGAAAATCTCCACTACTGCAGATTTCCAACTGCCCTAAAGTTTGTTGTCTTAGAGAATTGTCTTATTGCAGAAAATATTTATCTGAGATTGATGAACTTTCTTTTAAATGCTTTAAAAATTATATTTAATAAAATTGATTTAACTTATTATTGTCAGTATTTCATTTCTTTCATTTAGAAACATTATTCTGAGAAGGGAATCCTAGGTGTCTACAGATTACAAAAGGGCTTCATGATAGAAAGAGAATAAGACCCCATGTTTTAGGAGCATTGAGTAGCTAAGTGACTTGTCCTTGGCCACATAGCTAGTACTTGTCTTGTTGACTCAATAATCCTCTATGCCATGCCTTATGAATACAATACTGAAACTCAAATACTTAGGTTTTCAATCTGTGAAGTCTTGCAAATAGTTTTTAACATCTGAGTGTTGACTGCTGTGGACTGAAAAAATCAGAATTATAACAAAGATAATGGGTAAGGAAAATTCTGATTGGATCTAGGGAAAACAGAAATATCAGAACAAGATAGCAGCCAATGCATTATTAAAACACTAGATAAGGAAGTATTTTCCTAATAATAATAATAATTAATAATGTTATTGCTTCTAAGAAGACTGTGAAACAGTCACATCAGAAAAAAAAATTGTCCGTTACATAAACAATAGCAAATCTAATGCAACTGGTAAACTGAGGGAGCCCCTAACATCATTAGGATCCATTCCTTTAAGGCATCCTAAAAGACTGACTTTACTCTTCATCTATGGTCTCTCAGGTTTCTACTCCAGGAAACAAAATGCCCCTCCCAGCATAAGCTCATCACTACTAATCTTATCACCATGCTGCTACCTCAAGCCTTCATTGACAACTTCCTCAGCTTCCTCTCCCCTCTATCTAGAGGACTGGAGGGTGGTATACAAATACTTCCCAATGCTTTCTTTGTACAGGGCAGAAACTGGGCTCTTACCTCATTCCACTTTTTATCTGCTGCCTTTCAAGGTTTCACCTCTTTAAACAAAAAAGATTCTGTACTTGTTACCCCTTTGATATCCCCCTCCACTTTGTTTATCTCCTTTTTAATGTTGTCTCCCCCTTTAGATTCTTAAGAATAGCAGCTATCTCTTATTATTAATTGCATCCCTAGTGCTTAGCCCAGTGCCTGGTGCATGGTAGGCATTTTATAAATGTTTAATGGATTGCATTGGTTCTATTGTTCTTCTGGGATAGGTATGGACCTTCAAAGGTACAATTCTTTTGCACTTCTTATGTTTGTAACATACTATGCTAGTAGTGGAGAAGAGACAGTCACTAATGTAGAAGTACATCTCCCAGTAGGAGTAGATCACAGCATGTGCTGTGAAAGGGTATGAGGATTATAAAACGTTCAACAGTAGTATTGCCACGAGATTGAACACTGTGAGAAAACTAGCCTGCTTACAGCTTACCCAAGAAACTGATGAAATATTACATTAGATGAATCAGTTATGGCCTTAATAAGTATGATGTGAGAAGAAGAATCTTAAAGCATGGCAGGAGGTGTCCCCCCTCTCTCTTTTACTTCTGTGGAGTCAATGATGAGTTTTCTGGGTAAAAAGTAATAAAACCTCTTCATCCTGTGCTGTGTTTCTCTAAAATCTGTTCTTGTGCATGGAGGTCCAAATCTCCAGAGTGATACAATACTGTTCTATGCTAACTGAAAAGTTAATCTCTAAAGTTTTGAATTAAAAGGAAGTGGGAAACCTCTGCAATTTAACTGCATTCCTTTTTCTAATCACTCAAAGCAAATGAACAGTCTGCCTTCATAGTAAGCCATTTTTTTTTAATTAACTTGAAGGAAAAGAGGGGCCATAGAAAATGATTTGACTGATTGAGGGTGGATCTCTTATGTACTCTAGTGGATTACATCTGAAAGACAAGGTGGTACTAAAAGGGGGAAAATACAGGAACTGTACCTGTCAGTTATACTTTTTAAAATAATGCAACATTTTAATGGCTCTGTGATCGAATACAATTAACTAGTATTTATTAATTAACAAGATACTAGATGTCACGTTTTGCATTAGGTACTGTGGAATCAGAGACAAAATTGCAACTGCCTATCCTCAAGAATTCTATAATATACTGGGAGAAATGATGTGTTTGGAGATAAATGAACTTAAAACACATGCAGTGCAGGAACAGGTACAAAGCATGAAGCTATACTGAGACCTGAAGGGAGTTAGGAAGTTTAATAGAGAAAGGTGAGGAAGGGAAGTAGTCTAAGAATGTAGGATGGGCCATGCAAATTGATGGAGGTAGAAGATTGAAGGTTATATATGGGTAATAGTCTGGTAGGGCTGTGATAAAATCACAGAAGAGTTAAATATAATAACCACGGAAAAATACTCCTGTGAGTCAGTGTGTAATTTGCAATACAAAAAAGAATTTATCTGCTATATTAGAAGCAATAGGGAGCAACTGACATTTATTGAGCAAAGGGGTAATGAGGCTTAGGTTGCTACCATTAACTATAAAATAACAGAAATACACACACAATTAATGAACTGGGTTAATTTGGTTTTTTGCACTATTCACTACAATGTCATATATAGGTAACAACTTTCAAGAACATTCATGTCACTAAATTCCTTTGGGAGCTAATAACCAGATCTGTGAGTATTCCTCATGAGTTATTGCCTCAACAGTGCCACTGACTACTTGTCCTTATTTTGCTTCTCATCAAAGTAAATTTCAAAAGGATTTTAGAAATAGGTAGAATTTCACTTAATAAAAATACCTTGTATGATAAGTAGAAATTTGAAGCAATGTCTCTTCATAAAGCCATAGGACTGTGAGGTTATGATAATCTATTCACTAAAACTGATTTCAGACAGGATCTAAGTTACAAGTTTTGAGTTTATTGTATACATACTTTGGACTTGAATTTTCTTAAAGGCAGAGATTTTCCTCATCTATAAAACATGAAAGAGGCTTGAATTAAATGTCTCCTTATGCACCCAGTGTTCATCCTTGTACTGTACTATTTATCAGAAGACAACAGTTGAACAAATTAGAGGGAGGGCAAGAAAACTGATCACTGATCTCTTGGAAAATCTGGCTAAGTCTGAATGACATTAAATATCTAGATAAAGTAAAAACATAACTATAAAGAGTTAGATACATTTAAATATCCAGATACTTTTCAATCTACAGACATAGACTTAAATACAAGTTAAAACTTCAGACACAAAACCTTATTCAGCAATGAAGGAAGGCTAGGTGCATCACTGAAGCCTCAAATTCTATTTACCACAAATTAGACAGAAGTATCTACTTATGATGTGATAAGTAATTTGCCTCTGTGTTAATAAATACAACTTATAGTTCTAAATCTATAATCTTTTGATATTATGGTCATGTGGTAGTTTATGTTTTTACGTTTGTGTAGTTAAGTATTACTAGGTTATATTTTTGAAAGCATTTTCATACATCCTGTCTTTGACATGTAGCCTTATAACAACTGAAAAAAAAAGTAGGACAGGTCTAGTTACTCCTAATTAGCAGATGAAGAAGGAAGCTTCAGTTTCAGTAACATCCAAGGTCCCACAGGGAGTTACTTACAGGGCAACTACTAAAACTCATCTCTACCATCTCCCTACTTAGCATTCTCTCTGGGAGAAAAAAGGTGCACTAGTTGGAGAGAGGTTCAGGTAATGGGTTTATGAACAAGGTATTGATCATACAGAAACTGAGGCTGCATTTAAATGCTATCAAATATCTGGATGTAAATAGAAATCTGTCATTAAAAATCAAATATATCTAAATATATTTGTCATTCTAAAGATTCAGCCTTTCTCACAAATCAAAGCTCTAGATAAGAAAACAGATTGGACCATAGAGGTAATCCACAAAATGGGGAACTGCACTTCTTCTATTTACCTTGTCAGACTAATTAAGTCCATTTTAATGTGGTAAATAATTACTCCCTTCCCCCACCTTAATGAAGGACACTTCTAAACTAGAACAACACAGGAAAATCCAGCTGCCTTTTTAACATCATTTCCAACAGCTTTGTCTTATCTCCAAGTACTTTGTGATGAGGTGTAGGATCTAGGACTCCCCCCCCCCCTTTTTGAGCTCTCGATTCTTTGAGGTACAGGCTCTGGTGGTCTAGTGGTTAGGATTCGGTGCTTTCACCGCCGTGGCCTGGTTTGATCCCCGGTCAGGGAACCATAAAAATGAAGAGGGTGCCCAAAGAAGGTTAGGACTGCCTGAGACCCCAAAATACCAACATGCCAGGTCCTGCTGAAAGAATTCCACTCAAGTCTTCTCAGCCAAAGAAAAAGTAAAGTTTATTGAAAGTTCAAGTTTGCCGTGTGGGGTGCTAGGGCATTAGGTGCTCTCACAGAGCAAGTCTGTGTGCTAGAGCATTCTAAGGTGCTCTTACAGAGCAAGTGTATGCCAAGCTATCCCATGGCACTCTCACAGCAGGTGGAGGGAAGATGGGATTCTATATACAGAAAAGTTGTGGGAGGAATCTAGGGGTCTCCAGAGAAAGAGATTGGGGAGGGTCTTTAGGAGGAGTCAGATGAGGTCAGACTCCAGTAGGGAGGGTTTCCAGGAGTCAAGATGAAGTCAGACTCCAGTAATGAGTGATTAAGGGTGGGAAGTTGCTGGAGGTTACCTGGAGACCAATAGACAGTGGTGGGCCAGGCCAGTTCAAGGGTGGGAAACTATTGGAACAAAGGGAGCTAAAGACTTGGGCAGAGCCACAATTTAAGGCTTATGACCTCAGGCAAATGCCTTTCCTGGGAAGGTTTACTTTCCCAGAGCCTGTACCTCAAAGAAACAAGGAGAGCTCAAAACTGGGGGGGGGGGGAGGTGGGAGAGGGGGGAGGAGTCCCAAAGCCTACACTTCATCACTTTGCAATTTAGATTGAAGTTAATGGCAATAGCCAAATTTCTAGGATGCAACCTGAAGCTTGTCAGTGTGGAATAAATTATCTAAACAACAACAACTCTTCCACTCTTTCTCCATGGCCTTCTCTAATTTATCCTTCACAAAGATGCCAAATTGATATGCACATCTGACTTCCTTGATCTGGAAGATTCAATGGCTCCTTATTGCCTCTAGTACAAAATACAAAGTTCTGTTTGGCATTTAAAGCCTTTCCCTGTATGGTCCTAGATTATTTGCCCAAACTAATGTTATATTACTCCTTATCACATAATCTACATTCAAGCCATACTATTGCTCTCTTGCCTCTATGCATGGAATGCCCTCCCTCTGTACTTCTACTTTTTGTAATCCGTATCTCTTTGGAAGCTTTGTTTTAATTCACCCATCCCACAAGAGCCTTTTGTGATTTCTCCAATTGTTAATTACTTCTCCTTACAATATTTCACATGTACACATTTGTACACACACAGATATGTACAGATACGCATATGCCTGTTTGTACATGTTGTATCCTCTTTCTGAGAAAAATGTTTGAGAGCTGGGGCTATATTCAAATCTCTAGTACCTATCCAGTGCCTGGCACATTACAGGAATAAGGACTGGACCTGCGATTTCACTGGCTTAAGTAGATCCAGGTTAGAAAATAATGTCTAACAACTTGGCAATATTTTTACAATTTATATCCCCAGAGCTGCATAGAGCACTGAGAGGTTGTTGACTGGATATGGGCTCTAGATCCCTCCCCAACCTCTGAACTTTCAACCCAGACCCTGAACTTTCCTACATGGCCAATTCTCTGCCATTGTACTCCATGTGGAAAAAAAAGGCAGGTTGGTACTGATGATTATTACCCTTTGTTTCATTCTCCTTATGGTGAAAAATGATTTTTCAGTTTTTTTTTTTTTACTAATCAGTACCTTGGAAACTCAGAGCTTCCCCCAACCCCATTCTTCCAAAGTTCAATTTCTTCTTCAGAAGAACATTACTGAAAATTTAGATTGCATTAAGTCTCCTTATCCTGGAAGTGATGAGGTATAGATTCTGGGACCCCCCTTGACCTCCTTGAATCTTTGAGGTACAGGCTCTGGGAAAGTAAACCTTCCCAGGAAAGACATTTGCCTGAGGTCATGGGTCTTAAGTTGTGGCTCTGCCCAAGTCTTTAGCCCTCCTTTGTTCCAATAGTTTTCCACCCTTAAGGTTCCTGTTCCCACCCTTGAACTGGCCTGGCCCACCATTGTCTATGGTCTCCAGGTAGCCTCCAGCAACTTCCCACCCTTAACCACTCATTACTGGAGTCTGACCTCATCTGACTCCTCCTGAAGACCCTCCCCAATCTCCTCCTCTGGACCACCCCTAGATTCCTCCCACAACTTTTCTGTATATAGAATCCCATCTTCCCTCCATGTGGGGTGAGAGCCGGGAAATGGCCTAACACAGACTTGCTCTGGAAGAGTGCCATGGGACAGCTTAGCACACAGACTAGCTTAGCAGAGATTTGCTCTGATAGAATATCCCATATGGCGAACTTGATCTTTCAGTAAACCTTACTTTTTCCTTGGCTGAGAAGACTTGAGTGGAATTCTTTCCGCAGGACCCAGCATGTTGGTATTTTGGGGTCTCAGGCAGCCCTAACCCTCTTTGGGCACCCTCTTCAGAAGAACTCCCAACCCATGCCTGAACTGATTTAATCAAAAGTAAGGAAGCTCCACTGTGTTCTGCTCAGGCTTGAGTGGAGACAGATTTTTCTGTTCAGATAGCCCAAGGCTGAAAGTGGTCTGATATGAGGGAGAGGAGGGGAAGAAAGGGAGGTAGTCTGATAGTAGAGGTATTTTCTCTGTCAGGAGGTTAAATTATGATAGGCTGATACCAGCCCCTGTCAAAAAGGTATACAAACTGGGCACCCCAAACCCCAAATTGAGCCAGTTCTAGATTGGTTCCCTTGGGTGGGGGGGGAGGCTCAGTCTTTGACCACGTTTTCGCAAGTATGTGCCAGCTTGGGAGAAATAATACATGGACTCAGATAACCTGATTCTGTTTTGTCTTTCTTAAATCTAACTTTGCCAGGTTGACATTACTAACAACAAAATAACTACAACTGACATTTATATGTCCCTTTAAAGTTTGTAAACCACATCATTTGCATTATCTATATTGACCATCAAGAATATAAAACATATGAGGGAGATACTGAAGAGGTTTACCCAAAGAGGGTTAGGGTTGCCTGAGACCCCAAAATACCAACATGCCGGGTCCTGCCAAAAGAATTCTACTCAAGTCTCCTCAGCCAAAGAAAAGTTTATTGAAAGTTCCTTAAAAGTTCGCCATATGGAGTAGACTCTTAAGGAGCCAGTCTATGCTAGGTCATTCTATGGTGCTCTCAGAGCAAGTCTGTGCTAACCTATTCTATGGTGCTTTCACACCACATGGAACTGAGATGGGATTCTACATACAGAAAGGTTGTGGGAGGAATCTAGGGGTGGTCTATAGGAGGAGTTTGGGGACGGTCTTCAGGAGGAGTCAGATGGTGTCCAGACTCCAATAATGAGTGATCAAGGGTGGGAAGTTGCTGGAGGCTACCTGGAAACCATAGACAATGATGGGCCAGACCAGTTCAAGGGTGGGAAAAGGAGCATCAAGGCTGGGAAACTATTGGAACAAAGGAGGGATAAAGACTTGGGCAGAGCCACAATTTTAGGTCCATGACCTCTGGCAAATGCCTTCCCTGGGAAGATTTAGTTTCCCAGGGCCTGTACCTCAAAGATTCAAGGAGCCCAAGAAGGCTCCCAGAGCCTACACCTCATCAATACTATAATTGTAATTTTTCCCACTTTATGGAAAATGCTTTTTTCTTTCTTTTTTGTATACTAGCACTTAGCACAGTTCTTGGCATTTATTGACTAACTTTATTGACTAATTGACAAATAACGTGGTCCAAACAGCAATTAAGGAAAATCAAGCTGGCAGAAAAGACTGAAGTAGGAGAAAATTTGAGGCAAGGAGACAAATTGGATGACCATCACACAATCGTGCAATCAAGAGGTGATCAAATCTAAATTAATGAAGTCATCATTTGAATAGTGAAAAGAATCTTGGGATGAGAGAGGTAGAATATCCATCTACTTATTTACTACTAAGATATAGCTTTGCACTAAGAAGTAGTTAACATTGATTTGCATCTCTTTTTAGCCAAAGGAAAGTTTTGTTTTTCTTGTACCACTCAAGCTTAGTGTCTTACCTACATTTAACAAACCTCTATGGTTGGTTTATGAGGACACTTTCTTAGAAATAACATTTGTCCTAATACATATGTATAATTAATATTTGACTATAGAATCTTTGAATGAAAAAGATTGTTACGAATAGTATTAAGAATTTAATTATGCTTTTGAGACTAATTTTTAAGGTACGTAGTATTAGTATAAAAAACAATAAAAACACGCTAAACGTAACTGCCTCACATTTATTTCAAATTAGTTTTTTATGCCAAAGTAACTGAATTAACTAAATAATAGTCCCAAATAAGATTCCCATTGATTTGACTGATTGGTCAACTGAATTAATCTATCTCATTCAATAATTTGACCAGTTTGTCATCATAAATACCATATTAAAAAGATAAATGATATGATGCTACTATACTAACAGTAATAATGACAACAAGATCAAAATAATAAGAGTTAATAACATTGAGGTATTTAAAGCACTTTACATATGTTATCACATTGTATTCTGCCAACTAGTGAGAATATTTGAAACCATCCAATAATTTGTTGGCATTGTTTTTTGATACAAAAATAGGAACAGGCATCAGATATACCATTAGAGTTGCAATTTTAATTTAGAAGTTAGACTGACATAACTAAATCTCTAAGATAAATGTAAAGAAAGATATTTGTTATTTTAACTGAGACTCCAAACATTTAAATAAATTTATATTGTTACTAATGCCTAAATATTGCTAAGTGCAAGAAAGTAACATCACAATGTTTGTTTTTTTTGCTATGTGTGTATTTTTCAATTCTTTACAGATTCATGTTAGCACTGACATTTTATTAGGGAATGGAATGTCAACACATTCAGTTAACAACAAATCTAAGCATTTGCTCATAAACCTTAAGCTTAATTTCAACTAATGTGATATTTGAAAAGGCTTTACACTTTGTCTGGCAAAGAGCTCATTAATATGGCATTCTGCATGACACAAAAGTAGTTTATATTCCAGTCAAACCCAGATGTTTACATACATATATTTGAGTTGTTGCATTGTGTGATTAAACCTAAGTAATGCATTTATGAACCAAAATCAGATTCATAACTTCACTAGCACACAAAATTACATTAGTTAGGGTAATGAGCTTCTGTACCAAATAGGTGGAAAATGTTGCATTGGCTATTTACCAGGAGGTGGAAAACACATGACTAAAAGAATACTCATTCAAGTCCTAATGCCCCCAAGTGAAAGGGTTCACAGGTCAGAATCGGGAGAGAATCTAGTTTTGTGAAGTTTCACGAGCGAGTGAAAATTTCAAAGGTTAAGTGATTGTAGCCAGGAATTTTGAATAGTAGAATGAAGTGAAAAGTGGATTTCATTTCCCTGCTTCCTAAAACAGACAGATAGACAGACAGACAGACAGACACACACACACACACACAAGCAGTCACATGATAGGAAGGACTTGACAATTATCAGAGCTTAACTTTCTGGATACAAAGAGGTATCCTATCAACCTAGTACCTATGTCAAAAGACTTTTATTGCTTTTGTCAGAGCTTGTATAATTTTGATATGCTTTTTTTTCAAAGATAACAGTATGTTTCTTTATTCATAGAAAATTTCCTATTTTTTTCATTCAACTGTCTCTTTTATACTGATATTTAGCACTAATTTGTTGTTGCATATTTATTTAATAAAGTATCTTTTTTTAAGGCTCTTAAGGTATGATGCAATGATACAGACCTTTTTTTGGTTTTGTTAAGAAAGCCTTATGGCTAAATCAGTGAAACAGAATACAAACAAAAAAAAATTATAATTTGGGGGGGAGGGGAGGAGAAACAACCTGGAAAAGAGCAAGGGTGGGAGAAAAAGGCATTAGAGACCTGAATTGTTGTAACCATCAGCCTCCTATGTTTTCATCTTTCTATGCATATTATCTTCCCCATTTCATCCCAAGATCCACTCATTTCAATAATATATGGAATGAGTGAAAACTTCTCAATTTGGGATTGCTAACCTTCCCTTCCTCCTCCCACCTTCCATGGCTGCTGTCAATCACTTTTACCTTCCTTTGTCTGTTCTCCTGCCTTTGTGGGACCCTTCCCCCCGTCTTCTCTTGCTGTCCCAGTTGGGAAGAATTTGGTGATGTATGCCTCTCCACCAAAGAGAGACAAAAACAGTTGGGAAAGGGGGCTTGAGTAAGTTAAGTTATAAATTCTGGTTCTACCTTTTGAAGTGTACCTCTTCTCCATGACTGATTCATGGGGACAACCGCCTTCTCCCAGGAAAGGGAATAAACTCCTCTTCTTATCCTAAGACATCTCTGTGTTTACTTTTTTACTAAATTAAGGATGAATGGTATTTTTCAACCCAAACAATAACCACTCCATATTCTCTTTTTGCTTGATTTTTATGATGTTATTCTTCATAACTTGGCCCTTTCATACCTTCCTAATCTACTTACACTTTACTCCCCTGCTCTTATTCTATGATCTTTGCTGTTACATAAAATAATCCTTTTCAAGACTAAGTATTTTCACTGGCTGTTACTGTGGCTGGTATTCTCTTTCACTTTTCTTTCTCAAGGCTTCCTTGTCTCCTTCCAAATATCATCTAAAGATCCACCTTCTTCAAGAAGCCTTTCCTACTCATTAAAGTTGATGCTTTCATTCTGAGGTTATCTCCAGTTTAAGCTGTTTGCATCTTGTTTGTGAATAGTGATTTTTATCAAGCTTTCTCCATTAGGTCTCATCTTCTTGAGAAAAGAATATTTTTGTCTTTATTTGTTCCCTCAACATTTACCACAGTTACTGATAACACTTTTATTGCTGTTTTGTGTCATGTCTGATTCATTGTGACCCCTGTTGAAGTTTTCTTCACAAAGATGCTGTAGTGGTTTGCCATTTCCTTCTCTAGCTCATTTTACAGATAAGGAAACTGAGGTAAAATAAAAAAGAGTGAAGTGAGTGGCTCAGTCACACATCTAGTGTCTGAGGCCAGACTGGAACATAGGAAGAAGAGTCTTCCTGACTGACCTCTATCCAGGCCTGACACTCTATCTACTGTACCATCAAGAGTTTAAACAATTTTTTCAGGTTGACACAACCAGTAAGTATCCAAGACGAGATTTGACCTCTACTCATTCTTTTTTTCTATGCCTGTTCTCAACATGTGTGTTTCTATGTTACGCACATTTTCTAAATATGTAAATTCTCCCAATGGTAGTTTGGTAAATTATGGAAGAACTCATCTAATATTTATATAGATATATATTGGGGCTAGCATAACACTAACAAATAGTAAGTATAAGCAGTGTGTGCCTTAAATATTCAGTAATAAAATTTGCTCATACATTATTTTTTATTCTGGGAAGAGATGGAATGAGTACAGCATTAGAATCACTGACACATATTAAATACTATCTATTAATAATACATGAATATTATTTACTATAGCTATATTCTTGAACAAAAAAAGAAACAATGTTTTATAAGTAATATAATTGAATAAATGATTACTGAAATAAAGACTCCTATGTTTGTAACCCTGTTTTTCTCTTTATAATATACTTAGAAGTTTGCATAGTTGAAGCTTTTATGGCTTTCACCAAAGTTTATCATGAAAACATTTTGAAAAGATAGGAGTAATGTTTATATGTCTCTGAATATATCTAAGAACTAAGGAAAATATGAGATAGTCAACACATAAAACCCCCAGGATACTGGATAAATTATAAATCATCTTAATGTATTGTCAATATATTTCAGGAATTCACCAGCTAAATTCTCTTTTCAACAAGAATAATTAAATGTATAAGTGAATAAAAGTAATTAATTATTTTTTGTGAAATTGGAGAAGAAAATCTTGAAGGTCACTGGAAGTCTAAAGGCTTAATGAGACAAGCCAATGGTCTAATTATTTAGACAGTGATGATAAAATATAATAGGAAATCTTTATTCTGATGTTGAATAAATCTGTACATGAATCCTTGATAAGTTATGACAGACTGAAATATAGCATAATTCTCTTCAGTGACTAAAATCAAATGAATTTAAGGCTATTGAGACTTCTAATAATAGTAGTAGAAGTAGCAATAGTATTGGTAGTAGTAGCAGTAGTAGTAGCAGTTTATCATTGTTATTGTCATTACTAAATGAATCATTTGTTTGTTTTGTTATAAATGAGTGGTTTAAAAACTGCCTCCAAAAACAGACATCCAGAAATTAGTAAAATTTAATTCAGTGAATTCTAATTAAATTACACTTTAATGATCAGACAATAAATAAAAAGAGTATGACTAATGTTGAATTCCACCATTTAAGCTGTAACCAAACAGTAGGAAATAAGAAATGCATACTGAGTAAATTATAGACTTCATGATTTGACTTGATGGTGCCCAGCAAGGTAAAATAAACATGTGTCCATAATGTATTAGTGATTCATTTACAATGTTAATTACTCAGTGTGTAGTTAAGTTTCCAGTAGTACTCATTATTTTGGTGAGCAGTCATTGCTTTTTTCTTTCCTTCCTTCTTCCTTTCTTTTTCTTTTTTAAGGGTGGTAGTGGTGCTGGTACAAGTATTATGGTCAAAGCTGTAAGTTTATATTTTTGAAGCTCATGGGGGAAAGAAGCAAAATGAGATTTTTTTTCCTCCTCTGTGACTGGAGTTGTGTTTCTATTCCCATTTTGCTTTTGTTCTTTATTCCCAGTGACTCACAATTATCAATTAGCTCAGTCAAGAGCCAAACTAATAACAGTGCTTCATTCACTGAAAAATCTATAAGGAAACTCAATAAGACCATTCTAAATCCAATAAAAAGAAGCAAATTAAAGCATTCAAAGAGACTTGGCCTCTTCTCTCATTGAAGCTTTTACTCAAATGATTGTGTTAGAAGTAGAATAAAGGTTACATTATTTTTTGTTTCCTAACCACTTCTTTTGTATTAAAAAATCCAGTTAAATCCCATTGACATAAGTATTATTAAAATATGAAAGTATTCCCAAACTCTAACAAATGGCACATGGATTCAAGCAATATTCAATCAAATATATTTCAGTACAACCAAGCAGTTGGGATGTGCCTTTAAAAGGATGTGACCTGAATAGAAAACTATTTTGGAAAGTAATTGTTCAACAGAAATTGAGTGATATCAAAGAACCAAATTTATTTAATATCTTTTTTGTGTTCTTTTAAAATAACTCTACGTTGTACTTTGCATGTTGTTACACAAATTTGTCAATCTAGAAGCAAGGTTAAAAAATAAATTAAAACCCCAGCTACTTGAAGTTTTGACTAATCACACCTCCTTCTAGCAATATTTCTAATTATAGCTTCCCTTAGGTTCTTACCTGGAGCACTATCAATCTTAATCCTTGCTTCATGGGCTTTGATATTTTCTTCTACAAAGCCCTGGACATTTCTCTGATCAATTGCATAGCTAGATCAGGGAAATTTATGTTTTCCCATTCTACTAACCCTTTTCACCAAATTTATTTCCCTATATGAGATGCTACCACGTGGTCAGATTTCTCCTCTCATTTATGTGGCATATCTAATGCCTCCAGATAGGTAAAGCATACCTTTAAAGGTGACTGGCTGCTTTTCTCTCTCTCTCTTCACCAAAAGTTGTTCTTAGAGTTCTATGTGTCAAAAAAAAAAACTTGACTAATGCAGTATCCTACTCAGTTTGAAACATAAAATATGTCTTCCACAATGTTTCTGTGAGACAATAAATTTTCCCCCAAAACAAGGCCTTGCCATCACTTATAATTCAAAATAGTCCATTTTATGGAAAGGATATCATGTGATATGGTCCACATTTTGTCCATTGCTCTAATGATTATCTGTTTGCTAAGTGCTCACTACGTACTAAGTGTTATAACAAGCACTGGGAATACAAAGAAAGATAAAAATGCAACCCTTCCATGGACATCCTTGACTTTGTGGGCAAATTAATCAGTCCTAGGACTGGGAAGGGCCTTGAACATCATGTTGTATAACCTTTTTATTTATTTAAGGATGAGAAAATTGAAACCTTAAGAGATAGAGTGATTTATTCAAAGATTTTCTCTATTTTCTGCAGTACACTGTACTATTATTGACAAGTAAATAGATAACAGTACCACAAACCTAATTTACCAATCCAACATATAATCGGAATTGGATTTTTCAGGAGTCCCCTAACCAACTAATTTGGTCAATAGAATAGAAATAGAAAGATAGATGATTGAGTGATATCTTATTTCTTCCTGTTTTCACTACTTCTCTTTCACTCTATTTATGGAGGGGGCTTAGCACAGTCCTGTCCCCATTTCTCACAAATTTCCCATTATGCCCCTATGATGGATACCACGCTCCCCCCCAACATTCAGCTCCCTATGTGTGTTCTATTATATCATAAGCTCCTTGAGGAAGGGGAATTATTTTGTAATATATTTATGTTCCCAGTACTTGGCAAAGTGACTTGCACATAGCTGATGCTTAATAATTATTTATTTATTGACTGACTTTTACACACTGATTGTCAGCTGACTGACAGGTTTTACCCGTGTGAGGATGTCCTATAAGCAAGATAAACTGTGTCAATAGTTGTCATTTTTCATCCTTCATTTTCAAAGAGTATTAGTGATATGTTGTCACTTGTTCATGCACTTTATTCAAGTGAGTTAGAATTGCATCAAGTTGTCAGTTTCACTCTCTCTTCCAGAGTCAAAGTCTGGTGTCAAGGCAAAAGTCAAGACAACCAGTGATGGTCCAGAACATGGTGAATGACCTTGTCATCTTCAACTCCTGACCAATCTCACAGCGCTTGCTTCAATTTCCTTCATGGATATTAGAACAAATTGCTTTCACCTGCCCATTCCACCAGGGAAAGTCACCTCATGTTTGGAGTAGATACAGGTTTGAGACCTATCAGTTACCCTCAACCTGGTTTTGTCTGTTTGCTTAGATATTTACCAGAGCATGGTAATTGCAGTGTTACAATATAAAGATCACCACACATGCTACAGTTTCTTGAAGCCACAGGTGGATAGGTGAATCAGGTGGATTCTAAAGGTGAATGAGTAGCCCCATAAAGGGTACAGCAAGCCCTTGTGGCAGAGGTGCTAGTCCTTTCTAAACATTCCATATTTGAAAGGATCATTTGAGCATTGCCAAGGGCTCTAGAAGAACTATGGAAACTCAGAGCCATAGTGACCTGGTGAAGCCATTAGTCTTTGAGATGCTTCCCTTAATTTCCTATTGATCTCAAAAAAAAATGTTGCTCCAAAGACAGGCAAGATTATCTTCAGGATGCTTACTGAAGTATTTTTTAACTAAAATGTGTCCATGTGACTGATTGGTATAAGAAGGCAGAAACAGACTCAGAAACTATCAGCTTTGATGTGAGAACATCCACCTTATAATTTGGAGTTGGAAAATGGTTCAATAGATAGAATGATGGACTTGGAGGAAGAAAGATCTGAATTTAAATCATGTCTTGTACATTCACTAGCTGTGGAATCTTGGGAAAAATCACTTAACTTCCCTGGGTCTCAATTTCTTCATATGGAAAACAGGGATTATAGCATCCACCTCTAAGGATTATCTTGAGGATCAAATGAGGTAAAAGGAAGGTTCTTTGTAAACCTTAAAGTGCTATGTAAAGGTGAGAGATGATGATGCTACTAACTGAATGGTATCCTTTCAAAACCACATAGCAGGCATACTTCTTGGTCTACTTTGAGTCTATGTTTGCAATATTAACAATTATGCATGGATGCACATTATATATACACCTTTGCATAACTGCATGAGGGTATATGTATATACACATCTGCATATACATATGTACATGTGCAGATACACACATATGTACGAATAATGTTCCAAATAAGTGATTTTATGATTTGAAAAGGATTCTACTAGTTATTTTTCATATTAGAAACCTAAATGAACTCATAGGAATAATTACTGTCTCTGAGAACAAAGTGGAGTAATCTGGTTCAGTGAGTTTTAGTTCAGCAAATTACATGAGCTTGAACAAATGATTTCAGTTTTGTAAATATGTTGTCTATGATGGAGGCTGGAATTGGATATTTGAAAGTAGGAAGGCCACTCATATCTTAAATATACCAGATTGCAAGGCTCCATGATGTCAAAAGACAAGTCTTTCTAAATTTTTCATGTCTGAGACCAGGAAACATATTCTCCTCAAAACTGAAATGGGTTTGAAATGACTTAGGCAACCAACAGTGAGGATATTCTTCAAACATTCCCAGTTTGTTTCAAAATAACTCATTGCTGATTTATTGCTTATTAATTTGTCCAAACCAGTATTTAATAAATTTGTTTAGGTTTTTAATCTGTAACATTTGGAGGAAACTGTTCTCTACATTATAACATTGCAATGATTTATGTTTTGGAATTATTTTTTGAATTCCCCCAGAAAAGGAAAGAGATTTGAGTCCTTTGAAAGTCCTGTCAGTAAGGATTTAGTTGCTAAGACTGTTGACTTTCTAACACTGGGAGAAGTATTATCTATTCAGAGGGAATTTCAGAACTATGGAAAGAGGCAGTGGCAAAGAAAACAGATGTAATTGCCAACCCACACCCCTCCCTCCGTCCCTCCTCCCTCTCTCTGTCCCTCTTCCCTCTCTCTCTAACACACACACAGACACACACAAACACACACACACACACACACACACACACACAAGAAATAAGAACAAAACTATACCCGTGAGCAAAATGCAAATAAATAGAAATGTATATATGCACATATGCATTTATGTATGTACATATACTTATATACTTTATATACCCTCATATACTTATATCCCAAAACATTTTAATAATAATAAGGGTTGAAACATTTATTTTCCCAGGGAAGCTCCCACAGGCACTGTAAAAATGTATTTTATGCTTAGTTCTACAGTGTTGAGCCTCCAAGTTACTAGGAGCTTTCCTACTAGGGAGTCCTAGGCACCTGTGACTCCAGTAAGTCTGGAAGTAGGCAGTTTGTGTGGCTTTCCCAATTCAATAAAACATGATATAAAAGGGAAATAATGGTAATTCTTGTTTTTTAGAGTTTTATTGTATTTGTAACCAGCCAAGACAAAAAATAACTAAATAAATAAGGACATTAGTCCCGGCAAAGCCTCACCAAATCAAGTCAGTTAATTCCATTTCTCCAAGCAGGGTGCTGGCTATAGTCTAGGGGTAACTAAGTATCTAATTAGGCCAGGAATTTTAAGAGAGAAGCACTAGTTTGTCATATTTCTCAAATGTTCACATGGCAGGAGGATTTTAGCAATAAGCCCAGAAGTATAGTATTTCCAAGCTTACCAGAGTGAAAACAGCCTGGGGCTCTCTAGTAGGAAGGTTGCTCCCAATTTGCATGTTCCTCACCACACAGAAGCTAACACAGAGTACTTTAGAGAATGCCAGGGAGCTTCATTGTGAATAATAAGTTGTATTAAATAATATCAGATAATTCATTATACTGTTAAAGTCAAAGGGAAATCCTCAAATATCACCTAATTAAAATTTTTCTACATTTACTCATGACTATAGTTTCTGTTTTATTGTTCCTTCCAGTGTGTGTGTGTGTGTGTGTGTAGTTATCTTATGAAATTAAAAAAAGTAAACTGGTAAATTAAACCCAATCTTAAAAACTCCTCAAAAAAGATATGTTCGATTAAGATAAGATTCTGTGGTCATAAAGAAAAAAGTTAATTGATGCTTACTGGTATAATGCACATAAATATCAAGTAATCAAGTAGCAAAGAGACAAGGATGGAGATAATGTTTGCTGGAGATGAGATACCCCTGAAAACACATTGGGCATTTTCATCAGTAATGAGCAGTATACCAGAATTAAGTAACTGATTTTCCCAGTCACTTCAATTGAGAAAACACTGAAGAAAATAAGCTTATTTGTTATGGCATTATGCTTTCCGAAGAATACATTTTCCCATGAAATTTAGCTAGTTCTGCTTGTTATAATTTTACAGATATTTATAAGTCAAGCATTCTTCCTCCAATGATATAACAAATGTATTAGTCATCTAAAGCAACCATTTCTAATTCCGTATTTAATGTGGATTTAGCATTCATATAGTGACGTCAATTTACTTGAGATGTGGTACATAAATATTTTTCATTAATCCACAAAATTTGTATGTTTCTCTTGGTTGGAACTTATAAATGAAGAAATACATACATTTTTCATATTATCTTTTTTTTAAAATAAGCAATTGGGCTTTTATTTTTTTTTAAACTTTACTTAAAAGATGTTACATTAACCCATAGTAGAAGCCCAGCAGAAAAAGTGGTGGGTGGTGGGTGAAGAACTGGATTCAAAGTCTTCTTCTTATATTTAATTATTTGACCATGGGCAAATCATTTGAACTCCATTTATTTCAGATGACTTCTTAAATGGGTCACCTCTCCTGGTGTATGGAGTTCCTACATACATTCACATATGTAGTACCAAAGGAAAGCTAGAAGGGTTCTTAGAGAATATATTAACTAGTAGAGGATACATATGGAATGTTTGTTAATACTGTTTGTTTTGTATGTCCACATGGATTGTCTAAATGAAGGTTTGAAGAGGGATACATAAACCTGAAATTCTTGTGTCAAAGGAAGCAGGGGAAGAACTCATGAGACTGGCTATATGGTCCTACACTGAGAAAGGAGAACATAACTAGAATTATGTCTATTTTCTCCTCTAAATTTTCTGGTCTTGGAATACATTTTATTGAAGACAAAACTGATTTCCTAGCTGTTATTTCTAAAGGGGAAGATACCCCAAATATCTGCCTTGGTCTTTTCCTGCCAAACACTAATAATACAAAATATTCCTATAAATAAGGAATAGTGTATCATCAATGCATCATTCACAAAGCCTACAGTAACTATAA
Organism: Pseudocheirus occidentalis; assembly: GCA_028646575.1. Classification (NCBI taxonomy): domain Eukaryota; kingdom Metazoa; phylum Chordata; class Mammalia; order Diprotodontia; family Pseudocheiridae; genus Pseudocheirus; species Pseudocheirus occidentalis. Next base: position 96,400,733 of record CM053601.1, on the reverse strand, counting down.
TTATGCTGATATGTTTATTAATCACAAAATGTAACAGGCTCTCTACATGACAAGTATAGTCAAAGCATTTATTCAAGTACCAGAAGACTGAGTTCCAAAACCAGAAAGTCATAGCCAACACAGTAGTTATGAAGTTGGCACATGTAGTTAAAGTAGTAAATACCCACATTCTCAAGCCTTCAAAACAGGACAGGCGACCTCAGGCAAAGGTCCTCCTCTCCTCACTCATGGCAACTGCTCAGCGTTCAGGCAGCCTTGTGTCCAGCAGCTCTGGTCCCTCCGCAGTTCTCCTCCCTGGCAGTCCTCAGAAAGAGTCCTTAGCAGAGATTCTGACTGGCTCAAAGAAAAAGGAGTTTGCGCTGCTGCCACCACGGCCACCACTGCTGCTGCCGCTGCCTCCAGTCACCAGCACGGATGTTGGCTTGGTTCTGGTGTTCTCTTGCTCCACCCCTTCCTGCTACATCAGCAAGTTCAAGGGGAATGGAAGATCTTTAAAATCTCAGTATCATTACAAATAGTGAATAAATGTATTTATACAAAGAAATACCAAGCATAAATTAGAACACTTAGAATAATTGGAATATTCCAGTAAACAAAAGATAAATGAAATTTTCTTTTGTGAATGAAAAATCTCAGCACAGCCAAGGAATGTTCTATTTTCTTAAGGTAAAATTCTCTGATGTTTACAGAGGCAAGCTAGAAATCAGGGAAATGTTAAGGAATGTGCTTACCCTATATGTGTGCAAGAAATTCTCTCTTTTTCCCTCCCTATATTTGGTCTCATGGAGAATATAGAACCACATGTGGGTTTTCTTCTCTCATAGAAGTCAAAAATCTGTCTCCCCTCCAAAGCTTTCATGCAAATTCCACCCCTCAAATTAGGCATGCAACTATTGTACAAACATTCTTTCTTAAATTAGGAGACTGGAGTTGGGATTTCCAGGAGCCAAGAAGGTGGAGTAAGCAGTAAGTAGCCATCACTCCCCCTCTCTGACCGCTTAAAAAACAAAACAAAACAAAACAAAAAAACAGAAATTAGAACCCCAGCAAAAACCCTGAAATAGCAGAGCCAGCAGAAAGATATTATAGCAATCTCTTAGGCTGGGAAACTTGGAGGATATCAGCAAGAAAGGTCTGTTTCACTAAGGAAAAAGGGACAGTTCATTTCAGGACAGGAAGTATCCCAGTAAGCTTGTAGCAAACCCCACCTCAGCAAACTAGAGGGAGATCCTGAGTCCCAGGGTGGCAGAGCATGCAAATGCCAATAACAGGACCCCCATTGCCTTAACATGGAACAGGGAAACAGACTCCAGCTCAGAGAACCGCCAAGTGATTCAAGGTAGTCACTGACAAACAGGCATCCTCTAGTGCCCAGACCTCCGTATGTTTCTGCACAGTTCCATGTAGGCAGTCATCCTTCAGCATGACAAGAAAGTAGGTCAGACCTTCATGTTCTTCAATGTAATCTGAGGTAAAGAGGCATCCTCTAGCACACAGAAAAAGCAGGCTAGACCTGCATGTGCTTTGGTACAGTCCAGGGCAAACAAGCACCCTCCCCCTGGAGGAGGGTGGTATGCCACTGCAAGATCTCCAAGGGTTTCAGTATAGCCCCAGGGAAGTGTAGAAAATCCCCACTGGGGCTCAGTACATGCCAGATACCAACACTAGGACCTCAGATCAGCACCAGATAAGATAAGCGATAAGACCCCTACAGCCAACAGCAGTGCCAGCCCCTCCTCACCCCCTCAAAGCAACACCAAACATGATTGTCCCCCATGGGCCTCCAGATAAATTGTCAGAGTCTGTAGCCACTGTCAAAGAAGCCTGAGACAGAACACCTTCTGCTCTGGTAGAAGAGATCAAATATAAAAGAGGAAAAGGCCCCCCCCAAAAAATGAACAAAAAACAGTAACAAACTATCTGACCATAGGAAGTTATTATGGTGACAGGTACATAGCACCTACACAAAAAATGACATGCTAGACTCAGGGGTTCTCAACCTGTGGGTTGTGTCCCCTTTGGGGTCGAACAACCCTTTCACAGTGGTCACAGGGGTCACCTAAGACCATTGAAAAAAATATTTCTGATGGTCTTAGGAACCTAGACATGGCTCCTCCATCTGTCTCCAGGCGGGTCTGCTCACATGCAGATATACCCACATCTGAGTATTAAAGGGTTGAGACAGTAGGAAGGTTGAGAACCACTATTAGAATATAAAAACCTCACAATTCAAAGCAAAAAGGCAGAAATATTAAATGCATCCTTTTCAGATCATGATGCAATAAAAACTACACGTAATAAAGGGCCATTGGAAGGATAGACTAAAGATTAATTGTAAACTAAATGATTTTAGTTTGAGTGGGTCAAATAACAAATCACACAAAAGCAATAACTTCATCCAAGAGAATGACAATAATGAGAGAACATGCCAAAACTTATGAGATGCAGTCAAAGACAGTTCTTAAGAGAAATTTTATCTCTAAATGCTTATGTAAATAAAATATAGAAAGAGAGGACCGATAAATTGGGCATGCAATTAAAAATGCTAGAAAATGAACAAACTGATAATCCCCAATTAAACACAAAATTAGTAATTTGAAAATCAAAGATATTAAAAAGTTGAAATTAAGAAAGCTATTGAACTAATAAATAAGAGTAAAAGCTGGTTATGTTAAAAAAATCAATAAAATAAATCTTTGGTTAATTTGATTAAAAAAAAGAAGAAAACGAAATTATCAATATCAAAAAGGAAATAGTTGAGTTTACCAGCAGAAAGAAAAAGCAGCAATAAATAGGAGGTCTTTTGTTCAACTGTATGCCAATAAATTTGACAATCAGTGAAATGAATGAATGTTTACAAAAATATAAATTGCCCAGATTAACAGAAGAGGAAATAAAATACTTAAATAGCCTAATTTCAGAAAAATAAATTGAACAAGCCATCAAAGAACTCCTTAAGAAAAAATATCCAGGATGAGATGGATTCACAAGTAAATTCTATAAAGAACAATTAATTTCAAAACTGTACAAACTATTTGGAAAAAATAGGCAAGGAAGGAATCTTATCAAATCCTTTCTATAATACAAATATGCTCATAATATGTAAACCAGGAAGACCCAAAACAGAGAAAGAAAATTATAGACCAATTTCCCTAAGGAACATAGATGTAAATTTTTAAATAAAATATTAACAAAGAGATTACAGCAACTTATCTCAGGGATAATACACAATGACCAGGTGGGATTTGTACCAGGAAAGCATGGCTGGTTCAATATGAGGAAATTTATCAGCATAATTGACCATATCAATAGCAAAATTAACAGAAAATACATTATTATCTCAATACATGCAGAAAATGCTTTTGCTAAAATACAGCAGCCATTCCTCTTAAAAACACAAGAAAACAAGGGAATAAAGTCTTCCTTAAAATGATAAGTAGCATCTACCTAAAATGAACAGCAAGCATTATATGTAAAGGGGATAAGCTAGAAGCATTTCCAATAAGGTCAAGAGTGAAATGCACATGTCCATTATCACCCCCGTTATTCGATATAGTACTAGAAACATTAGCATTAGCAATATGAAATGAAAAAGAAATTGAAGGAATTAGAATAGGCAAAAAAGAAACAAAGCTGTCACTCTTTTCAGATGATATGATGATATATTTAATGAATACTAGAGGATCAAGTAAAAAAACTAATTAAAATAACAAATTACTTTAGCAAAGTTGTATGAAATAAAGAAAACTCACATAAATATTCAGCATTCCTATATAGTACTAAGAGCACAACTTTAAGAGACAGAAAGAGAAATTCCATTTCAAATTACTGTAGACATTATAAAATATTTGGGACTCTACTTGCCAAAACAATCCCTAGAACTATATGAACCCAATTTCAAAACACTTTTCACACAAATAAAATCAGAAATAAGTAACTGGGGAAAACAACAACAACAACAACAACAACAACAACAACAACATCAGTTGCTCACAGTTAGGTTGAGCTAATATAACAAAAATTACAATTCTACCTAAATTAAATTTTGCCTATTTAGTGCCATACCAATCAAACTGCCCAACATACTTTATAGAGCTAGAAAAAAAATAATAACAAAGTTCATTTGGAAGAACAAAAGGTCCAGAATATCAAGAGAATTAAGAAAAGAAATGCTAGGGCATGTGGCCTAGACATATCCAATTGTAAATTCTCTTAAAAAGCTGCAATTATCAAAATTATTTGGTACTGGCTAAGAAATAGAGTAGTGGAATAGTGGAATAGATCAAGTACACAAGACACAGTTGTCAATGACTATAGTAATCTACTATTTAATAAACCCAAGGCTCCAAATTCTGGGATAGGAACTAGCTATTTAACAAATACTGCTGGGAAAATTGGAAAATTAGTATAGCAGAAATTAGGCATAGACCAATATCTTACACCATATACCAAAATAAAGTCAAAATGGGTACACAGTTTAGATATAAATGCTGATACTATAAGCAAACTGAATAGTTTACTTTCTCAGTATTATGGATAATGGAAGAATTTCTCAGTAAACATGAAAGAGAACATTATGAAATGCAAAATGAATCATTAAAATTTTTTTTAAAAGTTTTTGCACAAACAAAACTAATGCAACCAAGACAAGAAGGGAAACAGAAAGCTGGGAAACAATTTTTACAGTCAGTATCTCTGATAAAGGCCTCATTTCTCAACTATATAGAGAACTGAGTCAAATTTATAAGAATACAAGTCATTCTCCAATTATAAATGGTCAAAGGATATGAACAGGCAGTTTTCAGAGGAAAAAAATTAAATATATCTATAGCCATATGAAAAACGTTCTATATCACTACTGATTAAAGAAATGCAAATAAAAACAACTCTGAGATACCACATCACAACTGTCAGATTGTTTAACATGACAAAACAGGAAAATAATGAATTCTGGAGAAGATGTGAGACAATCTGAACACTAATGTATTGTTGATGGAGTTGTGAATTGATCGAACCATTCTGAAGCGCAATTTTGAAACTATGTCCAAAGAGTTTGAAAACTGTACATATCCTTTGACTCAGCAAAAACACTTCTAGGTCTGTTTTCCAAAGAGATCATAAAAATGGGAAAAGAACCAATGAGTACAAAAATATTTATGGCAGTTCTTTTTGTAGGGGCCAAGAATTGGAAGTTTAGGGAATGTCCATCAATTGGAGGACATGTTCCACAAGTTGTCATATATGATTGTAACAGAATATTATTGTTTGATAAGAAAGAAGGAGCAGGTGGACTTCCAAAAAACATGGAAAGATTTACAGGAACTGATGTTGAGTGAAGCGAGCAGAACCAGGAGAACATTATACGGGTAGCAACAACATTGTGCAATGACCCACTTTGATAGATTTAAACTTTTCTCAGAAATACAAGAATCTAATACAACTCCAAAGGACTCATGATGGAAAATGCTATCCACATCCAGAGAAAGATCTATGGAGCCTAAATGCACATTAAGGCATGCTATTTCTCTCTCTGTCTTTTTTGTTTCTTTCTTATGGTTTTTCTCTTTGGTTTTGGAGAGTTTGGATAGCATGCTCCCACTAAGGGAAATGTAGAGTGTGGAATTTCTTCTAATAATTGAGAAATTCCTATTTTAAAGCATTGTGAGAAATATAGTCCACACAAAATCTGGAAAATTTTAATTATATAATGTACCAGTAATTACTCATTAGTTTGATAGTAACCTATTTTTCTGAGTCATGTAAATAATTCAAATGAAATCAGCTCTGAGAAATTTAATGTGGTTCATTTAGACATTTAGTACAACATAAATTTTTGAGGGAGGGGAGAGCTTAATGTTTTATTTATTTATTTCTATTTACTACTTTGACAATAGATTTGGTTGGAGAACTGTGATAATGAATATTACTGAAAACAAGAAACACATATTTATTTTAAAAAATTATGTCCTTATAATGATTAAAAGAAATGTTTCCCTAGAGTTTGCAATTTAAACATAAACTATATGAAAGGAAAAATAGATATTTCAATCTAGGATGTGTGCAATTATTCATTATGTTTAATTAGCTTCTCTTTAGACAGGTCAAGGAAATTGCTCCATGTATTATTTGCAGTGTTACCCAGACTTTAGAGCTATTTTCAAAATATTACAGTTCTGTACTTGAAACTTTAAAGAAGAAAAGCAGTGACAAATTGGCATTATAAGATAGAGAAGAACTGGTCTCTATATCAGTAAGAGCTGGGTTCAAGTTCCAGTTCTGAAAGACACTCTGCAAGTCACAAACTCTCAGTGTACCCAGGCAATTCTCTAAGACTGTAAGATGCATAGAACAAATACTAATAGTACTAATAATGATGATAGGATTTATATAGCATAAATTATGTCCCAGGCAATGTTCTAATTACTTTACAAATATTTTCTCATCTGATTCTCACAACAGCTCTTGGTTGTAGGTGGTATTATTATCCTCAGTTGATGATGGAAAAAAAAGAGTAAAAATATAGACTCTATGATTTAGTCAAGTTCCCTATGCTCTTGTTGTTTGTCCTTCATTTTCAAAGGTGACCTATGACATCACAAGGTGATATATTGTCTCATAAATGAATTAGATTTAAGTGAGGCAGAATAGCAGTGGACGACCTTGACATCTCTGATGTCTGATCAAGTTCTAAGCACTCTACAGTGCCTACTTCAGCCACCTTCATGGCCATTGGATAAATTGTCCTCATATGCCCATTCCAATCGGGCAAGTCTTCACATGCTTGGGGTAGATATCCCCTTAACTTGCCAAACAGGTTTGAGACCAGTTGGTGACCATGAACCTGGTTTAGCTCATCTGCCAAAAAAAGGTTTGCCAAGGTGTGGTGGCTACACATTATACAGCTTCTTGGACCCACAGGTGAGAGTTGAATGTCAAGTTGATACCAAAAGTAGATAAGCAAATCTGAAAAAGTCTTGGAAAGCCTTCACACTAGAGGCACTAATCCTTATTGAATACCTATACACCCTAACACACTGTTAGTAAATGTCTGAGGGGGAATTTGAACATGTCTTTCTGACACCAGGCCAAGATTCTAACCATTGTGTCTCTTAGCTATGTGTAACTAAAGATACAGATCTGCATTGGAAGTGTGATGAAATTACCACCTGAATTAAAAATAATAACCAGTATCAGAGAACTTTAAAGTTATAAGCGGTTTAAAGGAAGAAAATCTATTAGTTAATTAGTTTTGGCATCATTGAAATTACTTCCTAAAAGAAAAGAAAATTTAAAAAATATCTTCTTTACAGTTATGATGAGAAGTTACAAGTTACTCCAGTAGTTTCCTCATTTTGTAAATAAAGAAATTAAGGTTAAGAATGCCTAAATGGCTTCATATGATCAAAGATGTAGTTTAAATTAGAAGCTGGGCTGAAAAATCTCAATTCTAGTTAACCATTTTTCCCCTCACTGAATTAAGTTGCCTCACTTGGTAATATGCAAATTGGTATCCAAAGTGGATTCAGGTATTTGCTTTTACCCTAAGGCACAGTTATAGGAATATGTGCTCTCTCACTTATGTTATTTACTTGAGAAACTTAATTTTTCCCATTACCCTCTGCCCCTCAAAATAATACTGAAAATATATGTTATATAAGTTTAACCTCCTTCATATGAGCAGGATATTTACAAAAAGAAAATTAAAGAAACTGAAGTGTTAAATTGTCTTTCTAGTTCAATGTTTTAATTAACTTTGGGGGTCAGGAAACAGGTGTTATGTGAACACAAGCATTAACATATTAATGAAACTGTTTACCCCAGGAAAATGTTAAAAGAAAATTTAGCTATTTTTTTTTACTCTAGCCTTCATCATTCCTTACACAAACATACATATGAAGGAGAGGGAAAGAAAATATGGGGGGAATAGTAGAGGAAGGAAGGAGGAGGAAGGAGGAGAAGAAGAAAAAGAAGGGGAGGAAGAAGAAGAAGGTGAAGAAGGGGGACAAAGAGGGAGGGGGAGAGATGGCTAGTTTGAAATAGAAATAATTTAATTACCTGAATACAAAGGAAAATCAGTATCATTAGCCACTGGAGTATTCTGGTAACTAATTTAGGATGATATATACAATTTTCATTTAAAAACAGACTTACTAATGAGTACTTTTTCTTAGAAAGAGTTGTCCTAAACATTCGTGCTTATAAAAGGAAAATATGTAAACTAATTTAAGATTAAGAATATCAAATTTTTTTTTCTTTTATTCAGGGTAAGAGGGAAGAGAATAAGAGTGTGAGATGTAAAGTAGGCCTTGTGAAAGACAGAAACATGTGTTTCTGAACTTTACACAGAACTTTACACAGAACAATACATGACAAAAGCCAACAAGCAAATACACCTTGGCTTTTCAAGTTCTAGAAAAGTCAGTCACTGCTGTGAGTTGAAGCAAGTTACTTAATACCTTAAAGCTTCTATTTCTTCATTTATAAAATGATAGAAGTGAGTATATGTAATAATCTTCCATTTCTAAGTTCTGTTACCCTATAGAAGAGTTCAAGATACAATTCCTTTTTCTTTTTTTTGATGTACAGGAAAGATTTGCTCCCTGAATTCTGGACTAACAGAAAGAGTGCTTGGATGGAAGTCAAGAAAGAATACATTTGAATACATACTGGTCTACATCTAAGTTTGCATTTAGGAATTCATTTTGGATTTAGCATATTTTTTGAATCACTAGAACCACCATTATTTGATACTCAGATAAACTTACCAACCCATTGTTGTAGGTACTCTTGCCAATGGTTCAGATGGCAGATTAATATACACTGGAATAGGTACTGCCCATGATCTCCCATAAATGAACCAAAGATGATTCCCTACTCAACTTTCATCTAACTCAATTAATCTGGGCTACCTATTTGTTATCTCTACTATTTTGGTACACGACTGGGAGGCAATGCCTTGCCCTGGAAGAGCAGAGGATTTGTCAGCAGAGGAACCAAATTAAGAGAGTGGAAAAAAGAAGTAAGCCTAGATCACCAAACCTTGAAAACGAAATTCAATATCTTCCATTAAGGGCCTATTATATGAACTGTATTTGAGTAATTATAACGTTTGCTAAGACATTGCCTACTCTTAAATAGCTTAACGTCTGTGCAGGAAATAAGATATGCATAATTTATCATTTTGAATAAAAGAATTTGAGAGATGAAGACCAAAGCAAAATGGAAGAACATGCAATAAAATTCAAAAACAAAAGAAAATTCCACTTACAAACTATTGGATTTTTGCAAACTTCAAAAGGCTCCTTCTCTTTAGACAATTCCCAACTGGTATTCAGCCTAAAAGAGGCCTAAGTCTCTTCCATCCTAGAACACTTTAGCTAAATTTACCTCTTTAACAGGGGTTATGCCTTTTTTGGTTCATGAAACACTGGCAATAACAAAAGCTGTTAATTATACCGTGATTTATTGTCTACATTATTAAAATAAATGTAAATTTCAACAATATATTAGTCAAAATAGAGATTTGATTTTCCTATCTGGAAAAAAAAGACAAAACAGTCCTCCTGATGTCTATTCACGAACCCAACCTAGGTTTGGATTCCTTGCTCTAGTCTAACAGACAACAAGCAAAGAACAAGAACTAACTAAATAAATAAATAAAATGTAGAAAAGTTCCTGTGCATTTTGGAAAACCATTTATTTTGATGTCAGTTATAAATTTGGAATTCATGCTTAATTGATTTAATCCTTCTCACGCTTTGCATTTTGTAATCAATCTTATAACAAAACAAGTGTGAAATCAGACTATTGGAAAGGCGAAGAAAAAGTTTTATAACAGCCCTAAAGTGTTCAGATATAGCTAAGGCTGACATTTGAAACACTTTTATAAACACTTAGAAAAAAAATAAATAAATACCTGGAATAATTTTGGCAATGGAAGGGAGGAATGTTATAAAAGATATTTTAATTTCCCATAATTTAGACCCCTACTCTTACTTTAGCATTGCTCTATGGTAGTCATGGGTAAGATAATACCATCACTTGACATTTCTATCTACCTAATCATGATGTGTGGGACAGAATGTGGTTTCTCAAATAGACTATCTGCTGTGTCACCACACACACACATTATCAGGAAATTAGATAGAGACTGAGAGGAACAAATGAAAATATTCCCATAAAGTAAAGGAGACAGTCACCAAACTTGAGATGGGCTTTTGTCTTAATAGGCCCACATTTTGTTTTTCTATAATCTGCTTGCCAGCTACCTGTCTTTGGTAAACAAGAAAAGCACCAAGTGATCCATAAATTGCCTACTTTTTGCAACAAGTAATATGTTTGCCAGGTGTTTCTGTACATTGTTTGCTTTTTGGAAAACAAGAGAAAAATATGTAATCTATGATAAGCTAACTTCTGATAAATAATTTTGTATTGGACAAAAGGATTGTAAGGACACCTCTTTCCACCAAAGGGAAGGAAGGTACAGTTATTGGGGAGGGGATTTGGGGAGCGGTGTTGTAGTTTTTGTCTATTTAACTCAGCTTCTGCATCTGTAGGGCGGCCTCCTTCCTCTGGTGCTCCAGTGGTGTGTACTGCCAGCTTCTTGCGAGACTCTAATTAAGAAACCTTTCTGCTTTCACCTGGAGAAATCTCTTAAGTAGACAATTTGGGGTAGGGTGTTTGCACCCCACACAATGAAATGACTCTCTCTTCACAATTATAGAGGTACTGATTTAAAGTGGTAAGGAGCCTTCAATTTTATCCAGAACAACAATCATAATTCCACAGATAAGTGATTCACAAACATATAGATTGCAAAGAAAACAAAGCAAAAAAAAAAAAAGACGGGGGCTCTTTATTCCAAAATCATTTGTTCAGATCTTTCCTTAGATGTTTATTTTTTGCGCGACCTTAGGCACATGACCAAGACAACCTTTAAAATTTTTTCCATCTCTAGATACAATAAGCAACATTTTGATCTAGCATTCTACAATCATTCTACAATTCTACATCACATAGGTAACAAATACTAGATTTGGGATTCAAATCCAGGTCATTTAAGAATTGCAGATTTAGTTCTCTTTTCTCTTCATTATATTGCTATATATTACTATATACAACTTTCTGACAGTTTTGAATTTCTATTTCTGTAGATCTATTTAAAAGCCCATTCTTTCATCTTTTTAATTCCTCTATCATCTGTTTACCTATTTACTTAATTGTACTTAGCTATTTATTTTGCATTTGCAGTTTTTTTAAACACTATTTTTCCTGAAGTAAGAAACATTTGTTGAGTCTGTTTTCTTGAGAAACAAGTCCAGTCTATACTTTGATCAAAGCTAATAGTTAATGGCTCACAGCAGAAAGATGCTGTATTCAGTTAGGTCACTGTTGGATTAACTTTGCTATGTATACTTCCTTGTCTTACCTCTTGTTTATCTTATCTTACTTGTGTTGCCAACTACTTTCTTCTGCTTGAGCTCTTCATCTGCTCTCCATCCTAGTTTTTGGTTTTCCATGTTTGTTTTTGTTTTCCTTTTCCTATTGTCCACTCCATTTGGTTACAACCCTTCTAACACAACCAGACTAATGGCCAGTGTGAAAGTATTTGCATATTCTATACTTGACTGCATGCCACCATGGGTGGGGGGCAGGGGAGAGGGAGGGGAGAAAACTTGAAACTCAAAGGACTCTGGAACTGAATCTTGTAAATAACAATGCCCTTTTAGTACTGGGGGGAAAAAAAAGAATGAATCACCAAATGTTTGTAAATTGTTCCAGTTAAATGTGATTAAACATTCTTGTCTAAAAAAGAAGAAGCTAAAAATAAAACAAAATAATTTTAAAAGAGTACATTTATGGACATGTATTTCATTTGAGCAGCTTATAGTCATGTTACGAACATGAATACTTTCCTTATTTCCTAACATTCACACAGTGATGCTAATTTACCTAAAGTTATTGTTTCTCACTTATTTTTTTTCTTTGTTCTTTCTTTAGAGCTGTTGTTCCTCAAAGTCAGAATATAAATGGCAATGATGAGTTGTAGTATGACAGTGCCACGAAGTCCCAACACAGGGAAGTTATATAATACAAACTGCAAACAGGGTTCACATAACTTTGTTGAAAAGGTCATCCCTCTCAATGCCAGAGGAGTCAGACCATATGGGATGGGTTAGTATAGCATACAACATTTATATGCCACAAAATAAATTTCAAATCTTAAGGAAAAACATTACCACAGAAATATCACACATATATACATACACATGAACACCAGTTGTAAAAGTAGCTATAAGTTGAATATTTCTCTCTAGCATCTCCATTATACTAAATAGTTAAATGACAGTCTACCCAACAGAACTCTTCTTAATTACTTCTTCTGTGTATCTACAAAATATTAATTGACGTTTGTAATAGTGACTTTGAAGCACTGAAGGATCTTGTAATATGCTGTCAGGAAAAAATAATTACATTCAACATACTTAAATTGTAGTGCATATTTGTAATGTTAATGAAATCAGAAGATCTTCCATGACCCTTTCTATTGACACCTAGTAATGGCACTTAGCTCCTTACTTCAAGTTAACTCTTTGGGAGTAGTTAACACCTTAACAGGAAGGGGCTGAACAGGGAGGAGCTATACTGTATATATGGAAGAGAACCAGGAGGACTTTCAGATTCTCTCACAGTCACCACATGGAGACTGCACCTTTTGCTGAGATCCTCCTTCTGCAGTTTCTACTGAGAACTTCCAAGGACCAGGCTGAGGAACTTCATGAGTCTGAGAGGGATCCCTTCTTGAGGGAGCCTGTTCTATTTGTGAAGGCTTGGGAATGTGGGTGCCCACCGCATTAATTATGTGTATCAACTTTGTGACCACTATAATGACTTTGGCTTGTCCTTCTGGTTTTGGGACTCAGTGTTCTGGTTTCTGAATAAAAACCTTGGTTCTGCCTTCCATGTGGAGAGTTTGCTACATTTTGTGATGCAAAACTATACCAGCATATTCATAACCATCATGGGTGTTGTGAATATCTCATTATTGATATATTTGGCAACAAGGGCAGGATCACAAAACGTCAGGCCTCTATTTGGAAGCAGGAATGCTTTAGAGGAAGAAATATCTATCCCAGGATGGGAGGATTTGCCTTATCTCTCTCTAGCGAGAAAATGTGCCAAAAGCACAGGAGCCTGTGAAAATTGGGAACCGATGCTACAGAAGGGAGAACCTGGAGATTTGGAAAGATGTTTGCAAGGCATACCCATAAAACCAGGCAAAGAACTGTCAGCAGTGTGCAGGAGAGGCTGGGTCTTGCTAACAAGTTATCGTCTTATGTGTAAGCATAGAGATAAGCTGCTGGAGGAAAATAGCAGGTTGGCAAGAGAGCTGGCTGGTTTGCCTGAGGATTCTTCTGTGCCACAGTATTCAGAAGAGCAAACTGGTGGGTCTCAAGTGGAAGAGCAAGCTACTGCTCATGTAGCTAAAAAGAAGCAAAAAACTAGCAGAAAGAATGTGCATGCAGTTTTTTCACAGTCTGGGCAGAATTACCCCAC
>CM053601.1:96355080-96386676 GCA_028646575.1 Pseudocheirus occidentalis | reverse complement strand
GGGAACAGATTGTGGGAGGGGTCTTACAGTGGGATTAATGTTCTGGGCTGGGGGTAGGGACAAAAAGGGGAGAAAATTTGTAACTCAAAACCTTGTGGAAATGAATGATGTAACCAAGAAAATAAATTAAAATTTAAAAATAAAAAAAAAATCTGGTAATTGTATTTGATGATCCAAAATATTCCTTCCAGATACTGATCTTTGCCAGCTAGAAAAATGTTTTTTTTGGAGGAGGTATGTGTAATATACATTTTATACATATATTCATGCATACATATACATTGACAAACATACATGCATGCATATATACCTACATATTCTATCATTGAATCATAAAATCACTTATTTGCGAAAGGTTGTGCAGATCATTGATGTTGACATCTCCCATGGTAGGACATGGTTTGGTGAATGTGAGAAGGGAGCAGCACAGAGGGGAGAAATATTTTATAATATAATTTTGTAATAATATCTATTGAGTATTTTGTATAATCATATTTGGCATAGTATATTAGAGGCAGCTAGATGATTCAGTGGATAAGCACAGGGCCTGGTGACAGGAAGATCTAAGTGCAAATCCAGACTCAGAGACATTACTAGCTGTATGATTCTGGCAAATCATTTAATCTCTTCCAGTCTCAGTTTCCTCAACCATAAATTAGGGATAATAATAGTACTTACTTCTCAGGGTCATCGTCAGGACCAAAAGAGATGATAATTGTAAAGCACTTAGCACACAGTGTATGGCACGTAGTGAGGAGATGAATATTGTTAGATATTATGATTTCACATAAATTCCTATCGCTTTATTAAGATTTTAATCACTATATTCACTTCCATAAATTAGAGACTTTAAGCAAAATTAATGTGTTGCTTTTAATAAAACTTTGGAAACGTATTTTTGTAATAGATTTACCACCATATAAATCTTAACTGCTTTTTTTCATTTCATGTGCTGCATCTTCTGAAACTGGCTCCCCTGCTGCAAGCAGCATGAAGACTACAGATTTTAAATTGGTTCTTAATTTGAGGACCTTTGAGTTTTCAGACTGGGGAAAGGCACTTTCAAATTTCATGACATTTCTGCTGAAGCACCAGGTCAGATGGACTTATTTTTCATCACAAATAAAAAAGTCTTCATTCATTATCTCATGATTAATTTGGATATTGGTCCCCAAAGAGAGTCTGGATAGCAAGATAGATGCAGATCCCATGAAGCTTGTTCTTCTAGCAGACTTTATTTACAGACATAAACACCCTGCCATACTTCAAAAAATATTTTTTAGAAACTCTGAACATTTAGACATAAGGGTCAGGAGAAAAAAAATATATAACAAGTTTCCTCTCATGTTTCATGATTTGTGTTCCAATTGCTATGGCAAAAATATAATAAAAATTGCATAAATTAATTACTGTTCAGCTATAATTAGAAGTTTTATATTATATGCAAATTTTATAACCCATATCTATCCATCAATCCATGATCCTGATTATTCTATCTTGTACCTATACTTACATATAAAATTGAATTGTAGGAGCACATCACTCAGTACTAGAAATGGAGAGCACTAATTTCTTAAAAGTCAGTCTTACTTTGAGGGTGTTTGAGTTTTGAGAATGTAAGCACTTGGAATAATACCAAATGATGAGATTAAATTAAAGAAAGAATGAATATCAGATTAAGAGACTACTTCATGAAAGTTTCAATGTTTTGGACTTGAGATACAAGGATAAATAAGATAGGGTCCCTGATTTCAAGGCAGTTACCATCTAGTATGGGAGGTTAGGGGAGGAATATGAATAACTCCAATATGAATTTCAATGGTTAAAATGATATGATGATGTTATAAAGAATGTAATGCCAGGCTTGGAATCAAGGACACATAGATTAAAGTTCAACCTCTGACATAGAACCATTGTGTGGTTATCAGAAATTGACAACCTTCAAGAGCTTTAGGCAACCTTCTAAGACAACTCACAGCAAAAGTTGGTATTCTAAGTTGGTCAAGAGTATTTACATTGGAATTCTCTAGACAGAAGAGTCAAAGATCTTTGTCGCCCCCATCCCCAGGTCCCAAAAATAGAATATTGATAAATAAGTTCCATGTTAGCTGCCAAAAGTAGATAATATTTCTGGTTGGAGATATTTGAAAAGGCTTCATGGAAAAAGTGAAAACTAATCTGAACCTTTAAAAAAAGAGAGAATTTTAACAGATATAGAAGTAGGAATGATGGGAGAATTTTAATATATTCTGGGTTTGGAAGAAGTAAGAGAAATCAGAAAGGTATATACTATGCCACAAGTTCAGGAAATAATGAGCATTGTACTTTGGCAGAAATGTAAAATACATTAAAATGACTAGAGTGATATTAGTAGGAAAGATAGGTTAGAGGCACATTATGGAATGCCTTGGATGCTAACCTATTGGTACTGAACAATCCTTAAACAGACAATGGCAAATCATTGACCTTTTTTCCCCCTTCTAAACAAGGGAACAATAAGCACTAAGATGTTTTTGAGACTGATGAAAGGATAATGAACTTGCAAATAATTCACAGAAATTCACTGGAGGCAGAATCTGAAAAAGGGAACATACTATGAAACTCATGAAGACCTAGTGCAATATAACCCATGATTGGGATGTGACATTAGAAGGGTGTTGAGTAGAATGACAATGAATATGTTTTCACTGGTACAAGGGATTCTAAAAGAGGAAACTCTTCCTATTATTTCAGATTGGCACCCTCTTTCAATAGATAGTCGTTCTAAGATATGTTTTATTTTATTAAAATATTTCCCAATTACAAGAAAAAAATGATAATTTGAGAATGCAAGCAATTACGTATCAAATACACATGTGAACTCATGTAAAACACATTTCATATTAGGCATGTTGCAAAAAATATTTGTAATTAAATATAAAATAAGAAAAATAAAGGGGAGGAAATCTGAAACTCAAGTGATTCTGGAACTGAATCTTGTAAACTGAAAGTAAATAAATAAGTCAATATATTAAAAAAAAAAGAAAAAGAAAGTAAAAAGTAAAACAAGCTTCAGTCTGCATACAGAGTTGATTAGGTGTCTCTCTGGGGGGGGATAGCATTGTTCTTCATGTGTCCTTTGAAATTGTCTTGCACCATTGTCTTGATCAGAGTAGCTAAGTCTTTCACATTTGATCATCCTTACAACATTATTGCATGTACAATTGTCTATTGGTTCTATTCATTTCACTTTGCATGAATTCATATATGTCTTCTGAGCTTTTTCTGAAAACATTCTTCTCATAATTTCTAATAGCACAATACAATTCCATCTTGTTCAGCCATTCCTTAATTGATGGGAATCCTCTCAATTTCTAATTCTGTGACATTACAAAAAGCTGCTGCAAATATTTTTGTACAAATATGTTCTTTTTTCCCTTTTCTTTCATCTCTTTGGGAAACAGATCTTGTAGTGGTATTAATAAGTAAAGAGGAATGTATAGTTTTATAGCTCTTTAGGAATAGTCCAAAATTGTTCCTCAGAGTGGTTGGATTAGTTCATGACTTCCCCAGCAATATATTAGGGTCCCAATTTCCCTTCATCCTCTCCAAGATGTGTTATTTTCCTTTCCTATTCTGTTAGGCAATTCTAAGGTCAAAAGTGGTAAAGAATTTTAATACACATTTAGAGTAGTTTTTCACATGAATATTTTTTAAGCAAAGTTTATTAAAGATTTGCCATAATGGATAGACCATTTTTTTTTTGGAGGGCAGTTGGGGTTAAGTGACTTGTCCAAGGTCACACAGCTAGATTTTGTGTTAAGTGTCTGAGGCCATATTTGAACTCAGGTTCTCCTGACTCCAGGGGTGGTGCTCTATTCACTGCACCACCTAGCTGCCCCTTTTCACATGAATATTGACAGCCTTTTTTCCTTCTGCTGAAAACTACCTATTCGGTGTTTTGACTTTATCAACTGGGGAATGGTTCTTAATTTGACTCTGTTCCCTATATATTTGAAAAATGAGTTTTGTTTTTATTTTTATTTTTATTTTTATAGAGAAACACTATAAATCCTCACCAGTCATTTTCCTGTTTTCCTTCTCATTTAGGTCCTCTTAGCTTTGTTTGTGCAAAAACTTTGTATTTCATGTAAACAAATTTATCTATTTTAATTCCTATGATCCTCTCAATCTCTTCTTAAGTTAAACACTCTTCATTTATTTATAGATTTGAGGGGTACATTTTCTTTCATTCTCCTAATTTACTTATGATATCATCGTTTATGTCTAAATAATTTATAAATTTTGAAGTTATCTTGGTAAATTGAGTGAGATGTTGGTCTATGCCTAGTTTCTATTTTCAATTTTCCAAGCAATTTTTCTCAGATGGTGAGTTCTTACCAGCAAAGCTTGGATCTTTGGGGTTATCAAACATGAGATTACTATGTTCATTTAAAATACTGAATATTGTTTACCTAATCTATTCCACTGAATTCTATTTCTTGACAGTACTAAATTATCTTCATGATTACCTCTTCCTAATATAGTTTGAAATCTGGTACTGCCAAGATTCTTTTCTTCGCTTAAAAAAAAAGTTCCTTTGATATTCTTGATCTTAGGTAAATTTTTTTTGGTAGCTGTATGAAATAATTCTTTGTTTGACTGGCATTGCAATGAAGATATAAATTAATTTAGGTAGAACTGTAAACACCCTTAGCCTATCCATGAGAAAAGAGAATTTCTCCAGTTGTTTAGATCTGTCTTTATTTGTGGGGAAAGTACTGTAATTATGTTCAAATACTCCTTAGATTTGTCTTGGCAGAGAGACACCCAAGTATTTTATATTCTGCTGTTATTTTAAGTGAAATTTCTCTTCATATGTACTGCTGCTGGGATTTTTTTGGTAATACTTTTGGTAATAATTTTGTTAATAGATAATTATGTGGGTTTATTTTATATCATGTAACTTTACTGAAGTTTCTAATTGTTTTTACCTTTTTTTTAGTCTACAGGGTTCTCTAAATACACCATCACATTATTCTGCAAAAAGTGGTAGTTTTGTTTCCTCATTGCCTCTTTTTAATTACTTCAATTTCTGGTTTTGTTTCATTGCTATATATAGTATTTCTACCACAAAACTGAATAACAGTTATGATCACAGACATTCTTGCTTCTCCCCTGGTATTATTGGGAAGGCTTCAAGTTTATACCTGTTTCAAATAAAACTTGCTCTCATTTTTAGGTACTACTTACAATTTTAAGGAATTCCCCATTTATTCCTATGCTTTCTAGTGTGTGTGTGTGTGTGTGTGTGTGTGTGTGTGTGTGTGTGTGTTTGTGTTTGTTGTTGTTTTTGTTGTTGTTGTTGTTTCTGTTGTTTTAATGGGAATAGGTATTATACTTTCCAAACCTTTTCCTCCATCTACTGAGAAAATAATATGATTTTTATTGCGTTTGTTATTGATATGGTTGATTATACTGATAGTTGTCCTAATACCGAACCTATTCTGCTTTCCTTGTATAAATCCTACCTGGTCATAATGTATGGTTTTTTGGTGATATTGCTATAATTGCCTTACTAGTATTTTATTTTATTTTATTCCATTGATATTCATTAAGGAAATTGGCCTGCAGTTTTCTTTCCCAGATTTTGCTCTCCACAGGTTACACAAACAAACCATATTTGCAGCATAAAAGGAATTAAGAATCAAAACATGTTTCTTCAAATATTTTATATAGTAAGGGGATTAATTGATTTTTAAAGCTTTGATGGAGTTCATATATAAATCTCTCTAATCCAGGGGATTTTTTTTGTCAGGCAGGTCATTGATGACTTATTCAAATTCTTTTTTTTATGGTAGCGCTATTTATTTATTCTGTTTCCTCTTATGTTAATCTGAGCAGTTTATATATTTTTAATATTTGTTCATTTCACTTAGATTGCCAGTTTTAAAAGCAAATAACTCCTAATAACTGATTTAATTTCATTTTCATTATTGTTGCACTTTATACATTTGATGCTAGTAATTCAATTTTATTATTTTTTTCAAAATTCAAGTTGTCCAACAGTTTATTTGAAAAATCATATTCATTATTTAATTTCATTTTCATTATTGTTGCGCTTTATACATTTGATGCTAGTAATTCAATTTTATTATTTTTTTCAAAATTCAAGTTGTCCAACAGTTTATTTGAAAAATCATAAAACCAACTGCTAGTTGTATTATTTCAATTTCTTTCTCTCAAATTTATTAATTTCTCCTTTGATTCTCAGGATTTCCATTTTGGAGTTCAATTATAGATTTTTAAAATTGTTCTCTTTTTAGTTTTCCCTTTTTTTAGTTGCATGTACAACTCATTGATTTATTTTTCCTCTTGTTTTCATTGTATGTAATTAGAAATATAAAAATTTCCCCATGCATTGCTTTAGCAATATCCTAAGTAATGGTTGTCATTCTGTGTAATGAAATTATTCATTATTTCTATGACAGTCTTCAATTCACTCACACTCTAGTATTGAATTATTCGGTTCCAATTAATTTTTAATCCATGCTTTCATAGCCATTTATAAAATATAACTTTCATTGCATTATGATCTGAAAAGGGCACATTTAATATTTCCTCAGTTTCGAATTTGATTGTAAAAATTTTGTGTCAACTTTGTGTAAGTATAATGTACAAAGGGAGGCAGAGCCAAGATGGTGGCATAGAAGCAACAAGCTTCCACAGCTCCCACATACCCACCTCAAATACTCATAAAATATGACTCTAAACAAATTTTAGGACTCCAAACCTCACAAAAATACAGAACAACATATCTCCAGCTGAAGGCAGCTCTGCAGGAAAGGCTCATCTCAGTGTGCTAGGAGCCAAAACCAGCCCAGCCTGAAACTCTCGCTGGGCCCTGGGGCAGCCGGGATGAACCACAGGTGGAGGCTTCAGGAGACTGGATCAGTGGCAGGTGTAGCAGTTTCCAGAATTATCAAGCCATAAGAAACAAGGACTAAGTAAAAGGTCAGGGGAACTCAGCTAAATTTGGGGGAGAAAAGCAGTCTGACCAAACTGCCTGCAGGGAAAAGGAATGGCAGAAGCAGTGGCCTGGCAGCCATCTCCACATGGCTGCTTCAGAGCTTCTGACCTGCAGACTGAGGGGGGCCAAGCAAATTGTTCAGAGGCTAAGAGCGCTTGCATTGAGCGGCCTGGATCTGGATTGCAGTCTTGAGTGGTGGTCCTGGGGTAGATTTTCAGTGAGCCAAAGCTGGTGGGGGCAGCAAAAAAATGGGGCCCTCCCAATAGCTCTGGCAGCTGCAAAAACCCCAGCAATTTGGGACACAGCTCTCCCCTCTAGAAGCAGAGTTCCAGAGAGTTAAAAAAATCAAGTAATTCACTGGCAACATGAGCAGGCAAAGGAAGCAAAGTAAGAACAGCAATCAAACTTTATAAATCTTTTTTGGGGATAAAAAGGAGCAAACCATGTAACAGGAGGAAGACAACACAGTCAGAATTCCCACACCAAAAGCTTACAAGAAACATGTAGACTGACTACAATCCATAGATTAGCTTAAAAAGAATTTCGAAAATCAAATGAGAGACGTGGAGGAAAAATTGGGAAGAGAAATGAGAATGATGCAAGAAAATCATGAGAAGAGAGTCAACAACTTGACTGAAGAAAATAACACCTTAAAAATAGATTAACTCAAATGGCAAAAGAGGCCCAAAAAGTTAGTGAGGAGAAGAATGCCTTAAAAAGTCAAATTTTTCAGATGGAAAAGGAATCTCAAAAGCTTTCTGAAGAGAGTAATTCCTTCAGAATTAGAGTGGAGCAAATGGAAGCAAATGACTTTAAAGAAATCAAGATACTATTAAACAGATCTGAACAAATGAAAAAATAGAAAGCAATGTGAAATATATCCTTGAAAAACCTACTGACCTGGGAACAGATCCAGGACAGACAATTTAAAAATTATTGGTCTACCTGAAAGCCATGATCAAAAAAAGAAGTGAGAAAGCATCCTTCAAGAAATTCTCAAGGAAATTTACCCTGATATATTACAACCAGGGGGCAAAATAAACTTGAAAGAATTCACTGATCACCTCTTGAAAAAAGATCTCCAAATGAAAACTTCTAGAAATGTTACAGCCAAGTTCCAGAGTCCCCAGATTAAGGAGAAAATATTAAAAGCTGCCAATAAGAAACAATTTTAATACTGTGGAAACACAATTAGGATAACCCAGGATCTGGCAGCTTCCACATTGAAGGATCGAAGGGCCTAGAATATGATATTCCAGAGATTGCGGGAGCTAGGATTAAAACCAAGAATCACCTACCCAGAAAAGCTGAATATAATGTTCCAGGGGGAAATATGGTCATTCATTGAGGTGGAGAACTTTCAAACATTCTTGCTGAAAAAAAAATCGGACACTCAAATAGAAGAAGCATGAGAAGGTAAACATGGAAAAGAAATCATAAGAAACTTTACAAAGTTGAACTATTTACATGTCAACCTGGAAAAACGATAATTGTAACTTGTGAAACTTTTCTCAGTATGAGGGTAGGTGAAGGGAATACAAAAGTATAAATTCGTATACATATACATACATATGTATGTATGCATGTGTACATATATGTGTACATAGAGGGCACAGGATCATTTGAATAGGAATAGACAATACTTTATATGGTGAAATTCTGAGGTGGGCGAGGATTAGAATGAGAGGAGACAGGGAGAGACAGAATTGGGTTAATTATCTCATCTAGAAGCTAGCAATAATTGTTACAATGGAGGGGAAGAACAGGAAGGCAAAAGGGAAAGGGTCTACCTTGTTCGCATTGAATTTGGCTTATTCTCATTGAAGGAATGACATAAACTCTAAATTGGGTATCTTGCCACACAGGAGAGGAGAGGGGATGGGGATGAGAGGTGGGATGACGGAGGGGAAGGCGGGGGGGGGGGAGCATTGCTGGAAGTATACACTTCTGTAAAAGGACAGGGACAGGGTAGAGAATAGAACAAAGGGGGGCAGGATAGGAAGGAGGGACATCTAATCTGTCTCTCACAATACGTCCATTATCGACATGTTCTGTGTAACTACACATGTACTGCCTGTATTGAATTACTTGTCTTTCCAGTGGGTGTAGGTAACAAGGCAGGAAGGGAAAGAATCTAGAAAGTAAAGTTCTATAATCCAGTATTAAAAATATATATGCATATATCATTATCATTGGCATTATTATTATTATTATTAACTACATGCAACTGGAAATTAAGATATACAGGCACTGGGGTAGGGAGACCCACCCTGCCCTATCAGAAAGTCAGAGGGGTGATGGGGGAGGACATAGGAGAGAGTAGACTGGGGGAAGGGCTATACAGTGGGATGGCTGTTTTGAGGTGTTAGGTAGGGGAAAGATGGGGAGAAAATTTGTAACTCAAAATCTTGCGTAAATGAAGGATGTAAACAAAAAAAATTAATTAATTAAAAAAAAAAGAGGAGACAGAGAGACAGAGAGAAAGATGTCTGAGAACCCAGGTAGACAGTGACAATTTGGACATTTCTCTTTTTAGTCTAGAAATAGTTGTGGTTAGATTAATTTTAAAGTGAATAAAATTTGTCTGGCAGATGTATGCCAGTAATGCTGTAATAGAAATCAAATTTTGCAGATACTTAGAACTAAGTTACTTAGGGCTAAGTAGCACTTACTTAGAGCTAAGTATGAGAGGTGTGAGCCCTGTCCACTGTTGAAAAGGTGTGAACTCCCCTGTTGACAGGGAAGGAGGCTATTGGCTGAGACAGGAAGCCAGTGGTGTATATAAATAATTCTAGAGACAAAGAGACAGAATTGGAATTTTCCTGTTGGAGGAAGTAGGATTGTCTCAGCATCTGGGAGCTGGGCTGCTGGAAGTGAGTTGGAGTTTTCTTGAGAGAGAGAGATGGGATGGGGTGGGGGATAGTGTTTCTCTCCCAGCATCTGGAAGCTGACTGAGAAAAGAGATGGAGTTTTCCTGACACCAAAATCTGGTGAAGGCCACCCAGAAGGCTAATATTCCTTCTGGGTCCTAGGGCGAGCTCAACTGCTGGAGGGCTAAAGAAGCATGACCAGGATAAGACTGTTTGTTCATGGCCTGGCTGATCCTTGAATTCCAGGCAAGAGAAGTGGTGAAGGGCTTGAGATGTGCTGGACCACATGAACTTCAGTGTGTTCCAGAGATTGCCCTGAGGACTGGACAAGGACCTAGGAGCTGTATGCTTCTGAATCCAGGTGACTGGTTGGTGGATTCAGGAGGGAGCTGGGATCATGAAAGGGGATCCAGGGAATCAGAGAGACCACCCAGAGTCAAGATGAAAAAGAGGCTTCCCTTTGGATGAAACTGAGGTTTGCTGGACACCGAGGGGTGGAGAGTTTGTGTGGTTTTCTAATTACTGTACTAGTGATTAATGATAGTTAGTAATTGGGAATCTAGCTTAGTGACTGATTGCTAGATGAGTAACTGATTAAGTTAATGGTTGCCACATGAGTGGAAGATTGATATATTGTGAATTGGTTGAATGAATGATTAAGTGAGAAGGTTTTCCAGCTTAGGGAAAACAGATGATTATTCTTTTGTTCATTGTTCTAAATATTGTGCCCAGTGTAGTGAAAATTGTGTGGACATTCTAATGTTAAGCTAGTTTCCCTCTTAGGGAACCAGATGTTTATTCTTTTGCTCCTTGTTCTAAATATTGTGGCCAACTGTAGATAAAACTGTGTGGCCATTCTAATGTTAAGCTGTTATGAACACCACACTGTGATTTTCTGTAATAAGATGTGATGTTGTGAATATTATATTGTGAATGTTTACCTTGATTTATAATGGAATAAATAGAGTGCTCACTATTACTGTGTAATTCAAATCTTAAAAGCTGTTCACAGTAACATTCTTTTGGGAATCTGCTGTTGCATGGCGTTACAAATTCTGAGTACAATATTAAAAAAAAAAGAAAGTGTAATGTACAAGTGAGAAAAAGGTATACTACTCTCCATTCTTATTTAGTTTTCTCTAGTGGTGTATCATATCAAAGATTTTGTTTATTTCCTGGACTTGTTCATTATTATTTTATGGTTAAAGAATTATCAAGCTCTGAGGGTATTGTTGCAGTCCCCCACTAAGATAATTTTATTGTGTATTTCCTCCAATAGTTCATTTAAGATTTTGGATACCATGGCATTTGGTACATATGTGTTTAGTATTAATACTACTTCGTTGTCTGTGGTATCTTTCAGTAAAACATAGTTTCTCTATTATTATTAGGTAATCCTTATAATTAGGTAATCCCTTATAATTAGGTCTATTTTTGCTTTTGATTTGTATGAAATCATGATTGTTAACCATACATTTTTTAACTTCAATGGAGGCATAATGGATTCTGCTCCAGCTTATTTTAACTCCATCTCTCTGTTTCAAGTGTTTTTCTTATAAATAACATATTGTTGGATCCTAGTTTTTAATCCATTCTTCTATCTCTTTTTTTATGGGTGAATTCTTCACATTCACATTCATAGTTAAGATTCCTAACTTTTCATTTCCCTCCTTCCTATCATATTCTGTTTATCCTTTTCCCTCCCTTTGTATCCTGTCCTTCTCCTAAGATCTATTTTGTTTCTGACCACTGCCTTCTTTTTATTTGCTGTTCTTTCTATTATCCCCTCGGTTCCTTTAACCATTTTCCCCCTATTTCTTTTTCTAATTGTGTGTGTGTCTGTGTGTGCGTGTCCGTGTGTGTGTGTGTATTCCCTCACTGAACCCAATAAATGTGATTGAAGTTCACACATTGCCTATCTCCTCCCACTATTTTCCCCTCCACTGTAAAATTTCTTTTTTGCATACCTCTTTTACGTCATACATTTTTCTTTTCCCTTCTCTTTTCTCCCAGAGCATTTCTTTTTCTTCCCTATTCATATTTTTCTTTCTTTACTTTTTACATCATCATAATATAACTGATTCACTCCCATGTACTCTTTATATGTAGGATCCTTCTAATTTTGCTAATAATGGTAATTATTTAAAGTTAACATGCCTCATTCCCACATATAGAAAAATCATCAATTTAGCCTTTGATTGCTTTATGATTTCTCTTTCATAGTTATGTTTTTATGCTTCTGTTGAGTTTTGTATTTGAAAATAAAAATTTGTATTCAGCTCTGATCTTTTCATCAGGAATGTTTGAAATTACTCGATTTTATTAAATATCCATATTTTCCCCTGAAAGATTATATTCAGTTTTGCTGGGTAAGTTATTCCTGATTGTAATCCCAACTCTTCTGTATTCTGGAATACCATTCCTAAAGTCCCCCTACCTTTTTGTTCCTTCAACATCGTAGCTACTAAATATTCTGTAATCCAGACTGTTTAAATGGTTTCTTTCTTTTGTTTCTTAGTATTTTCTCATTTACCTGGGAGCACTGGAATTTGGCTATAACACCTCTGGGAGTTTTCATTTTGGAATTCCCTTCAGATGCTAATCAGTTAATTCTTTCAATTTTAATTTTATACTCTAGCTCTACAATATTAGGGCAGTTTTCCTTGATAATTTATGATACCCAAGTTTTTTCTTTGATTATGGCTTTCAGGTAATCCTATAATACTAAATTATTTCTTCCCAACCTATTTTCCAGGTCAGATTTTCAAATGAGATATTTCACATTTTCTTCTAATTTTTCATTCTTTTGACTATTTTTTTTGCTGTCTCATTGATTCACTTGTTTTCACTTGACTGATTCTTATTGTTAAGGAATTAACTTCTTCAATGAACTTTTGTACTTCTTCCATTTATCCAAGTCTGCTTTTTAGGGAATTATTTTCATCAGTGAATTGTACCTCTTTTTTTCTGGCCTATTCTATTTTAAGGTGCTATTTCAGCATTTAGTGCCTTTTTAAACCAAGCTATTGTCATTTCAAAATTTACTTTCTTCCTTTGGTTTCATTTCTTTATTTATTTTTCCCCCTACCACTCTTAGGGGGAAAAACTTTTTTTTGTTGTGGTTGAAACAACATCCTTTATTCTACTAATATGGGGAGGAAACATTTTATCGATAAGATAGCTATTTATTTATGTAGACAACATTAATTCTCCAATCCTTTTAACTTCTTCAGTTCCTTCTCTACATCTTCAACAAATGCTAGGAAATACTGATCCATAAGGCACAACTTTAGGAAGGGACCTAACTCTTCTGCATTCCATGCAGCTTGCTCATAGGCAAGTGGTAGTTCTGCTGAGGTCAGGATAGATCCAGGATGCAGCACTGCACTCGGCTCACTCTCCTCCCCTGGACTTGTGGCTGCTGCTGGCTGGCTCGGGCCTGACTGTAGCTCCTGGCTCAGCTCATCAGGAACCTGGATTGGTATGTACTCTTCCAACTTTTTGACAGAACTGCAGCAGTTCTCTAGGGCCTCTTCTTTAGAATTACCTCCAAACTGCACGTGGAACATGAGACTGTGATCCTTTATTGTTGATCCAAACATTAAACAATCGACCTGCCTTATAATCTTCAGGCACTTCTCACTGTGGATGAGTGAAAAGCCTTTCAGTAAGGTGTGTCCCTGGGAAATGAAGAAATGACTGGATATAACTATGGTGAGAACAAGAGGACCCAATTTATCATAAGAATCAAATACCTTCCACAAGGCCCAGGGGTCCCAGCAGCCATGGCTCAGCGGCGGCCACAAAGCACTCAGTGTCCGGGGGCACGAACCTGCTGAAGCACTTCAGGCGCCACTGCTTGGAGGCGCTGGAAGGAACCTTTGCTGCCTCCACCATGGCTGCCGCTATGCGTCATCTGGAAAACTTGTTTTTTAAAGTTCTTCCAGGATTTCTTTTGTTTGTTTGTTTGCTTTTAAACTTTTTTTAAATTTTATTTTCTTCTTTACATCATTCATTTCCACAAGGTTCTGAGTTGCAAATTTTCTCTCCATCTTTCCCCTACCCTCAACCCCAAAACAGTGATCCCATTGTAAAGCTCCTTCCCCACTCTGCTCTCTTTTATGACCTCCTCCAATGCCCCTCTAACTTTGTAGTAGGGCAGGGAGGGTCTCCCTACCCCAGTCCCTGTATATCTTAATTCCCAGTAGCATGTATTGTAGAACTTTAAATTCTAGATTCTTTGGGTTCCTCCCTTGTGACCCACCCCCAATGGAAGGACAAGCAATTAAATACAGGCTGCATATGTGTAATTACACAGGGCATCTCCACAGTGGACATATTGTGAAAGGTTGATTATATGTCCCTCGATCCTGTCCTGCCCTCCCCCTTGCTCTGTCCCTGTCCCTGTCCCTTTACTGAAGTGTGTACTTCCAGCAACCCTCCCCCAGATCCTGCCTTCCCCTCTGTCATCCCACCTCTCATCTCCATGCCCCCTACTCTCCTGTGTGGCATGATACCCAGTTTAGAGTTTATGTTGTTCCTTCCCTAAGCCATTAAATGAAAGTAAAGTTGTAACAGTTAGCCCTTGCCTCTTCTGTATTGGATGATTAACCCCATTTTGTCTCTCCCTGTCTCCTCTCATTCTAGTCCTCTCCCACCTCAGAATTTGACACTTTAAAGTATCATCCCTTCGTATTCAATTGATCCTATACCCTCTATGTACACATAAACACACATGCTCAGATATGTATTCATACACATATAATGCCTCCTATATAGACATATGTGTAGGTATACATATATACACATACATATACATACATACACATATACATGTATACACATACATATATACATATACATACACATATATACATACACACACATATATGTATATATTTGTATTCCCTTCACCTATCCTCATATTTAGAAGAGTTTCATAAGTTACTATTATCGGTTTTCCATACAGGCATGTAAAAGTTCAACTTTGATAAGTTCCTCATGATTCCTTTCCCATGTTTACCTTCTTCTGCTTCTTGTGTTTGGATGGCAAATTTTCTGTTCAGTTCTGGTTTTTTCAGCAAGAATGCTTGAAAGTTCTCCACCTCACTGAATGACCATATTTTCCCCTGGAACATTATACTCAGTTTTGCTGGGTAGGAGATTCTTGGTTTTAATCCCAGCTCCCTTGATCTCCGGAATATCATATTCCAGGCTCTTTGATCTCTCAGTGTAGATGCTGCCATATCCTGGGTTATCCTAATTGTGTTTCCACAATATTCAAATTGTTTCCTCTTGACAGTCTGTAATATTTTCTTCTTGATCTGGGGATTCCAGAACCTGGTTATAACATTTCTAGGAGTTTTCTTTTGGGGATCTTTTTCAAGAGGTGATTGGGGAATTCTTTCAAGTTCCATTTTGCCCTCTGATACTAAAATATCAGGGCAATTTTCTTTGAGAATTTCTTGAAGGATGCTTCCCAAGTTCTTTTTTTGATCATGTCTTTCAGGTAGACCAATAATTTTCAGATTGTCCCTCCTAGATCTATGTTCCAGGTCAGTGTTTTTTTCAAGGAGATATTTCACATTGCTTTCTATTTTTTCATTTGTTTGTAAACTGTTTAATAGTATCCTGGTTTCTCCTGAAGTCATTAGCTTCCACTTGTTCTACTAAAATTCTGAAGGAATTATCCTATTCAGAATGCTTTTAAGATTCTTTTTCCATCTGGCCATGATGAGCCCAACCTGCAGAGCTGCCTTCAGCAAGAGATGAGTTTTCTGTATTTTTTTGAGTTTTGGACCCCTAAAATTTGTTTAGAGTCGTATTTTATGGGTATTTAAGGTGGCTGCGTGGGAGCTGCAAAACTTTGCTGCTTCTACACTGCCATCTTAGCTCCGGCCCCACCTTCCAGGATTTCTTGTTGTGGCCTTTTCCCAAATCACTTTTTGTTTTCTGTTGAGGCTTTAGTTGTAGATGTTTTGACTTCATCGTGTTTTTCTGAGTTTGTGGTTTTATTTTCTCTCACTATAGTGGCCTTTTGTGGTCAGTTTCTTTTATTGCTGTTTATTCATTTCTCCACTCCACTTCTTGATTTTGAACTTTATTTCACAATTGGGATCTTTTCCTAGTGTGTAAGGGGGAGGGTCACTGTCTCAGGCTTTAGGCTTTTTATCACTGCTGTTTCACAGCTAGTTCTGGGACCTGGGAATGTTTTTGTGTTAGCACAGGGGTACCCTGTTATCTGTTTTGACCAGTGTCCAGGCCCCCTAACTATTTCTGACTTTACAGTCTCCAAGCTCCTGCTCATTCTATTACAACTATCTAGCTCCACCATCATTTATCCATGTGGGCTTCAGGTCAGCCTCCATCTTCGTTACAGATAATCTCAGTTATCTCTTACTCAGAAAGGGTATAAGAATACAAGAGTATATTTGCTATCTCATTATCATCTCTGAGGCTGCCTTTGGATGGAAGAATGCCTAACTTTAACCTTCTGTTGGCTCTGGCACTCCAGAATTATATTTGAAGGTTTATTTTTAAAATGTTTGGAAGGGAATGTTAGGCATGCTCAGCTAAGTGCTTTCTCTATTCCACCATCTCGGCTCTAGGGTCCATTTAATCTTAATTTGTAGTGTTAGAGAGATGTTGGAGCACTTAGATGGTAAATGACTTGGTAGAATCACACAGCCATGACGTGTAAGAAGTATAAATTGATCCCAGCCTTCCTGAATCCAAAACTGACTCTATCCACTATATCACATTACCTTTTTTAAGGTATCTATTTATATTGCATGTATTTTGAATGGACACTGTCTCTCTCTCTCTCTCTCTCTATCTATCTATCTATCTATCTATCTATCTATCTATCTATCTATATTTTTGCTGGAAAGAATTTTCTTTATAAAATACCTTTCCTGAAAAACATGACTGTATAAAACTAGAACTAACATCATGAAAAGTTGTTAAGACATACACAAAAAAAAGGAAAAAAAGGACAGCTTCTGATTGAAGCAGGGATGTACAAGTCTTTATGATATAGGAAGATCACAAGAGGCAAACGGGGACAAATCTTCTGCAGATAACACAACATAAAGAACATGTACAACTTGTACAATACTTGGATGATTCATTCAATCTCCCTGGGCCTCATTCTCCTCTGTAATACATGGTTGGGTAGATGATTTCTGAGGTACCTCCCACATATAGACTTAGAGCCCAGTATCCCCAGTACCTCAATCAAATCAAAGTCTAACCTTCCTCACTCGCCCTAAAGGATGGGCAGAATATGGCCATAAGGGAAGGGCACAACACACAAGAGTGACAGGAGCATTTGTAGTGGAAAAGACCGCTATGATTCTCTCACCCAGTATCTGATGTTACATGTCTCCTCTATGATATAAATGAGGCAATGTTTTAACAACAGGCTGAGGAGGAATAGAAGTGGTTAACCTGGTATGTCAATTCAGTTCATCGACCAAGCTGGCCTGGATGAACATTAAAGACAGTGGGGGCTGGGGTGGGGTTGGAAGAGATGCGACTTCCCTAGCTAGTGGAGATCAGGAGTTTGAAGAGCTTCCTAGTGTCCAAGAAATCCTTCTTTACCTAACACCTCCAAAAGTTTCTTGATTTTAAGACAGTCTCCAAGTTAGAATCTCTCCCTCCCCCAAGGGAAAGGTCACAATCAACTCCTTACCCAGGAGGAAAAGGAATGCCTGTAGTTTATTTGGAGTTATAAACAGCTCCTCTACAGAAACAGGCAACTTAAAGATGATGATTAAAGAAGACTCCACTTTTCTTCTGCTCTATCCTATGGGTCAGGCCAAAGGAGGACCCACATCAGGTAGAGTTGCTGGCTGTAGCTGGTGTTCATTGGGTTTCCTCACAGGCTCACAAGTTTCTCATTGAGATCAGTTTGTGACTGGGTTAGGTTGGCAAGGTAAGTCACCATCAACAGGTCATTGATATTGCTTTTCAGCGTGGTCTCAAAGTCTTCAAGGGCAATCTTGGGGACTTGTTTAACCAGGCCCATTGGGAAGGGGCCCACAGTGTTGTGAGCCGACACCTTTCTAGACAGCACATCCTCATCATACAGCAACACTTTGCTTAGAGCATCCTGGATCCTGGCTGATGCACCACCAACTTACTGCAGATCACTTGAAAGGCCAATCACATGGCTATGGCTGAAACTGTGTCATTCATGATCACATTAATTGCAATTGGCTCAGCATCATAGTAGACATATTTCACTGACAGTGGAGTGAACATCAGCCCCATCGTTTTTCCAGGAACACCCATGGAAGCACTGACATAGGCTTTGATGCTCTTCTGCTCATTCTGGAGGCTGGTGTCCACAATCAGGTGAATGGGGTTATGGGCTTCCTGGCAGTAGTACTCATGAATCATCACCGAATGTTCTGTGATGTCATGGCCTGTGGCGTACCAGTCCAGAATAAAAATTAACTTGAAGAGACTTTCTTGTGTAATTCATACATATTCTTAGCAGACTCAGTGTCCACAGCAAGCTCATCCTCAGATTCATTATGTGACACTGAAAAGCTGTTGGTGACTTCTGAGTGTTTTTCAATTGTTCCCAGCCCTGTGCCAATGATGCGCCCTCCTTGCTGCACTCCTAATTGTCCTCATCGGAGCAGGTTCGGGGCAGCTGGTGGAGGCCCCGGCTTTGGGGCCTGGCCCTGGGCTTGTGCCGGTGCCAGGGCTGGACCTGGGGAAGAATCTGCTGTAGATGCCGGGGTTCGGGTCAGGGCACAGTCGAAGTAGGGGAAGAGCCCAAGACTGTTGTAGCAGCCGCCATGTTACCGAAGAGAGAAAGGGGCACTACATTTCTTTGTGATGAATATTTCAGAATTATTTGGACTGAAATCCTGCGACATATGTATCCAGGCACAAAGGATTCATCATAATATCTGTCTCTGTCACTCTTCATCCCTGTCCCTCCCTCCTCTGTCTCTCCATCTCAGCTTCTCCCTTCTTCTCTACCTACCTCCCTTTTTCCTTCCTTCCTTCCCTCCCTTTTTCCTTCCTCCCTTCCCTCCCTCCTTCCCTTCTTGTTCTTCTCAATTTTTTTTGTTATTCTGAACTTAAAAACACTAATGAAAATAGGTATGTAAATACCCATTGTAAGGTATAAGTTTTTATATGCAACTGCACGTCTCTATAATGTGCAGCATGCCTTTTTAAAAAGTAGAGCAGAAGTTCTGTTCTTGCCATGGACTTTGGAAATTCTCTTTTGTAAGTCACCATTTAGAAACTCCCATTTTGCAAGCAAGTCAGAGGGAACAGACTAAAATATAAGCCCACCCTGCTTTACCTCTACTTTAGATCAATCACAATCTTGAACCTTATGTAACCAGTGGTATATTAGGAGGAAAAAAACTGTTCTATCTACTCAAAATCACTTTAGACTGCTGAGGAGGAGTCTTGGATCTCTTTTTATTGGCAATGTTTGTTCTTGCTTTTAAGTTGATTATGCCCAGGATTTTGTGACTTTGATTTTCTCATTTGCAGCTTTCAGTTGTAGCAGCATGTTTTTATTTTTCTTTTGTTTTGTTTTTCAAGATACACTCACATGAGAACACTTGTTAGGGAAAAAATAAACAATAAACTCCATGTTCTCCAATGGTGAATTTTGCAGGAGGCAAATGTAGGAGTGATATTGTTTTTAAAATGTGCTAGAGACCACCTGAACAGGAAAAAACAGTCTAAGAAACATCAAAAGCCATGGGGCTAAGATAGGTATGATATGTATCATGTAATAGTGATAGGTGACCATATTTTCTCTCTCTCTCTCTCTCTCTCTCTCTCTCTCTCTCTCTCTCTCTCTCTCCCTCTCTCTCTCTCTTACTCTCTTTCCCTCTCTCTCTTTCTCCCTCTTCCCCCTCTCTCTTTCTCTCTCTCTCACTCCTCTTTCTCTTCTCTCTCTCTCCTTTTCACAAACCTCCTTTAAGTACTGAAAACTTAACACTTCAAAATATGAATGAAGCAAGCATAGAACTTTTGTTTTGAACATGATTATCACCAAAAAGGAGTCATTTGTTGCTCAAATAGAAATAATGAAGATCCAAAGAGAAAAAAAGTTCTTCAGAAGGTACTAGGTTTCTTTCTACTCCATATAGATCATATCCATGAGAGGTGTTTGACTATTTTCCAGGGGAAAATGGATAGGGGATTCCCCCTTGAAGGATAGGTTGGAATTAATTACCTCTAAGGTTCCTTGCATTTTCCTGATCTTGGGGAATAGGCAAGTTCATAGGGAGAACTAGTTCTGGGAAAGAGATGAGTTAAAGTTAAGAACTAGATTTATATGTTTAAAGGAGAAAATTGTTAGCCATTATATGACCATAGATTTAGCATCATAAATCTGACACTGGAAAGGACTCTAGTGATCATGGAGTCAAATACCCTTATTTTCTAGGAGAGAAAATTGAGTCTGAGAGAGGTTTAGTGACTTGCCTAGAATCACAAAACTAGTAAGTCAGTATTTGATATGTGATGTGAAGCCAAGTCTTCATGACTCCAACTCTAATATCCTCTCAACTATACCTTGCTGCTTCTTATGCCGATTTGAAGAAGACTGTAGGACCTCAAAGTGAAAATGTCCAAGGGACAGCAGAAAAACAGCATTAACAATCAGGAGAAAACTCAAAGATACACACGTATATTTGATAACCACCTACATAATCACGATACTTGCAGCCTCAGACTGGAAAAGGAATAGAATTAAGAATGAAAGAGAAGTCATGGTCCATCTGCTGGGCCTTGGAGTATGCTCCAAGGGTATGGAAGGAAGAAAAGGTGGGCTGGGATGGCAGGGGTGTGGGGGATGTCTTCTGAAGGGTTGCTCATTGTAAGTTCAATATGTATTTCTCAGAGAAGAAATGTAAAACATAACAATACATAAAGTGATAATAGGGACCTGGATGAAAACTAAGGATTATTTAGAAAATTCAAAATTCTCAGTAATGGTTTGGGAATTACCAAATGAACTGCCAAATATTCCAGGGCCTAACAAGAAAATCTCTAGAGAGAATGTCTGCTTTATACTTATTCCTTATGTAATAATTCTAGAGGGATTTTTTTTCTGTACCAAACCTAAATATGGTCTCTTTGGAGCTAAGAATTAGTTTTAAAAAACAGATGTGCCAGCAGATGGTAGTAAACAATGCATTTCTGATGACTAACAACTTTTGCTAAATATCAGTAGACATAACTAAATCCATTCTATATTTGATCTGATCATCCAGAATTAAAAATTCAGTGATAACAAAGGTTTGTATTTTAGTTTTGCTTAGTGTTGCTCATCTGTCTGAGTAACATGAAATAGTAGGAGCTTAACTTAAACTTAGCTTCACTTTCACATTGTCATTGTTTAACTAAGCATCTCTCTTTTTTCTTGAATTTTGAAAAGGCAATATAAATCTTTAATCAACTTTGTCATGTCTTGATTCTGTGCAAAGCAGAATGGAAGATATACAGAACAGAGGAAGTAAAATCTGTCCAGCATAAGGTGAAATTTATGGCTGCAATTGTACAGAAGGGTCCCTACGATGCCATAAACTGCAAGAAGGAAGCATGAAGAGTTTATTAAAGCCATAAGAATAGTGAGATGAGATTACAATCTTTATATGGCTATGCACTTTATATTGGATAATCCATGCTTCCCCACTGAAGAAAACAGTAGATTGACTTTGATTTCACATGTAGCTCTCCCTTTAATTTTCAAAACATAGCCTTATGAAGATCAAAGCAGCCATGGATGCTGACAATAGCTTTCCAATTCAGAGTTTATCACTCCCTGATGGAAAAACTGTAGGATTATCAAGGAACACTTCTGCATGTCTAGCTATGGTCAAATGACTTTGACATAAATGAGCTATGAAACACGTTTGATATATCCATTTTACTAAAACTGTTTTTGATCTCTTTTAAGTATCAGGAAATTATAGCAATGCCTTAAGTTACATTACCCATTATGTGTAGGTTGTTATTATTTTCTTGTCCCTCCCCCTTCCCTGACTCAAACTTTATCCTTCACTAACTTTGCCAGAAACATCAAATAAGTGCCCAGGGCTAAGAAATAAACACATTAGTTTTAGAGGAATCAGTTGATACACAAATGATCAATCTAGTCTGTCTTTTATGTTGCAATAAAATCTTTTCCCATTTAAAATTGCAATGCTTAGTTTTGGATGAGAAAAATATAGCCAATTTCTAATTAAACTTATAATGATATTGGAGTGTTTCACTTTGAAGAAAAGATATCATATGAATGTAAAAAAAGTTTAAATTCATTTTTTCCCATTTGTACTACAGAGTATGAGTGTCAGAGATATTTACCAATGGTTCCCTTTGTTAAAGTTTATATCTGGTTGAAAGCAAGAATCATGCAATCATTCATTCTCCAAACTAGTCCCCTGAAGAGATTGTGGGGTTTGAAATGAAGCAAAAAGGCCTTCAAGAGTTGGGGACCATATTCTCAATACTTAATTCTTTTTTGTCCATATATTCTACCAGGGCCATATATAAAGACAAAATCATATATAGCAGCAATTCTCAACCTGTGAGTTATGTTCAATTTGTAAAAA
The DNA here is from genome assembly GCA_028646575.1 of Pseudocheirus occidentalis. Classification (NCBI taxonomy): domain Eukaryota; kingdom Metazoa; phylum Chordata; class Mammalia; order Diprotodontia; family Pseudocheiridae; genus Pseudocheirus; species Pseudocheirus occidentalis. Next base: position 96,364,195 of record CM053601.1, on the reverse strand, counting down.
TGAAAATACATCCTGCATATCAGATATTTACATTACAATTCATAAGAGTAGCAAAATTACAGTTATGAAGCAGCGACAACAATAATTTTATGGTTGGGGGTCCCCATAACGTGAAGAACTGTATTAAAGGGTCATGGCTTTAGGAAGGTTGAGAACCACTGATATATAGAAACAAGTATGAATGAAAATAATTAACTTTGAACATCTGCAAACTCTAACCCATTGAAATCGCTCTGTAAGGTTACTTATCATTATGAGTTTTATAACTGATGAATCCAGAATAAATTCATTACCACAAGGACAGTAATGGCCTTGTCTTAATATAATACAATTATCTACTATTTTCATAGAAACCATGTTGTTTGAGACATACCTAGAAGTACAGTCTTCTAAATAATTGCCAAAGCATGAAATAATTTTACAATTGTATGTGGATAAAGACTGGGGATCAATTATAAGAATCAATCACTCCTGGGGCGGCTAGGTGGCGCAGTGAATAGAGCACCGGCCCTGGAGTCAGGAGTACCTGAGTTCAAATCCGGCCTCAGACACTTAACACACACACAAAAAAAACTAGCCATGTGACCTTGGGCAAGTTACTTAACCCCAACTGCCCTCCAAAAAGCAAAAAAAAAAAAAAAAAAAAAAAAAAAAAGAATCAATCACTCCTACCCCAATTACTATAACTAAAAATCACTAGACCCTCATACCTTAAACAGGTGAGACAACCTCTATAGAATCAATCTTATTCTCTCTTAACAAAGATGGATGAAATCCTACAGCAATTATAACTTTATATATTACAAATTCATAATGTCCTAATTTGCTTGTGTCCTCACTGCAGCAAGATGGTCCTTTTACTCTTCTCAAAGTGATTCCATTCCATTTTATCCTAATCTGCTAATTGTTTTTTTTTATTTTTCTCATATGAATTTTATTTTTGAATTATTTTATAGTGGGTGTTTTTCCATACTCCTTGCATAATCTTAATGTATTATTATTTCACTACTCTTTATGTGATCATAATACAGACAATTTTGTATTCTTTTGAGATTTTACTTATTTTTCTATTTTTAGAATGTTTTCTGTTGACTTCTTTGTGCTGGATTATGCTTATTTCTTTTTTCTTTTTTTATCTCCCTCCCAAAAGTTACAATTGAGTTTGAATATGTTTCTCTATAGTTATAGATATATACATACACATATACGTATATATACATACATATATAGACATATACTTGCCCAAACAAATTTTTGTCCTGATTTCTGTTTTTATATTTGTGCATATCATTTGTTTTCTATCCCTCCTGCTTCCTCTACTTTACTTCTACCCATTACTTTGCCTACCCCTATCCAAGGATCCCTCCCTTATCCTCCAATTCCCATAAATCTAAACCCCTTTCTATAACCCCCCTTGTTACTATTCCATCACCTTCCTGTCTAAAAATTCCTCCTTTATCCTTACATCCTCCCTATCCTCCTACCATTTTATTTCTTCTGAACTTAGAAGACTTTTATACCCTTCTAAATGTGTATATATATATGTGTGTGTATATATTTATATGTATACACATACATATATATGTATACACACAGACACACACACACACAGACACACACACATTGTTCCCTCTTCAACCAATTCCCATGGAAAGCAGGTTACCAGGAAGAACTTTGGGGAGCAGCCCATTCCTCATCCCAGGACCACCACCCAAGACTGAGACCCAGATCCAAGCAGGTCAAAGCAGGAGCAATTATGCTCTGAATGGTTGCTTGGTCCTCCTATAATGTGCAGGCCAGGAGCTCTGGACGCAGCCACCTAGCCACCACTAACACTGTTGCCCCAGGTGCAGGAGCTGGACAGTGCTCTTCTTTCACTCAGTTCCAACAGAGTTCCCTCCTGACCTTCTGTTTTCTTTTTGAAGTTTATGGGTTGAGAAGTTTGGAAACTGCCACAGTTTCCAGTGACTCACTATCCTGAAGTCTTCTTTGGCCAGGCTGGGCTACTAATCTGGGCCACACAAGGCTCATGTAGGACTGTGCTTGGTTCTCAGCCTGGTGTGATGGACCCTTCCTGTCAGCCTGCCAGGTTGCCTTCAGTGGGAGATTTGTTTCTCTCTGTCACTTTGAGGGTTCTGTAGCTATAAAATTTGTTTAGAGTTATTTTTTTACAGGTATTGGAGGTGGTTGGAGTAGGAGCTCAAACAAGTTCTTGTTTTTTCTCCACCCTTTTGATTCAGTTCCTCCCTCCTCCCCCCCATTCAATTATATCTCCATCTCTTATAATTTCACTGGCTTCACTTTGCCCAATTCTAATTTTCAGCAAGGTGTGATTTTCTTCCTTAAGATTCTGGATCTCCTTTTCTATTGATTGATTTTCCATTCATAATCTTCTCATTTTCTTTGACTATTCTTTTTTTTCCTTAGTTTTTCTTCTATCTCTTTCATCTTCCATCTCAAAAGTTATTGCATGAATTCTTTTGGGGGAGAAGACCATTTGAAGTTACTATATGGGAGTTTCTTTACTTTAGTATCCTCCTCTGAAGATGAACTCTGGTTATCTCTATTCCCATAACAACTTTTCATGGTTGGATTCTTTCTCCTTTGCTTGTGCATTTTTTCCTGGTAATAATTTAATTTTTGTAGTCACTTCTACCTCTGGGGTATGGTGGATGGTGCCTCTTGCCCCAAATTTTCAATTCTCTCCTCTAGCTTGGAATCAAAACTAAACCTCCAACATCTTGTAAGTGTCCACACTCAAGGTTTTTCTGCCACACTACTGCTCTCAGCTGGTACATACTGGTTCATTCTCACCACTGCCACTGTTCTCAACACAGCTGAATCTGGTGTTAACTTGTAAGCAGAGGTTTGCTTGATCTTCCTGGGCTCAGAAACCCTTCCCCCCTCACTTTCTGGAGGTTAAAATTCCTGTGGCTGTGGCCAAGGCAAGCTCTAAAACAAAGTAACCCAAGTGCTTGTTAGTTGTTCTTAAAGGAGACCCTAGCCAGAAGGTATTTACTCTTCACAGGGCCAAATGTGCCCCTGGGATTTTTCTTCTGATCTTCTCAAATTGCTGTGGGAAGATCCCTGTCATGTGCTCATTTTTTTTTACCCCCTCTTTGTTTGCCACAGTCTGATCACATTGGAAGATTATTTTTTTCTGTCTTGGGTCTCTCAGCTAAATAACCTCTTGGGGGTCAGGATTTGCCTCAGCTAGGTTTTCCTCCCCTTCCCTTCAGTCTTTCATATTTACTCATGTTAACACTCTCCCTCCACTCTTCCTCTTTCCTCATTTTGGTCTCTTCTGCCAGTAGCTCCCCTCCCCCAACTCCACCCCCTGTCCCCCCCCAAATCAAGCAAACAAAACCTAGGGTCCGACCCCCCAAGCACAAATCTGCAAGTTTATTTGTCTTCTTGCCATTGGCATGAGTGTTGACTAAAATGTTTTTTAGTTTTCTAGCTTAATTCAAGAAGCATTTTACCTTGTTGGAATATTCCAATTTTTGCATCTAGTTGTATTTATAATAAATAATCTGGTATATTATTCCATTGTAAGGGAGGTAAAAGAATTACAGGCTTTAAAGAAAGTGACTAATCAGTAATTTTGCTGATCAGGGGAACTACCTCTGCAGAGATAAGATCCAAACCCAGGTCTTTGTGTTTTATTACCACACATTTCTTCTCAAGGGGTTCTACTACATGATCTCTAAATTTCATTCAAATTCTGAAACCTATTAACCTTTCATAGGCTCAAGCCTAATAAAGCAGAAGATCCATCCAATGCTTCAAATAATTTGCCTCAAACCCAATTGCAAGGTAAAATTCCTACAGCAACATTGAGTGCAAAGGGCATCAATTAAGATATTTGTGAGAAAGAGGACAGGGTTCAAGAATTCTGGAAGTATAAGAAAAAAAAAGAAGAAAAATCATGTTAATACATCTAATAATCTAATAGAAGGATACCCAGTGGGAGATTGTATGTAGTAAAGAATGAAGTCCTTTCACACTCTTGGCTGAACCTAGAAGCTGAAGAACGTCTGTCATGATAGACATATGGAAAATTTCTATTGGCCTTGCCTATGAGAAAGTAAAAGGCGAAAATAGTCCAGATATGAGGGATGCTATCAGAAATAGTCAAGGATAGAATTCCAGCAAAAGTACAGAAAAAGGAGGGAACAATGCCCAGATGCTACATCTGGAAAATAAAAAATGAGAATTCTATGACTGCAACAGCATGATATAAGCATAGAATTTTTAAAGTGGGCTTTAGGAAAGGATTCTGAGAAGATGGCAAAGAATATCAGAAAACTTCAAGCTCTCAAGATTTTCCTCCACAAGAGATAAAATAATGCCGCTTGTCAAACATAGAGTCTTGAACACAAATAAAAGTAGGGGCAGAACAGGGGTCATTTTGAGGACAATCTGAGAAGACCTGAAGAATAATCTCAGAACTAGATTTCCTCCTTGTGAAAAGTAAACATCTCCAGGTCAGGGTCCACTTTAACAACAAGGGACAAGCTACTTAAATAAACCTCCTTAGCTGGTTTGGGAGACTGCCTGGCCCCACCACAGGAATTTTTACCCCCAGGACACTGAGAAGAGTTGGGCATCATAACTGGGGAAGATCTAGGGAACGTCTACTGACAAGGAATGCCAGACCCAGCTGTGCTGTGGAGAGCGGCAGGGGAAAAAAGGAACCAACACATTCCTGGTGAGTGCAGAAGCACTGGGGCAGAAAGCCCCTGACTGTGGGTACTTATTGGAGACTGGAGGCTTGGTTCAAGGTCAGAGGGGAGAACTGAAGAGGATCAGAGGCCAGAGGAACCACCTCCCATGTCCCAGGACTAGAGGTGATTATAAAAACTATGTTATTATGAAAGAAAAATGCACAGGCGAAGGAGAAAGAATACAAGCATAGAGAGCCACTATAGGAAGAGAGAAGACCAGGGTTCATCTTCAGAGGAGTATAATGAAACAAAGAAACCCTCTTCTGCCTTAAAGAGTAATGTCAAATGATCATCTAACCAAAAAATAGAAGATTTTAGAAATCAAATGAGGTGGAGGAAAAAATTTTAAAATAATAAGACTAATGCAAGAAAAACAAGAAGATTATGACAAGAAAGTCAACCAATTAGAAAAGAAGATCCAGACTCTTCAGGAATGAAATGACTCATGAAAATCAGAATTGGGTGAGGGGAATCCAGTGAAGTTGTAAGAAATGAAGGAATATATATATATACACATATATATACATATACATATATCATAAGTAAAACAATAGATCTAGAGCAGAAGAATAATTGGACTGCCTGAAACTTCTGATGAAAAAATCTTGACACAATAATACAAAAACAAATTAAAGAAAATTGTCCTGAAGTACTAGAACAAGAGGGGAAAATAGAAATAGAAAAAAAATACACTGATCACTAACTCAAAGAGATCCTACAAGGAAAACTCATAGGAATATTGTAGTTAAAATCCCAACCCCCCAGCTCAAGGACAAAAAAATTAAATACAACAAGAAATAAACAATTTATATATGATGCCAATTAGAATTAGAGTCACAGGAGACCTAGAGTTGGCAACATTAAAAGATGACAGGTCTTGGAACACTATATATTGAAGAGCAAAAGAACTGGGCCTCCAGCCAAAAAATATACCTGGCCAAGCTAAGCATAATTCTGAATGAAAAGAAAAACATGGTCATTTGATCAACTGTAAGATTTTCAGGACTCTGGTAAAAACAAACAAAAACCCTGAACTCAATAGAATATTTGACATATGAGAGCCAAAAGAAGTATAAGGTATATACCAAAGACCAATTACAAGGGACTAAATAAGGAATGAACGTTTGCCTTTTATGTACGGAAAATGTAAAACCTATGACTAAGATTGTTACTAGTAATTAGGTAGTTTATAAGACAGATTGGGATAGACCTAAGTATGATATGACTTTAAAAAGTAAAACCATTCAAGAACAGTGGGCGGCCATACAGGTGGTACAGTGAATATAGCACTGGCCCTGAAGTCAGGAGTTCCTGAGTTCAAATCCAGCTGCAAACCTTAACATTTACTAGCTGTGTGACATTGGGAAAGTCACTTAATCCCAATTGCCTTGCCTTCCTCCCTCCAAAAAGTCATAGCACAATTGTTTTCATAATTATTTCAAGGACTTTAAGTACTTTATAAGTACAATCATTAAACTCCATAGTTTTTTTCACAGAATTTTTGATGATCTAAATTTCTTACCTGAAATATTCAGTTATTTTTGCCAAAAATAAATCCTTACAACCTCAATTTTCCTGGAAAATGTTTAGTCTTACAGTGTTAGCATACTGTTAGTACATATTTCCCCTTATATTTTAAAGAAAATTGTAAACATTTTTCTTTGTCAGAGCTTAAACTGGTATAGTCTAGCACATTTAAAAATAAAAATAAAAATAAATGGGGAAAAATATAAATCATTTCAAGCATTGAAAAACAAACTTCATGTAGTCAACTAGATTTTGGGTGAATGCCCTTGTTAATGAATCCCTAGTAAAATGATGAACCAAAGACTATCTAATGATAATTAAATTATTTGAGTGATTTCTGACACAGTATAATATGTTGTATTACCTACCAAAAATCTTTGACACAACACTTCATAATAATTAAGCTTTATGTCAACCCATAAACTGGAACCAGCAGAAAGTCAATATGGGGGGTTGCTTTGTTATTGTTGTCCCTTTTAAAAAATAATGAGCACATTCATCACTTGATTTATATTCTTCTTAGCTTATGGTTTGTATTTGAGGAAATAATACTTGGCAGGTTTACCTATAGAACACAACCATATTCATTCCTTAGTGAAGAAAGACTCATAATTAGGTTATGTGTGCATGGACACCCACATCAATTCTGACAACACTCCTAAATAAAAAAAAGGGTCCCACATCTCCTCTAATCTTGAAAGGCTGAGATATATTCACCAAAAATATCCAGTTTACTTGAGTGCTCGAAAGTTAATGAGAAACACATCTGGACATGTCAAGTATTGAAATTGTTTAGCCTGACTCTGCATATTGGTTAGAAAGTTAGAGATCAGGGCCCGGAATTAGGAAGACCTGAGTTCAGATCCAAACTCAGACATTTAACTAGTTATGTAATGTACCCTGGACAAGTCACCTGCCTCTGTATTCTTTTGTTTCTTTAGCTGTAAAATGGGACTTAGACCTGCCACTGTGAAAGTTAGTTAGAAATGTGGGGTTTTGCATATCCCTATGTGAGAGGTGTGAGGCCTCACTCCTTATACAGTATAAATGCTGACTATATCCTACCCCACAAATGCTATTATATTTAGGGGGCATTGGGATAGACCACCTTAGATGACCAAGACATAACTACCATTACACTGGGTGATGGTATATAAATACCAATAATAGGGAAGTTAGATTCTAATGAGATAAACAAGTATGTGTAGATGTTCAGTTGTACATACAATGCATATACATGCTGTATGTGTGACATGTATACATATTTGCATATGTATTTGTGTTTGCATACATGTCTAAATGTGCATTTACCAATGTATATATGTTTATGTGTCTCTCCCATTACAATTTTTTTTAGGGGGGGAGAGAGCAATGCAGGGCAATTGGCATTAACTGACTTGCCCAAAGTCACAAGACTAGTAAAGTGTTAAGTGTCTAAGGCTGGATTTGAACTTGGGTCCTCCTGACTCCAGGGCCAGTGGTCTATTCACTGCACCACCTAGCCATGCCAGAATTTAAATTTTTATAGACACAACACATATTATATAATATGTGTATTTAATATATGTAGAATATGCATATTATATAATGGGTGTTTTGTCTATAAAACATTTCACAAATTATATAAATACTGATTATATATTGTTATATAAGGTAATACATACAAATAAACTTAAATATAAGATAATTAGCAGGAAGGGAATTAGTGTTAGAAAGTCTTTTATTGGTGTTCAGTTGTTTTAGTCACATCTGACTCTTTGTGACACCTTTTGGGGATCTCTTTGCAAAGATATTGAAATGGTTAGACATTTTCTTCCCCAGCTCATTTTACAGATGAGGAAACTGTGGCAAATAGATTTAAATGATTTGCCCAGGGTAGTAAGTGTTGGAGGCCCAATTTGAACTCAGGTATTCCTTGAACTCCAGGCAAGGCATCCTCTCCATTGTGCCACCTAGCTGTCCTTGAGAAAGGCTACATGGGAAAATGATGTCTTTGAGCTATGTTGTAAAGGAAGAAAGGGACTTTCTTAGGCAGAGGTAAGGAGGGAATAAATTCTAGGAATGGGGGACAACCAGGACATACAGACAGAAGAGAAGGAATATTGTTTATAAGGAAAAATAAGCAGATGGGTTTGGCTAGATTGCCAAGCATAGTGAGGAAAGTGATGTGCAATGAGATTTGAAAAATAGGATGGGACCATACTGTATACGCCTTTTAAATATAAACAAAGAAATTTATACTTCATTCTAAGAGCAATGGGAATCCACTAGACTAGGTTGAGATCAGAGTCACACAGTCAGATCATTGCTTAAGGAAAATTTCTTTGAAAGTCATATGTGGAGGGCAGAGCCAAGATGGCGGCGTAGAAGCAGCAAAGCACCACAGCTCCCACACAAACACCCTAAAAAACTGATAAAATGGAACTCTAAACAGATTTTCAAGCTCCAAAACTCTCCACAAGACAGAAAACACATCTGTTGCTACAGGCAGCACAGCAGGCAGGGCTCTTCTCAGCAGTCTGGGAACTGCAGCCAAAACCCAGCCGGATCAGGCCCTGGGGCATTAGGTGGGGAGCCGTGTCTATAGGAGAGCAGATCAGCTGCACGGGAGGCACAGTTACCACATTTATCAGGCCAGAAGACAAAAAGGCTAAGAGAAAGGTCAGTGGATTTTGCTAACTGGGGAGGAGAAGAGCGGGTCCGGCCAAACTGCTCCCAGGGCAAGGAGGCAGCGGGAGGCGGCTGTAGCAGCAGGAACGGAGCAGCAGCGGCTTCCACTGGGCTGCTTCAGAGCCCTCGGCCTGCAGATAGCAGGGGGGCTGACGTGATCCATCGAGGCCAAGGGCTCTTGCATTGAGCAG